>JBAMMX010000016.1:17174823-17774823 GCA_037126225.1 Dillenia turbinata | reverse complement strand
GGATAAGAAATGTTGTATATGTGTAGGATGTATGTTAGGTTCAATTAGAATGCATTGTCTGATGATTTTATGTAATTATTTAGGTTAATTATAGGATTTTATATGAATTGGACCGTTCCGGAGGATAGAATCGTATTGACTTGATTAGAACAACTTCTCTTAGAGTTTAATTTGACGAATGCATGAAAACAGTCAGAATTTGGGATTTAAGTTAAGGATCAATGCAGCCTTTATCATTTTAAGTTGTCCTGCATATAGGAAATCAAAATACAACTTCTGTATTATGAAAATAGACTTCAATACCTTGAAAATGACATATGGTTTGAGGAAATCGGATGGGAATCGAACAATGTATGATTTTTCAAAGATTTTTCCATTTCGTAGGAAATTTATCTATTTTAAGTGTATTTTCGACTTTGATTGGTTTTAGGGTTGAATCAGGTTTGATTTTGAATTGATTATTTATTTATAAGTGAAATGCAATCGATGACATTAGAGTATATCCAAAAATTGAGGAATTAAGATTTGTACAAACTTAAGGAAAATGACAAACCCTAAAATAATTAAAAATTTGATGACAAATTATGATGATTTGACTAGGTGGACCTTTTGGAGACTCGAAAGGAGTCATTTAGGGATTGATCGAGGAATTGGGAGTGATCACCCTTCCAAGAGGTGAGTGGATACATGCTTATGATTTTAAGTCAGAAAATGTTTTATACTGATTTTATAAATATTTCAAATGAGTTTACGAATGTTTTAAAATTGTTTTATGATTGTGAAATGTCCCAAAAGGAGATTTGAATTACCGAATGCATCCATGTGTTATTTGAAAAAAAATGATGTGCCATGTTTATTGACTTGCATTGAAAGTGATTGATTTGAACTCGTGTACTGAGAATCTAAATAACTGTTGGCACATTTTGGTATGTGATTTGATGACTGTGAAATGGTGCTGTGGGCACACTGTTGTATATGATTTGATGATTGCGAAATGGTGCAGTATACATGGATAATGGCTATAGTCATTCCCTCCACGGTGCGACCCGACGGGGTGACGTGGTTGGGCTGTTATATTGGACGACGAGGTAGCTGCGCTCGAGAGGTACCTCTGAATCCCTCCCTTCGGACTAGCCTGGTTGCACCCCAGGGGAGGCCCGAGCCAAAGCCAAGGAAGGGGGTATTGTGTATGATTTATTGACATTGATGAGGAATCCCTTGGCGATTTCACCATTGGTCTGCGCCAAGCCTTTGGTGGAAAGATTTTGGCAATCCCGTGATTTTGAAAAACAAAAAAATGTGATAACTGGATGCATATGATTTAATTATCATGATTTGTTGAGATCTTGTTTACATTGAGATTTATTGATATGACCGTATGATTTTGAGAATGATATTTGACATGTCCACAATCATCACTCATTTATTATCATAACATGTTGTACACTCACTGAGTATTTTCCAATACTCACCCCTCTCTTTCAAACCTTTCAGAGGAAGTTCAGGTCTGTGACAACAGTTGGAGCTTGTGAAGAGTCATCCGCTGACTTGTTAGGTATAAGAGCGATGTAAGGTTATTTTAGTTTGATTTGAAATCCATGGAAGAGAGACTTGTTCATTTTCTTTGAAATTTCATTTTAGTAAAAACTTATTGTATAAATGGGACATTTGGACTTTATTCGATTTTTGAAAGGCCGAGATGGCCGGATGTGTGCATGTGATTTGGGTTGGCCGGGTTGGCCTTGTGTGTGTGCTGATTTGAGTTAAATGGACCTGTGCGTCCTTTGATTGTTTTTGTTGAGAATTTTGGGTGGCTAGGATGGCCACATCGACTCGTGCATATACAGGTTCCCTCTCCCCGATGTGTGCTCGTGTGTACAGGGATGGACCAGATGGGTCCTCGCGTGTGTATTGTTATGTTATTTTTGTAGCCTTACGGAGTCCTGGTATATGGGGAGGTTCTGCCCGTGTACCGAGACAACGCGGCGGCTGTCGCGTGGTCGATCCGAGGATCGGGGTGTGACAGCTTTAGTGGTATCAGAGCTCAGGTTTACGATTTTAATAGTTTGATGGTTTTGAAATGTTTTCAGATATTTCCAAATGTCCCGAACGTTTTCTAAAGACTTTGAAATGTTTTATTTTTGAAAAAGGTTTAGATCTTTTAAAAATTTTCGGAGAATGTACAGAAACTTCCATGGATTTCTTAGGAAATTAGAAACATTCTTTTTAGGGGGTTAAGTATTAGTCTTAGCTTAACCCTTTGACTTAATCATAACTTTTGTTTTGTTGACAACTATGCCTCCACAAAGGAGGATGAGGAATCTGAATGAGATTTCTCCATCGAAGCACGAGGATGAGTCGTCGTCACACGCTCTTCCTTCTCCTGTGTCCACACACCCGGCTCCTTCCACTGGGATTCCAGCTCCTCCTATTGCCGCACTCCAGCAAGTAATGGAGTGGTGGAGTACGTTCGGAGCACAGTACCAAGCTCCGTCTGAATATTCAACCCCTCCACCGGCTCCTTCAGTATCGGCTGCTGTATCTATTACACCAATAGCTCCTCCTCCTCCGGTTGTTACAACAATCGATCGCCCCATTGTGGAGTTGTCTAAATTGATAAAAGAGGCAAGACAACTAGGGTGTGAAACATTTGCAGGTACTTGTGATGCTTCAGTGGCCAAGGAATGGATTGGCCGAATTCAAGAGACTGTCTCTGACATGAGATTAAGTGATGAGATGAAATTATGGTTGGCGGTAAAACTGTTGGATAAAGGTGCAAGGACATGGTGGGAGAATGTGAAGGGTAGAATTCTTGTTCCTCCTACTTGGACAGAATTCCTTAGGGCATTCGAAGAGAAATATTCCACCCGATTCTATCAGGATCAGAAAAGAGAGGAATTCTTCAAATTAGCTCAAGGAAACAAGACGGTATTTGAGTATGAGACAGAGCTGAGAGAACTTGCGACTTATGTTCCGGAATTTATGAATTCCGAGGAGTCCTTGTGTTCAAAGTTTGAGTCGGGACTCAATTTGAATATAAGAGAGAAAATACCTATTACTAAGGGGCATACCTTCGAGGATATTTTGGAGTTTGCATTGAGAGCTGAAAAGATGGTTATTGAAAGAGGAAAGGTTAGAGAAGACCATGGGAAGAAAAGGAAGTCTAAATTCTCGGCGAGCCAAGGGTCCAAGAAGAATAGGAGCATAAACTTCTCTAGTGGAGTTACAGTTTCAGGGTCCGTTGGCTCTCCACAAGGCCAACAAATGCCAAAATTTGACACTCCTACCTCAAGTGCAAAGCCTAGGAGCCAATAGCGAAGCCAAAGAGAGAACCCTGCCGAAATTGTAAGAAACACCACTTTGGACCATGCCTTGAGCGTTTGAAATGTTTTCATTGCGGGAAAGTGGGGCATTTCAGAAAATCTTGTCCCGAATTGGGTTTAAGTGGATATAAAGGTCTATCGAATGTCTCTATGCCATCGGCTAGTACTGCTCCACAGACTGGTATTGGGAGTAATACCATTGCTGCACCTTCTCAACGATCCCAATCGAGAACTCAAACAAGAATTTATGCCATGACGAACAAGGAAACTCAAAACGACCCTGACATAGCCACAGGTAAATTCCTTAGAACTTGAACTTAACGATTTAGAGATTTGGATATAAATATTAAATGATCATGACTGCATGATAATGAATTTAAGGAGAGATGATTTTGATGTCTTGAGATATTCATGGTGTTAGTGATAATTATATACCTTGATTGAAATTGGTAGAAATTGACATTTGAATCTTTTCCCGTAGACATATAGTATTACTCATTGGTGGTCAACTCATTGAGATTTTGAGTTGAGTTGTCTCCAAATTTAGAGATGTTTGGATCAACTTGTTGATAATTTCGTTAACTCTCTTATAGGAGATGTGAATGGACGGCTTTGATGCATATGAATGGGTTTATTGTTTTCAATTATGAATTATAAATTAAGTTTTAAAATGACTTTGCAAATGGATTCGAAATTGATTTGTGAAATAAATTTTAAAAGAGGATTAAAATATTTTGTGAGTGTGGTGTGCCTGAAATGAAATGGCAAAATATCCATGACTCATGACTTTAAATATTAAACTATTTGCATTTGTTACATTTAGATACTCATGTGAATTTTGAAGAATAGCTATATCTTATACTTGAGAGGGTAAATCGATTGATAACTTAAGCTTGGGAACATGGTGTTGGAAAACCAATAATGACTAAGTCTTGCCACGGATCGAGGCCATGGAGGCAGCATGGCAAAGGCTGGGTAGGAGAGTGATTTTGGACAGACCCAAAAGTTATTGAAAGGAAAATATAAAATTGTTTATTGAATTGGAGAATATGAGTCATGGAAAATTTGATATGAATTTATGTTATTACCAATGATTTTGACATTTTATGGGAATGAATTTTGATATATGTGTTTGGCACAACCACTTTCACCATTCATTCATGCTCAATATGCCATGCCATCTATTCACTAAAAAAAAATTTCCATACTTACTCCAGTCCTTCCTAATATTCTTTAGAAGAATTTTAGATTCAAAACATGAATTTTGATTTCTAGCAACAGCTAAAGTCAGATTCTAAAAAGCACAGATATGCATAACTAGTGAAACACGATAGTATTATTAAATGAGACTTACGAAGGTAGGTACCTGTGATGAAAATTATTCGCTTCAGTAGGTCTTTTATTTTGTTTGGTGAATTAATATTATTTTAGATAGAATGATTGATAGTAGAGAGATTTTGTATAATAATGCATTGAGATGATTTATATGTATCTAGGATATGTTTTGTTGATTTAATCGTTTTGGTGACGTGGCTTTGTTTAATGAAAGGTTTGTTTGTAACCCTAGGAAAGACTTATTGCTACTCATGTTGGGAGTTCCTTTCATATAATAATGAACAGTTGGATTTTTAGAAAGAAATTGAAAAGGGAAAATTCAGAATTTTATTACTAATTATGATTTTTTTTATTTTAGTAAATCGAGACCATCAAGCTGTTATGGGAGAGATCCAAGTAATTAGGATTTTATTTCTCTAATGTCTACCGGAATGGAGTCTTTGAGTCGATTAAAGTCGAGTGACAAGTGGATGTGGTTGATCGAGTGAGTAAAGTTGAAGGTATCGAATATAGGAAACTGTTACAAGATAGATCCATAAGCAAGGTGAGGTTTATGGGTAATATTTAAGATAGCTCAGATCAAAAGGAATTTGAATTCAAGTAGAGGTTTAAGTTTAGATAGAGCACAAATTTCAAGTCGCATGATTTCATTGAGTTTACTCTCTAGAGAGGTTAACCAAAATGTATATGGCGGAGATTGTAAGGCACCACAGGATTTCGGTGTCAATTGCATACGATCGTGACTCTTGATTCATATCTTGATTTTGGGCCTAGGCGTAGGAGATTGCAGAACGGGTAATACCCTATTGTTAATGTCTAATAAGAAAACGATTAGGTGGACGAAGAGATTTGAGAACCCGAAGATACTATGAGAAAACAATAATTACATCTTAATGTATAGTATTCTTTTAAATTTCGAGGACGAAATTTGTTTTTAGGGTGTTAAGTATTGTAACACCGAAAATTCGGTGTTAGAGATTTTGTAAATATCTCTATAATATAATGAGAAATTTTAAATTTTATTGATTTTTGATTTTAGGATTTTAAATTGGGATTTTGCTATATTTAAAAATATATATATTTGGAATATTTACTTATTTATTTAATTGTATATTTATTTATGTAAAAAAAAAATAGAGAGGAGGGGGAGACGAAGCGTTTCAACATGAAACACCGCGTCCCCGATTTGTCCCCAAATCTATTAGGGCTGAAGCCCTAATCGATCTCTTTCGTCTCTCTCTCTACTCTCTCTCCCGCTGCTCTCTCTCTCACCCTCTTGATCTCCCTCCATCGCGAACGGCCGCGATCTGCCATCTCCGTCGCTCGCCACCTTCGGTCGTTTTCTCTCTCTCTCCATCACTCTCTGTCTCTCCATTTCTCTCTCTATTTCGTTTCCCTCTTTGTCTCCTTCCTTCGACATCTCTCTCTCTCTTGAATCTCTACTGTCTCTCTCCTTCTCGCTCATCACTCTCGCCCTTTGTCTCTCACTCTCTGCTCACTCCCGCGCGCGATAGCCCCTGTCTCCCTCCTCCCTCGCACGCGATTGCTGGTTGCCTTCTCCTCCCTCGCATGCGACTGCTGGTTGCCTTCCCCTCGCTCGCACGCGGTGCTGCTCGCTACCGAGGGCTCTTCTGCAACACGCGTTGAAGTCCCTAACTGCAGATCTTCGAAAGCCCTTAGACCATGACCTGCGATTTCTTCATTACGCAAGTAAGAGCTGAACTCTAACCCTAGCTCTAGGTTTCGATTTCTCTTGATAATTAGGACTATTTATTAAACTTTGCTTCAGTCTAGGAGCATTGCAGGGCTCGGACAGCGTTGTGGATGCACAGACGTTAGGGTTTTGGACTGCAGTAAACCCTAGGTGAGGTAAAATATTAACTTATTTGATTTAATTGGATGAATTTAGGGTAAATTAGGATAAGAAATGTTGTATATGTGTAGGATGTATGTTAGGTTCAATTAGAATGCATTGTCTGATGATTTTATGTAATTATTTAGGTTAATTATAAGATTTTATATGAATTGGACCGTTCCGGAGGATAGAATCGTATTGACTTGATTAGAACAACTTCTCTTAGAGTTTAATTTGACGAATGCATGAAAACAGTCGGAATTTGGGATTTAAGTTAAGGATCAATGCAGCCTTTATCATTTTAAGTTGTCCTGCATATAGGAAATCAAAATACAACTTCTGTATTATGAAAATAGACTTCAATACCTTGAAAATGACATATGGTTTGAGGAAATCGGATGGGAATCGAACAGTGTATGATTTTTCAAAGATTTTTCCATTTCGTAGGAAATTTATCTATTTTAAGTGTATTTTCGACTTTGATTGGTTTTAGGGTTGAATCAGGTTTGATTTTTAATTGATTATTTATTTATAAGTGAAATGCAATCGATGACATTAGAGTATATCCAAAAATTGAGGAATTAAGATTTGTACAAACTTAAGGAAAATTACAAACCCTAAAATAATTGAAAATTTGATGACAAATTGTGATGATTTGACTAGGTGGACCTTTTGGAGACTCGAAATGAGTCGTTTGGGGATTGATCGAGGAATTGGGAGTGATCACCCTCCCAAGATGTGAGTGGATACATGCTTATGATTTTAAGTGAGAAAATGCTTTATACTAATTTTATAAATGTTTCAAATGAGTTTACGAATGTTTTAAAATTGTTTTATGATTGTGGAATGTCCCAAAAGGAGATTTGAATTACCGAATGCATCCATGTGTTATTTGAAAAAAAATGATTTGCCATGTTTATTGACTTGCATTGAAAGTGATTGATTTGAACTCGTGTACTGAGAATCTAAATAACTGTTGACACATTTTGGTATGTGATTTGATGACTGTGAAATGGTGCTGTGGGCACACTGTTGTATATGATTTGATGATTGCGAAATGGTGCTGTATACATGGATAATGGCTATAGTCATTCCCTCCACGGTGTGACCCGACGGGGTGACGTGGTTGGGCTGTTCTATTGGATGACGAGGTAGCTGCGCTCGAGAGGTACCTCTAATTCCCTCCCTTCAGACGAGCTTGGTTGCACCCCCGGGGAGCCCCGACCCAAAGCCAAGGAATGGGGTATTGTGTATGATTTATTGACATTGATGAGGAATCCCTTGGCGATTTCACCATTGGTCTAGGCCAAGCATTTGGTGGAAAGATTTTAGCAACCCCGTGATTTTGAAAAACAAAAAAATGTGATAAATGGATGCATATGATTTAATTATCATGATTTGTTGAGATCTTGTTTACATTGAGATTTATTGATATGACCGTATGATTTTGAGAATGATATTTGACATGTCCACAATCATCACTTATTTATTATCATAACATGCTATACACTCACTGAGTATTTTCCAATACTCATCCCTCTCTTTCAAACCTTTCAGAGGAAGTTCAAGTTTGTGACAACAGTTGGAGCTTGTGAAGAGTCATCCGCTGGCTTGTTAGGTATAAGAGCGATGTAAGGTTATTTTAGTTTGATTTGAAATCCATGGAAGAGAGACTTGTTCATTTTCTTTGAAATTTCATTTTGGTAAAAACTTATTGTATAAATAGGACATTTGGACTTTATTCGATTTTTGAAACGCTGAGATGGCCGGATGCGTGCATGTGATTTGGGTTGGCCGGGTTGGCCTTGTGTGTGTGCTGATTTGAGTTAAATGGACCGGTGCGTCCTTTGATTGTTTTTGTTGAGAATTTTGGGTGGCTAGGATAGCCACATCGACTCGTGCATGTACAGGTTCCCTCTCCCCGATGTGTGCTCGTGTGTACAGGGATGGACCGGATGGGTCCTCGCGTGTGTATTGTTATGTTGTTTTTGTAGTCTTGCGGAGTCCCAGTATATGGAGAGGTTCTGCCTGTGTACTGAGACAATGCGGCGGCTGTCGCGTGGTCGATCCGAGGATCGGGGCGTGACATATTCAATTTTGCTTTTACAATTAGAAAGAATTCGTAAATCCATATGCTTCCCAACCCCATAGCACCCATCAAAGGTTTGATTCCTTTGAGCGGAGGATGGTATATGATGGGATATGGTTTTAGGTCCAATTCAAAGGGACAGTGTTTGAAAGGCCTACACACAAGGCCCACAAAAGAAAGCTAACAATCGATATTTAAAATTCTCTATGACTATCTACTGAAGGGCCTGAGTCGCCCAAGTTATGACTATCTATCGATAGGGTCTCAGTCGTCTAGATCTCCCAAATGATAGGGTCTTAGACGTCTCACCAACTGAACGTGATTTATCAAGCGAAAGTAACCGCCCCGATTGGATACGCAATCATTATTCTATTGAACGAATGAACTCTGAAGACCTTTCACGGGCCAAATGACCGATCGATAGCCAACAGCCCTAATGATTCTAAGAGAGTGTCAAAATATCCTAATTACTCAGATTTTCTATTTGAGAGGAGCACCTTTAGGATCTTTCAGTTAAGAAAAGAGTCTCTCCAGGAAATGAAAGTTCTCATATGAGGAAGATCATGATCAATTCGGAATATTGAACTCTCGAGATTTCCAAATCGGTTCGATAAGGAAAGTAGGGTTGAAGCACCCTAACAGCATACGACTATCGCAGGTATAAGATATCATAAAACCCTCCAAATCAGGTACGCTCTCTGAGCCTTACACATTGAAGCACTCTAATCACAGGGAATCTCTCTCTTTTTAAACTCTCAGTCTGTTCCTTTACATTTGAAAACCGCTCTTTCTAACTTGAGTGTTAGAGTCTCCCCCACCGGAGTAGCCTCCGGCGGTTTTTGCACGTCTCACACTCTATCAAAGCCAATCGTTCAAGTCAACAAGGAGTCGGTATCTGTAGAGCTATAACTCACCTCTAATAGATTGGCACCGTCTGTGGGAACATATTAGAGCAACATTTGTAATTCTGACAAATCATGCCTCTAAGAACCAGAACATTTTCGAAAGCCGCCCCCATTACAAAAAGGCACACTACAACGCCTTCTGAGACCGCCCTTCCTATGGCGCCCGATCACTCTATTCATAATCGTGCGCCTCATCAGGAATAGGCCCTACAGCCTGCAATTCCAGAACAACCGATTGTGGCCCCTGCTCAGAGCAAGTCAGTCACCCCCAGATGGAGAGGTTGGAGTCAAAGATTCAGGACATGAACAAACAACTGGAGGGCCTCAGCCGTGCTTTTAGGCCCGAGGGCCAGTCTTGTGTTGGGGGGTCTAGGCATCCTTAGCGACGACCGTCGCCCCCATGCCATGAAGTGCCCAAAAATTCCAGATTAGATCCATGCGATCTTCGAAAGCAAGTCAAACAACTTGTTGCCAATGATCTCAGGCGGGTTAATTCCTAGGGAAACCATGCTTCTCTTTATTCTCACGCTTCACCTTTTGATCCGAAGGTCTCTTCGGAGCCTATACCTCGCAATGTACTCCTAACCCCCATGGAAAGATACGACGAGACAACAGATCCCCAGGATCATATGGTCCATTTCGTGACTGTGATGATTTCAAGAGACATGCCTGATATGGCCATGCGTAAACATTTTGCCACCACTCTTACAGGGAATGTGTTAACTTGGTTCAACTCTCTTCCTCCGTTGAGCATAAGACTTTCTCTCAACTATAGGAACAGTTCGAGTCACATTTCGTGATAAGTAAATGGGTCGAAAGAAAGTCTAATTTTCTACTTTCATTACATCAGAAGGAGAATGAGTCCCTAAGGGACTTCCTAGAGATATTCAAGGCAGAAATGATGAGGGTCCCATCTTTGAATCTTTCTATCGCACTGCTGCATTACAAAAGGACTACGACCTTCTGGCATGAAAGTATCGATCACGAAGAACCCTCCTGCTACTATCCAAGAATTTTATACCCGAGTTGAGAAATATATCGTCACTGAGGATGCTGAGGCGTTTGATCATATAAGAGACCGATCCATTTGAAAAGAACGTAACTGATCACTCATAAGGTCTCTACCAAGGAAGAGTCGAGCAAATCCCCCTCATTCGCAGAGGTATAACAACTACACCCCACTGAATAAAACCCCTGGCCAGGTCTTAACCTTAATCAGAGACAAGTCGTATAACCGATAGCCTCCATGGTCAATTGAGGATGACTCCAATAAGGATAGAACCAAATACTGCCACTTTCACCACGATTACGACCACACAACAAATGATTGCAAGAAGTTAAAGGATGAACTAGGATTCTCGGTGTGAAATGGGAGACTACAAGAGTTCATCAACAGGAGGGAATGAGATCCACCCGTCGATCATCGACAAGAACTACCTCGACGTGATTGGACGGAGGATCGACAAGCTGTTTGGCCCCCAACCAACAAAAGAGATGGAGTAATACTCCAAATTCAGGATGAGCGAGTCCTCCAGAAGCTTCCCCATCCTTCCGATAATTTGTCAGAATATGAAGCAGGATGCCTAATCATGCCGATCTTCTATTTCCCGAAAACACTTCTCTCTGTACCATAAGAAATTTTAGCGATAGACACTAATCAACGACAAGGGGGGAAGAGGCCCGTCATTGGTTTCACGGATGAAAACCTAGTCGAAATAGACCTAAGTCGACATGACGCCCTTGTGATGACCACCAGGATTGGGCAACATGAAATTAGAAGGATCTTTGTCGATCAGGGGACAGGCTATAATATTTTATACCGAGGTGCTTTCAGACGAATGGGGTTTACTTCTGCCCATCTCCAACCCCATGCAGGCCCGGTCAAAGGGCTTTCAGGCGAATGGATATACCCCGAAAGTATTATCTAACTACCGATTACCGTCAGAACGGCTCCTAACCATGCGGCAGCTTCTATCATATTCAACGTGGTAGATCTTCCTTTATTCTACAATGTCATCCTGGGCAAGCCAGGCTTGAATGCCATGGAAGCTCTACCCAGTACTAAGCACATGAAGATCAAGTTTAGGATGCCGCTAAGGAACGGGACATTGTCATGTGATCCGGATCTCTCGACTTCTGCTCCTAAGTGATCATCAGGCTCTACTGCTAACGGTTCTTCCTCTGGACCGCGGATGTATCTCTCAATTTAGTTAGGCATCGACTTAATGGACTTTCTGTAAGTATGTTCCCTGATCCTACTGAACAGCGGGTCTAAATCGCTCAGATTCTATCGTTCGTACATGTCGCCAATAAGGGATGGAACTCTCCGAATGGTTAGACACGACCTCTCTATCAAACGTTTCTACCAAACGGCGGAACTAAGTCACTCAGATCCTATCGTTCGTACGTGTCGTCAATAAGGGATGGAACTCCACGAACGGGTGGACACGGCCCCTCTATCTAATGTTTCTACCAAATAGCAGATCTAGGTCACCTAGATCCTATCATTCGTATGTGTCATTAATAAGAGATGGAACTCCCCGAATGGGTAGATACGGCCACTCTATCTAACGTTTCTACCAAACGGTGGGTCTAAGTCGCCCAGATCCTATCGTTCATACTTGTCATCAATAAGGGATAGAACTGCCCGAGCGGGTGGACACAACCCCTTTATCTAACGTTTCTACCAAACGGCGGGTCTAAGTCACCCAGATCCTATCATCCGTATGTGTCGTCAATAAAGGATAAAACTCCCTGAACAGGTGGACACGGCCCCTCAATCTAACGCTCTACCAAATGGTGGGCCTAAATCACCTAGATCTTATCGTTTGTACATATCAACAATAAGGGATGAAACTCTCCGAACGGGAGAACACGGCCCCTTTATCTAACGTTTCTACCAAACGACGGGTCTAAGTCGCCTAGATCATATTGTTTGTACATATCATCAATAAGGGATTGAACTCTCCAAACGGGTGGATACGGCCCCTCTATCTAATGCTTCTACCAAATAGCGGATCTAAGTTATCCAGATCCGATCGTTCATACGTGTCGTTAATGAGGGATGGAACTTCCCAAACGAATGGACAAGATCCCTCTATCTAAAAACTTCCCACCGAACGGCGGATCTAAGTCGCCCAAATCCTATTATTAGAATGTGTTGTCAAAAAGGGATAGGACTCCCCGAATGGGTGGATACGATCTTACTATTACTTATTTTTTACCAAATAGTGGGCCCAAGTCGCCCTAATTCTACCGGACTGACGTGGCAAGAATTGCAAATGAGAATAACATAAGGCATCAGATATAAAATTTCGAACGAAGGTTACATAAAATCAAGAAGGGGGGAAAGCCAACACTGGGTCTTTGCTGCCTCCTTAACTGCTGGCAGAGTATCACTTAAACCCATACGGTGGATTATTTCTTCGGCGCACTTTAACCTTTCAGACAATTTGTGTTGAGAATCTTTAAAAATGATGGCATCCTTCGTACGAGATTCCTCAAGGTAGCTATTCTGCATTCTGCCACCCAAAGAGACTCTTCACGAAGTTGGGCCAACTTCTCGACCAATTGAAGAAGTGTCTAGTGCACCTTAGCCTCCGATGTTAACCTCTCGCATTGTCCTTAACACTGGGCCAATTCTAATCGAAGGTTTCTTAGCTCTTCTTCCTTCTTATTGAGCAACATACTGGATATGCTCTCGGTCTTTGCGCCCTCTTCCTCCTGAACAGGAACTTCTTCCTACGCTTGAGCCGAACGACTTAACTCAGAAACATGCTCGTCTAAGTGATTCATCACCTGCCTCCCCTAATGTTCTTGAAATTTAGCAAGAGCTATTGTCTGAAAGGGAAACTGAGTCAACAAAGGCAAAAAAGAGAGAGAATCCAACGAGTATAGAGAAAATGATACCATCATTAAGCCTAGGGACTTAATAGCCCCCGACTTGCTCGTAAGACATCCTATGGAAGTCAAGCTCGCACCGATAAAAGTCTAACCGGTTGGCAATGTGATCCGTCTCAGCCAAATCTATGTACCTGTATTGCATATCCCCAGCACAAATGATGACTGTTCTCTATTCTTTTGAGCCCTTCTTCCCATCAAAGGATCGAACAGGAATGGCATGTGGAAAAGCAGTACCATCAGGAACCTTAGGCTTTTTTTTGCGCAAAGGCCAAACTGGAACAACATATAAAGGTCCTGCCATTTCCTTCATCACAGCTGTGGAAGCGCGCGACCCTACCTTAGCGCCAGGTAAGGAAGCATTTCCCAATCTCCCTGGTTCACCCTCACCAATGCTTCATTTCCCAGAAGACTCACTATCTTTTGAGGCAAGAGTCTCTATTGGAATGGCTCTTAACAGATCCGAGCGCTCTGACAGAATAACCAGCTCGCGCCTTGATGAAGGCAAGGGTGATGAAATCTTTCTTCTCTTCGACAAGGGAGAAGAAAGACTTCTGGAGGGCCACAGATGCCTCGACGGACTCCTGAGGAGATTCCCTCGCACCCAACCGAACCGGCCTATCGATGGTAACTTTCTCTAGCACGGCATCATCGAAGGTATCCATAAAATTAACCAACACAACCTTTCCATTTTCCAATAAGAGAGGCCTATCGATCTTCCTCTTCTCCCCAATTAGCAGGCTAGCCAAGGATAGCATCTGATCATCTAGCAGGGACTCGACCCATATACTTCAACTGGTAGACTTATAATAGCCGCCGACTGACCGAATGAAATGATCGTGCTTGGATGCGGCTGGAGGCTTCAGTCCTAAAAAAGGCCCCCTCATTGGCATCGAGCAGAACAGGGATATGATTCTTATCCAAAAACTCTACGAAAAAGAACTTGTGCATCCAGTTCTTATCAATGGACTCCATGTAGCAAAACTTCCAGTCAGACTCAGGCTGAATCTGTAGTTTGTACCAGCCCTTGGTCGAGCCACTGTTTCCATATCTTATCAAAATAAAAATGGATGACAAGATGTCGAAATCAAAGCGAAGACGATAAAACCCTAACAGGGAAGCCACAACAACTGCCAGACGCCAGGCACTTGGGATCAGGAGAGTTGGAAATATATTCCAATGGCGTAGTACCTCTGTGAAAGGACCTATGTATGGAACTTTTAATCCATACTTAACCGATTAGAGGTACATCAGTATGCAACCCTCTGATATCATATTAGCCCTATCCATGGCAGACACCAAGGTATATTCATCTCCCATCAGCATATCAGTTTGGACCTCCTAGAGTTCCTTTAGGGACATAGTGCTCGTGATGTCGCCGATACCCAAAAAAGCTTGAGTAGCAAACGTTTTCGCCATTGTTCTTGGAAATGACTTTTCTAACAGATCTCAAAGAAGGAAAAAGAATGAAGGTGCAAGGTACGCACAAACAAATGATCTTATAAACACATCAAGAGGTAATTAGTATACCCCCAATGACGGCATGTGATGCCAATATTACTCATGGTACCTTTCTCACGAAACGACACCCTGAGTAGGGGGCAAGAGATGGGGCATAGCCCTAGACCCAATTCGAAAGGACAACGTTTGAAAGGCCCACATACAAGACCCACAAGGGACAGCTATTGACCGATGTTGAATGTTTTCTATGACTATCTACTGAAGGGCCTTAGTCACCCAGATTGCGACTACTTATCGATAGGGTCTCAGTTGCCCAGATTTCCTGAACGATAGGGTCTCAGTCGTCTCGCCAACCGAACATGATTCATCAAGCGAAAGTAACCACCCCGATGGGACACTCAATCATTAGTCTATCGAACGAATGAACTTTGAAGACCTTCCGCCAGCCAAACGATCGATCGATAGCCAATAACCCTAACAATTCTAAAGGAATGTCAAAATATCCTAAGAACTCTGATTTTCTATTTGAGAGTAGCATCTTTAGGATCCTTCAGTTAAGAAAAGGGTCCCTCCAGGAAACGAAAGTTCTTATATGATGAAGATCACGATTAATTCGGAATATTGAACTACCAAGATTTCTGGATTGGTTCGATAAGAAAAGTAGGGTTAAAGCACCCTAACGACATACGACTCTTGCAGGTATAAGATATCATAAAACCCTCTAATTCAAGTACGCTCTCTGGGCCTTACACATTAAAGCATTCTAATCACAGGGAACCTCTCCCTCTTTAAACTCTCAGTTTGTTCCTTTACATTCGAAAACTATTCTTTTTAACTTGAACGTCGGAATCTCCCCTGCCGGAGCACCCTCCAATGGTTTTTCTAGGTCTCACACTCCATTGAAGCCAATCGTTCGAGTCAACAAGGAGCTAGTATCTGTGGAGTCACAACCCACCTCCAACAGTATATATTCCCTCTTTTCTTGATTTGCAACGCAATGTTCCCATATTTACTTTCCCTTTTTTTTCTGTCATAAGTGTGATGTCGATTCTGCGATACCGTACTTTTGTACTCTCATTTATGAATTTAATGAAACATTCCTCAGTTTATTATATAGAGAGATTTTAAATTTTGTTAATTTTCGATTTTGAGGGATTAAATTGAAATTTTTGATATATTTAAAAATACCTGTGTTTCTGATTCGAAGTACACCTTATTTTGATGAAATTAAAACTTTAAATATAAAGTAAAAAAAAATTAAATAAATAAATAAATAAATAAATAAATAATATAAATATAAGTGTTTAAAAAAAAAAAAGGAGGAAACACTACGTTTCGACTGAAACGCAACACTCCACTCCTCCCCCACCCCCAAAAATCGAATTAGGGCTATGCCCTAATTCTCTCTTCTCTCTCGCCCTTTGTCGTCTCTCACTCTCTGTCTCTCTCGCCTCTCACTTTCCCCCGCCGTTCGCCACTTCTCGCCGCCACCCATCGGCGGTTCCACCACCGTACCAACCTCGTCTCTCCCTCTCAGTCACTCTATCTCTCTCTACCGTATCTCTCTCTCCCTCGAACTCTCTCTCTCACTCACAGTCGCGCTCTCTCCCTCTCAACCATGCCTCTCTCCACCCTCCAGCGGCTGAAACCTCCCTACGGCCGCCTACTTTCTCCCCCGTGCGTACGCGATGATCCTCTCTCCCTCTCCTTCCCATACGCGACAGCCCTGTCCCCCTCCCCTGTTCGCTCGACCGTGAGCTGTACACTGTAGCCCTTCTGCGATCATCGTAGGAGCTCCAAGCCGACAGTTACCCACAGACCACAAAAACTCTAGGCCCACTTTTATGTAGGTGAGGGCGAGATTCTGATTCAATAGCTCTAGGGTTTCGATTCCTTGGTGATTTAGACTTAATTGCTAACTCTTGCTTCGAATTTGAAGCATTTTGGGTCCTAGACCGAATTGCACAACGCTTGGATCACGAGATTGTAAACTGCGCAAAACCCGAGGTGAGGGAAATGCAATTCTTTTGGACGTTCGAATTATTTTTATCGAATTTAGGGTTGAAATTAGAATTGGAAACTATATGTATTCTTTGAAATAAGTTCGACTCAAAGGAAATGGACTTTCCTGCAATTTCATATGAAATTATTTAGGTTAAATTTAGAATTTGATATAAATTGGACTGCGAAGCATGGAAGAATGTCTTAGATAGTATTAAGGTTTTGTTTGATTGGTTTGTGTAGCTTTCCTTGGGATTTAAGTTTAAGGATTGATGCAGTCTTTACATTATAAATTGTCATGCATATAGGAAATCAAAATACTACTTCTATATCATGAAAATAGACGTCAATACCTTGAAAATGACATATGATTTGAAGAAATTGGTTAAGAATCGAAAAGTGTATGATTTTTCAAAAATTTTTCCAATTCGTAAGAAACTTATTTATTTTAAGCGTATTTCTAATTTTGAACAGTTTTAGGTTTGAATTTAGATTGGTTTTGATTTCGTTATTTATTTATAAATAGAAAGAAATTGATTACATTGGAGTATGTTTATAAATTGAAGAATTTAGGGTTTGTACGAACTTAAGGAAAATGTTAAAACCTGAAAATAGTCAAAAATTTGATGAAAATCATGATGATTTGATTAGGTTGACTTTCTTGGAGATTCGAGGCGCCGATTTGGTTTGATTTTGGAAATAGGGAGTGACTACACTCCCTATAAAGTGCGTGGGACCCTAATCTCTTGCATGAAATAGTGAAAATCTGATTATACCGTGTTTTAAACAAAACATGCTTTGATATGCATTGATTCGACGTGTGATATTAAATCTCAAATCTGTTTTATGATTATTGGAGTGTCTTAATCTTATGTTTTCTATGACTATGCATCCATATTTGAAATGAAACAAAATTGTGCCATTACTTGAAAATTGGATAAATTTCCTTTTCTACCATTACATTGGTATACTGATTTGAAATGATTTGATGAAAGTATTGGCACATGGATTTGAAATGTTTTAAGATCTGTGAGGGCACTGGGATGCCCACTTATGATGATATGATTCTTACCTGTGGGACGTTGTGTCCTTGTGATACTATGATGATGACATTGATGATTCCGTAGCTACGAAGGGCGTTTGTGGAGGCAGGGATTGCCCGGATACGCTTTGGCCAGAGGTATCCGCAAACGGCGTGATTGCGATATGTATGAGCCCGGTTGAACCATGTATTGGGGAGGTCCGTCAGCATAGGTGGTCTAGCACCGGGAGTTGCTTGTATATGATTGTGATGTTCCGTATGGGCCCGGTTGAACCATGCATTGGGGAGGTCCGTCAACATAGGCAGTCTAGTACCAGGAGTTGCTTGTACATGATTGGGATGTTTCGTATGCGTCCAGTTGCACTGAAAGGGGAGGTCCGTCAGAATAAGCGATCTAACACTAAGAGTTGCTTGTACGTGCCAACGTCGGGGTAGAGAGCAACTTTTAAACATTTATGTATAACAAAAACCACCGATGCGCCTGTCCTTGGTCATGGTTGACCCTTGCCAGGATTCTTTCGGCTTGCTCTATGATATACTTGATTTTTAAATGGATGCATATATGTATGATATCGTGTGAATGATTAAATGAGTTCATTTTAACGAACATATCATGATTTACATGTAAAAATTTGAATTATTGGTTATAAATGATATTATTTGACACTCCAATGTTCACCTATACTATTAGTACTTGAGATTAATCCCCTCACTCACTGAGTATTCTTCCCCGAGTACTCACCCCTCCTCTCTCCCCCCTCAGACAGGATTATTGTTGTGCCAGAGCGACGCATTTAGCTCTAGATGGCTCGATAGCTTAATGGTGGATTTGGTATTTACGACGGTGAGATTTAAGTTTTAATTGAAAATATGAATTTCGTACTTTATGTTAACCCTACGTGGTGTTGATATTGAGGTCCGTAGTTGGTCGTGTACATATTATGGGATGACTGTATAATTTTTGGACTTTTGTTTGCGAAGCTCTCATATTTCACTTGCATTGAGGTATTTGTAAATATTTAAAGTGTTAACTTGGGAATTTGTAATATATTTGTATAAATTTAGGCCCGCTCGGTGTGGCAGCTGCTCATGCTCTAGTTGGGTATGACAGTAGAGGTCTGTGGCTAGGACTGCTGGTAATTTATTTAGCCTTGCGTTGTTCTGGATGTCGGTTGTGGGATTAGTTGATTTTGGAAAGGCTGGGATGGCCATTTGTTTATTTTACAGGATGAATGTTGATATACAGGTGAAATTGTACATGGGAGACCTCCGATTTATGGGGAGATTCTGCCCGATTTTCTGTAAAAATACAGGCGGCATCCAGAGCAACGGGCGGCTATTCACGATCCCGGTTCGGAGCGTGATAGTTCGGTTGGTATCAGAGCTCTAGGTTGAAAGCTATGTAGGAAAAGAGTCTTAAACATATTCCCAAGTATGTTTTAAAAGTCCTCAATGCATATGAGAGTTTCATTACAGTCATGAGATCCCAGTACATGGTTTTAGGCATATGAGTTATTCTTTTTAGGGGGTTAGATACGGTGCGTATCTAACCTAGCATATTGGTGCTATCAGTTCTTAAACTGATAAGTTTATTCATTTTGGGGATTAGTTACTTCGTAACTAACCCTAATCTTTGAATCATTTCTAATTTAAGGTCTTCCTTTGTAAGGCTATGATTACTAGACGAGGTACTAGATTTGTACCTGAGATATCTAAATTACTCGAGAATGTTTCCTTGTCAGGTGTACCCTTCTAGCACTCTCTCAGCCAGCTATTATAGCTATGGTTCTATCACCATCATTTGATGTATTTAGGCAGGTGTATGAATGGTACACCTCCGATTGGATTCAAATACCTTGATTCATAATTTGAATTCTATTTTAGGGGGTTAGTTACCCAGTAACTAACCCTAATCCTTGGTTTTATCTAATGAAACGGTACTCTCTTTGCAGAACTATGTCGCCTAGACGTTGTAGGCTCGGTGCACCACCGGAGAGTCCCTCAGTGCCTGAGGATTCTAGGGCACTCGAGACTACACGAGTACCAGAGGGTGCCTTTTCTACTCACGCACCTTCCCCAGTGCCACCCCTAGCACCTCCACTGGCTGGTACAACCGAGATTTCTTCGCCACCACTCGACGCCTTGAGGCAATAGCAGGAGTGGTTCAGTAGATATGGTGCGCAAATGCCCCCACCTCCACTACAAACTTCAGCGACCGCACCTGCCGCTGTACCTACTCCTACGGCACCGGTTACTCCTCCGGTGGCCGGTCCTTCTGTTTCTACTCCAACCGATGAGATTTTGGTTACTTTGAGGTGCATCCATGAGCTCACTTAGTTGATGAAAGAGTCTCGACAGCTCAGATGCACAGACTTTTCATGATCGAGTGATGTCGTAGCGGCGAAGCACTGGATCAATAGGATTCGTAGGATCCTCACGGATTTGGGGTTGTCAAAGGAGCTCAAATTGAGAGTTGCTGAGAAACTCCTCGACGGAGATGCCCTCTCGTGGTGGGAGGCTATCCGTGATAGTACTACACAGACCCTGCGGTGGGAGGACTTTCTACGAGAATTCGACCGCAGGTACTTTACCCCGTTTCAGCAGGATCGGATAAGGACGAAGCTCCTGCACTTACGTCAGGGGACTAGGTTAGTCTCAGAGTACGAGGCTGAGCTCAGACGACTAGCAACATTTGTCCCCGACATGGCTACACCAGCTCAAATGAGGTTCAAGTTTGAAAATGGCCTCCAATTGAGCATCAGGAAGTATGTGATGGTGACTCCCTCTTTTACACTTTCAGAGGTAATTGATTCAGCATATCGAGCAGAGGAGATCGTCCGAGCTGAGGCCAGGCAGAGAGAGAGTCACCAGAAGAGGAAGACTAGGTCACAGGGTGGACAGTCTTTAAAGAGGGGTAGAGGTTTTGGATATCCAGGAGGTTCTTCTAGCTTCAGACCAGCAAGACCGGGATAGAGACTGCGTCCCCAGGGGTTTAGAGCACCAGCCTCTACTGTCTCTAGTCATTCCATGATACAACGGTTTCTAATCTGCTGTAACTGCGGTCGACGCCATTTTGGAGCTTGCGCAGCCCCCACTATATGCTTCCAATGTGGGAAGCAAGGACATATTCGTTGCTCTTGTCTAGACCTAGGTT
This sequence comes from Dillenia turbinata, assembly GCA_037126225.1. Lineage (NCBI taxonomy): Eukaryota > Viridiplantae > Streptophyta > Magnoliopsida > Dilleniales > Dilleniaceae > Dillenia > Dillenia turbinata. Next base: position 17,753,758 of record JBAMMX010000016.1, on the reverse strand, counting down.
ACAGAGGTCAGATGTCACAGACACACATGGGTGGACCATGGACGGGTCAGCAAGAAGTACCTACACACTCAGTACACACCGCTCCACGAACTGCAGTCGGGAGCAATACTGCACTAGACTCTTCACGATAGTAGCCGAGGGCATAGGCCCGCGTATATGTTATGACACAGGAGGACGCTTAGGCGAATCCAGATGTGATCGTGGGTGATATTTTCACAGATTCTATTATTTAGGAGCCTTTATGTGCTCTTCTTTTTGAGATCATGTATATCATATCCCACTATGATTAGTTAAAGCTCTAGAAGTTTAACTATCTCGATCCTATTTTTGAAATCATGTATGCCAAAATGACATGTAAGAACGTAGTTAGTTGAAGCCTTAGAGGCTTAACTATTTTTGATATATAGATAAATACATATATCTTTTGCACATCTCAAATTGACTACTCCTTGGAGGCGTTGGCACATCTCTACATTGATACCATAGTTCAACTTCATGGGGTGCCTGTGTCAATCGTTTCAGACAGGGACCCCAGATTCACGTCTAGGTTTTGGCCCAAGTTGCAGGAGGCATTAGACACTAGATTAAAATATAGTACGATGTATCATCCACAGATAGATGGTCAATTAGAGAGGACCCTAGTGTTTTAGTTTACCCCGTGGCCATTCTAGATGGGTAGGTCAGAAAGCCGCAGAGCAAAGAAGTTTCGTTGGTCAGAGTCTTGTGGAGAAATGATCAAGTTGAGGAAGAAACCTGGGAGCCCGATAGGGCTATTAAGAGACAGTACCCCCATTGGTTGCTGTATAGTTTTCTTTTAGTTTCGAGGACGAAACTTGTTTTTAGGGGGTTAGAAAATGTAACGCCGATTCTGCAGTACAGTACTTTTGTACTCTCGTTTCTGAATTTAATGAAACATTTCTCAGTTTATTATATAGAAAGATTTTAAATTTTGTTGATTTTCGATTTTGGGGTATTAAATTGAAATTTTTGATATATTTAAAAATACTTGTGTTTCTGATTCGAAGTACACCCTATTTTGATGAAATTGAAACTTTAAATATAAAGTAAAAAAATTTAAATAAATAAATAAATAAATAATAATATAAATATAAGTGTTTAAAAAAAAGGGAGGAGGAAACACTGCGTTTCGGCTGAAACGCAGCACTCCACTCCTCCCCCACCCCCAAAAATTGAATTAGGGCTATGCCCTAATTCTCTCTTCTCTCTCGCCCTCTGTCGTTTCTCACTTTCTATCTCTCTCGCCTATCACTTTCCCCCGCTGTTCGCCACTTCTCGCCGCAACCCATCGGCGGTTACACCACCGCACCACCCGCGTCTCTCCCTCTCAGTCACTCTATCTCTCTCTACCGTATCTCTTTCTCCCTCGAACTCTCTCTCTCACTCACAGTCGCGCTCTCTCCCTCTCAATCGTACCTCTCTCCACCCTCCCGCGCCTGAAACCTCCCTACGGCCACCTACTTTCTCCCCCGTGCGTGCGCGACGATCCTCTCTCCCTCTCCTTCCCACGCGCGACAGCCCTGTCCCCCTCTCCTGTTCGCTCCACCGCGAGCTGCACACTGTAGCCCTTCTGCGATCATCGTAGGAGCTCCAAGCCAATAGTTACCCGCAGACCTCAAAAACCCTAGGCCCACTTTTACGTAGGTAAGGGCGAGATTCTAATTCAATAGCTCTAGGGTTTCGATTCCTTGGTGATTTAGACTTAATTGCTGACTCTTGCTTCGAATTTGAAGCATTTCAGGTCCCGGACTGAATTACACAACGCTTGGATCACGGGATTGTAAACTACGCAAAACCCTAGGTGAGGGAAATGCAATTCTTTTGGACGTTCGAATTATTTTTATGAAATTTAGGATCGAAATTGGAATTGGAAACTATATGTATGCTTTGACTCAAAGGAAATGTACTTTCCTGCAATTTCATATGAAATTATTTAGGTTAAATCTAGAATTCGATATAAATTGGACTGCGAAGCATGGAAGAATGTCTTAGATAGTATTAAGGTTTTGTTTGATTGGTTTGTGTAGCTTTCCTTGGGATTTAAGTTTAAGGATTGATGCAGTCTTTACGTTATAAATTGTCCTGCATTTAGAAAATGAAAATACAACTTCTATATCATGAAAATAGATGTCAATACCTTGAAAATGACATATGGTTTGAAGAAATCGGTTGAGACTCGAAAAGTGTATGATTTTTCAAAGATTTTTTCAGTTCATAAGAAACTTATTTATTTTAAGCATATTTTCAATTTTGAACGGTTTTATGTTTGAATTTAGATTGGTTTTGATTTCGTTATTTATTTATAAATGGAAAGAAATTGATTACATTGGAGTATGTTTATAAATTGAAGAATTTAGGGTTTGTACGAACCTAAGAAAAATGTTAAAACCTGAAAATAGTCAAAAATTTGATGAAAATCATGATGATTTGATTAGGTTGACTTTCTTAGAGATTCGAGGTGCCGATTTGGTTTGATTTTGGAAATAGGGAGTGACTACCCTCCCTAGAAAGTGAGTGGGACCCTAATCTCTTGCATGAAATAGTGAAAATCTGATTATACCGTGTTTTAAACAAAACATGCTTTGATATGCATTGATTCAACGTGTGATATTAAATCTCAAATCTGTTTTGTGATTATCGGAGTGTCTTAATCTTATGTTTTCCATGACTATGTATCCATATTTGAAATGAAACAAAATTGTGCCATTACTTGAAAATTGGATAAGTTTCCTTTTCTACCGTTACATTGGCATACTGATTTGAAATGATTTGATGAATGTATTGGCACATGGATTTGAAATGTTTTAAGATTTGTGAGAGCATTGGGATGCCCACTTATGATGATATGATTCTTACCTGTGGGACGTTGTGCCCTTGTGATACTATGATGATGATATTGATGATTTCGTAGCTACGAAGGGCGTTTGTAGAGGCACGGGTTGCCCGGATACGCTTTGGCCAGAGGTATCCGCAAACGTCGTGATTGCGATATGTATGAGCCCGGTTGAACCATGTATTGGGGAGGTCCGTCAGCATAGGTGGTCTAGCACCGGGAGTTACTTGTACATGATTGTGATATTCCATATGGGTCCAGTTGAACCGAAAGGGGAGGTCCGTCAGAATAGGCGGTCTAGTTTTGGAGTTGCTTGTACGTGTCAACATCGGGGTAGAGAGCAACTTTTAAACATTTATGCATAATAAAAACCCTCGATGCGTCTGTCCTTGGTCATGGTTGACCCTTGCCAGGATTTTTTCGGTTTGCTCTATGATTATTTGATTTTTAAATGGATGCATATATGTATGATATCGTATAAATGATTAAATGAGTTCATTTTAGCAAACATATCATGATTTACATGCAAAATTTTGAATTATTGGTTATGAATGATATTATTTAACACTCCAATGTTCACCTACACTATTAGTACTTGAGATTAATCCTCTCACTCACTAAGTATTCTTCCCCGAGTACTCACCCCTCATCTCTCCCCTCTCAGACAGGATTATTGTTGTGTCAGAGCGACGCATTTGGCTCTAGAGGGCTTGATAGCTTAATGGTGGATTTGGTATTTATGACGGTGAGATTTAAGTTTGAATTGAAAATATGAATTTCATACTTTATGTCGACCCTGCGTGGTCTTGATATTAAGGTCCGTAGTTGGCTGTGTACATATTATGGGATGACTGTATAATTTTTGGACTTTTGTTTGCGAAACTCTCATATTTCACTTGCATTGAGACATTTGTAAATATTTAAAGTGTTAACTTTGGAATTTGTAATATATTTGTATAAATTTAGGCCTGCTCGGTGTTGCGACTGCTCATGCTCTAGTTGGGCATGACAGTAGAGGTCTGTGGCTAGGACTGCTGGTAATTTATTTAGCCTTGCGTTGTTCTGGATATCGGTTGTGGGATTGGTTGATTTTGGAGAGGCCGGGATGACAATTTGTTTATTTTACAGGATGAATGTTGATATACAGGTGAAATTGTACATGGGAGACCTCCGATTTTTGGGGAGATTCTGCCCGATTTTCTGTAAAAATACAGGTGGTATCTAGGGCAACGGGCGGCTGCTCACGATCCCAGTTCGGAGCGTGACAATAAGAGGCATATTGGATTTGGAAAACCTGAATTTATCATAAAAAATTTAAGAGCCTGAATTTTCAGGGTTGCATTATGGGGGATTGAGGGTTTTTTTTTTCAACCTTATTTTCCTTCCGTTTATAAACGGCTAGGCTTAGTGAACTAAAGGTCCCCTCCTTTTATGTACTTTAAAATTAAAAGTTAGATATGCCTTTCTCCGCCTTTTGGATAAGATTGAAGTGTAATTTCTATCTTTATAAGTTTAATATTTGATAACTAATGTTTGGTTGGCGTAGCAAGAAGGGTGTTGCAATCCCTTAGCCAAGCATTCGAGTTCAAGATTCATTTAGAATGGAAAAAATTATATTTGGAGAGTTTCTTTCCGATCGGACCCAATAGCAACTCGACTCAAATTAGTCAAAATGAAACTCTGAATATTGAGCAGTGGAGCAAATCTAGGATATCAAAAGAAAAAAAGTTTAATATTTGATATGTGTGTCTTTGGTCTACATGATATTAAATTAACTTTCTTGCGGAAAAAGCCTATCAAAGTATATTACTACTTGGGCCATTGTGCATCACCTTTGTGTTGCCCCATGACATGAGCCTGGTAAATTAAAAATTAGGCAAACATGCACAGTCTCATTATTAATATACCCATTAACTTTCTCCAAACTAATCGATTTTAAATTTTTAATAGTGATTTTAATTATTTAGTGATTATATAAAATAGTATTATCCATTTAATTGTGTAACTCTATATTTAGAGGTTTCCTATTAAACCAAAATAAAAGAAAAATGATTGAAAATTTATAATTAGCTTTAATAAAAATAGTAAATATGTTTATTTATTAAAGTAATATTATTGATAATAATAGGTTAATTAGTGTGATCTAACATAAGGTATATAATCCCCTTATTGAACTTCATTTAGCCAATAAAACCACAAATGTATATATCAATTTGTTTATTGACAACAAATACTATGTGTTGGAGGTTGGTTGTGACTCCACAAATACCGACTCCTTATTGATTCGAACGTTTGCCATCGATGGCATGTAAAACTTGCAAAAACAATCAGAGGATGCTCCGACATTGAGGTTTTAACGCTCAAGTCAGAAAGAGCAGTTTTCGAATGTAAAAGAAACAAACTGAGTGCTCAAAGAGGGAAAGGTTTCCTGTCATTAGAGTGCCCAATGTGAAAAGCTAAGAGAATGTACCTAGCTTGGAGGGATTTTAGATGTCTTATACCTGTGAGAGTCGTATGCCGTTGGGGTGTTTCAACCCTACTTTTCTTATCGAGCCGATCCAGAAATGTCGGGAGTTCTATATTCCGGATTGATTGTGATCTTTATCGTATAGGAACTTTCGTTTCCTAGGGAGATCTTTTCCTTAACTGAAAGATCTAAAAGGTGCCGTTCTTAAGTGGGAAATCGAAACTGTTAGGGTACCTTGACCTTCCTTAAGAATTGTTAGTGCCGCAAGCTATTGCTTGGTTGTTTGGCCAATGAAGGGTCTTCGGAGTTCGTTCATTCGATGGACCAATGATTGAATACCTGATCGGGGAGGTTACTCCCATTTGATAAATCTCGTTCGGTAAGCAAGGCGATTGAGGTCCTATCGCTCGGGAGATTTGGGCGACTAAGACCTTTCAGTAGATGGTCATAGTCGCTCGTGCTTATTCATCGATTGATAGTTGTCCTTTGTGGGCCTCCTGTGTGGGCCCTGATTAGTGCTAATCCTTTCGATTGGGTCTAATCCTTTCGATTGGGTCAAGGGTTACATCTCGTCATTTGCACCTGACTCATGACGCTTTTTCTTGGGAAAAGGCATAAGGAGTTGTGACTGTTTAAAAAAGGCACAAAACATTTTAGCGTGACTTTTGTCGCTTTGATTTTCAAGAATCGTCTTCTGTACACCTTATAAGGATTCACGTTTGTCAGGGGATCTTATACCCCAGCATTCTTGCTTACTACTCTCTTAATCCTTCTTTGAAAAACTTTTCCTGTAGACCAAATGTTGAAGGATTCTTCTTCGTTGCGAGGTGTAGGCATGTTATGCGATTTAGGTATATCACGATTTCGGGCAAGTATACCCTAGTTGAGTGTTGTGTACAGTGCAAAACAAGTGTCGATCCCACGAAGATATTTTATACTACCAAGTATGAATAACCATAATCTAAATTGAACAAATCGAATCAAGTTGTGAAAATTTTAGAAACTACTAAAAACAAAATCTAAAATATGAAACTCTAATATGATAAAAACCCTAGGACATCGATTTCATTTATTTTTATCTTTTTACATGGTCAAATCTCTTCAATCCCTAAATTCATTGGCTAATGATTTATTATTGATAATGACAGATTTTTCTAAATTAGATTCACTCAATGGTTATACAATGAATCCCTAATTTGTCTAATCGAAACTCAATGGTCATGCAATTTCGATTAAATCAAATCCATTAAGTTTTGTGAAAATCTGTAAATTAAGGTTTCTCTTAATCTCCACACATGAAATTAATCCAATGGTCATGCTCATAATTTCATATGGACTTTATTATTTAGACTAATTTTATGCAACTATATTGGTCATACATGCACTCAATCTCAAATCATCAAAACGTCGGGCCCAAAAACATTGGAAACATTAAGAACAATAATAAAATCTCATCAAAATAATAATCATGCGAATAAAAATTAAGAGAAAGAATCAAATCAAGCCATGTATTAATCAAAAAATAAAATCCATCAAGTCCTAGAAAAAATAAAATTAACTAGACATTAAAAAGAGAAATAAGAAAGTAAAAGAGAACAGTACAACCCTTATTTGCACGAATATGGAGGTCGAAATCTCTTGGGATGGAGAAGGCTACAAGAGTTTGTAAAGTAGTGGAAGAATGAGAAAAATAAAAACAAAATTCATGCCTCAGGAGCTGCCCTATTACCACATATATATAGGAGTGAAAACCCTAAGAAAAATTTAGTAATTTGGACTATTTTAGAAGTTTGGACTTTGAATTTGATTTGAGAACTTTCTTTTACTGCTTGATGATGATCTTTAACTTTCCAAATACTTGAAAATTCACTTTTCTTCAATTTGGATAATTTCTAAAATTATTAGAAATGCAAATCCGAAATTGTAGCACCAAGTTTCCATTTTGATTTCCAGTTTCCGTTTTCCAGCACTATAGTAACTTTGACTAAAGTTTTGGACATCTTTTGGTCTGACCCAGCCTTTGAGATCTTCATAGGAGTTGTAGGGATCGAAGTCTTCTTTTCAACAGCATAAAAATCGCTTCAATCAGACATCAGAACAAAAAGTTATGATTAAAATACTGAATACTGTCTGTCCAATCCAAAAATAGCAAGTTTGCTCAATTTTTTCTAAATCAATGACCACAAAAATAAATCAATATAAAATCATAAAATATGGTTCAAATCAATTCTAAAACACATAAATAAATGCTAAAAAAGATATAATTGAAGTGTATAAAAATATTGCTATTAAATATCCTCACACTTGAATGTTTGCTTGTCCTCAAGCAAAAATAATTTTCATCTAAAACCAATTCAATTTTTGTCAAGTCTCTAACTATGCGTACGACATGCTCAAACCATAATTAAAATCAAGACAATCAATACTTCATAGCATTTAATACTAGAAAAGCCATTACACCTCCTATAGTCTCCTCGAAATCAAGAGTAATGCAAAATTTAAACACCCTCACAGTCGGTTCGCTCAATAGAATTGAGAGAGATACTATTTAACTATTCAAAACACTCAATGTATATAAGGGTATGTATATCACTCAAATCAACATGATGAGATGATATTACCATAAGTTTGTTCATATATCAATTCTCTACCATTTAAATATGAAATCCAAACACCAATCAAAAGGTCTTTTATTTGGTTGTAATGAGGTTAGGGTAAAGGGTAGGATAATGGATAAAATATACGGTTAAAATGATTCACTAAAAATACTTAAGTATCAGAACATGACATCCTTTACATTTAGGCAAGAGAATACTGACTCTAACTATGAATATATAATGTGAAATATCACTTATTGAAAACAAAGAATAATGCAATGAACTTTCACCGTAAGAGTGAACAACATCAAGAAAGAAAAATATCCCCTTTTTTCTCGATTTTTTTCTTTTTCTCGATTTTTTTCTTCTTTCATTTTTTCTCTTTTTTTTTGAACCAACAAAATTTTTTTTCTTCTTTTTTTTTTCGCTGTTTTTTTTTTTTTGAGTACATCAACTTGATAACATAAAAAAAATCATAATGCAAAAAAAAAAAAAAAAAACTAGAATGTAATGCTATCAATTATAAGTACCTTAGTGAATTGAGGTTCAAACTCTGGGTTTAGAAAGATTGAAGGCCATAGGATAGATTATGTACGTCACGCCCCGAGTCGGGAATCGTGAACAGTCGCCCGTTGCCCTGGATGCCGGCTGTATTTCTACAGAAAATCGGGCAGAACCTCCCTATAAATTGGAGGTCTCCCATGTACAAATAACCTGTTTAAACCTGTGAAATTCAAAAACAATCCTGAAAATAAAACAAATGGCCATCCCGGCCTCTCCAAAATCAATAACTCCCAAAGCCGACATCCAGAACAACGCAAGGCTATAAAAATCTATCAACAAACCTAGCCACAGACCTCTACTGTCATGCCCAACTAGAGCATAAGCAGCCGCCACACCAAGCGGATCTAAATTTATACAAATGTATAACTAATTTCCTAAGTAACATTTAAATACATACAATCGCCTCAATGCAAATAGAATATGAGAGTTCCGCAAATAAATATACATAAATTATACAGTCATCCCAAAATAAGTACACGGTCAACTACGGACCTCAACAAGACCTCACAGGGTCGAAATATAATACATAATCCATCTTTCAATTTAAACTTAAGATCTCACCTTTCTGAATCACCCAAATCCACCAAAATCTCCAAAATCTGAAGCGTCGCTCCAGCACCAAAAATCCTGTTTGGGGGAGGAAAGAAGAGGGGTGAGTATCTATGGGAGGATACTCAGTGAGTGAGGGGATTAATCTCAAGTACTAATAGTGTAGGTGAGTATTGGAGTGTCAAATAGTATCATTCGTAAATAATAACTCAAGTTTCGCCATAAATCATGATATGTTCAATAAAATGAACTCATTTATTCAATCACACGATATCATATATATATGCATCCATTTAAAAAAAAAAAACAAGTATATCATAGAGCTGGTTGAAAGGATCCTGGCAAAGGTCGACCATGACCAAGGACAAGCGCATCGCGGGTGTTATTATGTAAAGTGTTTCAAAAGTAGCTCTCTACCCCGACGTTGGCCGCGGGCTTAGCTCCTTGCTTACCCAGTCTCGTCAAATAAGTCACCGCCCGGTGCTAGACGGTGGCGTCACACACGTCCTCCCCCGATGTGGGTTCAACCGTTCGTGCCTATGAATAAATATAAACCGGACATTTGCAGATACCTCCTGCAGAAGCGTATCCGGGCAACTCGCGCCTCTACAAAGTCCCTTCGTAGCTACGGAATCATCAATGTCATCATCACAGTATCACAAGGGCACAACGTCCCGCAGATAAGAACCACTCACAGATCTTAAAACATTTCAAATCCGTGTGCCAAATACATTTCATCAAAATCATATCAAATCAACAACCGATACAATGGTAGAATAAAAAACATTTCATTTCTCAAATCATGGCACAATTTCATTTCATTTCAAACATGGATGCATAATCGTAGAAAACATAAGTACGACACTCCAATAATCACAAAACAGATTTGAATTTCAAATTTCATACGCCGAGATCATGTATATCAAAACATGTTTTGTTTAAAAACATGGTAAAAATCAGGTTTCACCATTTCATACAAGAGATTAGGGTCCCACTCACCTCTAGGGAGGGTATTCACTCCCTATTTCTGAAATCAAATCAAAAGGACTCCCCTCGAGTCTCCAAAGAGATCAACCTAATCAAATTATCACTATAATCATCAAATTTCCAATTATTCTTAGGGTTTATCATTTTCCCTAAGTTTGTACAAACCTTAATTCTCCAATTTATGACTGAACTCCAATATAATCAATTTCTTTCCATTTATAAATAAATAACAAAATCCAAACCAATCTAAATTCAAATATCTAAAACCGTTCAAAATCGAAAACTAATCTCAAATAATTAAATTTCCCATAAAATGGAAAACTCTTTGAAAAATCATACACTTTTAAATTCCCGTCCGATTTCTTCAAACCATATCTCGTTTTCAAGGTATTTAAGTCTATTTTCATCATACGGAAATAGTATTTTAATTTCCTATATGCAGGACAACTTATAATTAAAAAGACTGCATAAATTCTTAAACTTAAATCCCAAATTCTAACTATCTTCATGCATATGTCAAATGAAATTCTAAGTGCAACCATTTAAATCAATTTAACTCAATTTTATCATCCAAAACAGCTCATATAACGTCAAACACACATTTCAACTCTATTCTAATATTCATCCTAACATATGCAATACACTCTTACTCTAATTTACCCTAAATGCATTCAATTAACGGAAATCAGTTAGAAATCCCTCACCTAGGGTTTCCGCAATCCACAACCCTATCGTCTGTGCGCCTATAACTCTGTCCAAGACCTGCAAAGCTTCCAGTTTGAAGCAAACTCCATTAGTTAGTCTAATTCACCGAAAGAATTCAAACCCTAGAGCTAATGTTCAAAAGAATGGCTCTTACCTGCGTAGGAGAGAAATTTGGGCCTAGGGTTTGTGAGGGTTTGCTTCTACACTGCAACAGAGGTTGCAGCAAAGGTGTGGCGGAAAGAGCTCTCAGCAGAGAGCTGCGTGCGCGAGGGGGTGAAAGGGAGAGAGACAGCGACTGAAGAGTGAGACGAAGAAGAGAGAGAGAGAGATCGCAGAGGGCTGTACAGTGAGAAATAGAGAGAGAAGGAGAGCAGAAAAGGACACAGAGGAGGCAAGCGGTGGTCGTAACGGTGGAGGAAGAAGGCGGCGGCGGAGAATGAGTCGGGTGAGGGAGAGATTGATCGCGAGACCATGAGGGATAGAGAAGGAAAGAGAGCGATAAAGAGTGAGACCAAGGGGGAAAGATAGAGAAAGAGAGTGGTCGGTCGGTGATGGTGGCGGTTGTGGGTGACGGAGCACGATGGAGGGCCGCGGTGGCGGAGAACTGCGAAAGGGAGAGAGGGAAACTCGCGGGTGAGAGAGAGAATGAGAGAGGTAGAGTGAAGGTGAGGGAGAGACGAGGGTGGTGGTTGCTACGGTGGCGCCAAGTCGCGGCGGATGGCAACGGCGGCGCGGCTGGGCGGTGCGGCGATGGAGATGCGAAGAGGCGGAGAGAGTGAGAGGGAGAGAGAGAGAGAGAGAGGAGAGAATTAGGGCTTTTGAGCCCTAATTCGATTTTTTTTTTTTTTCATCATCATTATTATTATTATTATTATTATTTATATATATATATATTTATATAACTAGATTTTTATAAATAGCTAATTGAGTAAATAAATAAATTAATAAATAAATAATTATTTATATATATATATTTATACTAACTTTATTTTACAAATCCCAGAAACGGTATTTAAAATATACCAAAAATTTAAATTAAAAATCCAAAACTCGAAAATCAATAAAATTAAAAATTTTATATATATATAAACGGAGGAATATTTTATAAATATTCCATGAATACTACACTTGTACGAACACCGCAGTGTCGGTGTTATAATGTAGGTCATTAAAAAAGGAAAAGGGTTTAGACTTAAATGGGTTAAGTAAGGGATAATATGATAGGGATGGTATTTTTCGAAAGCTAAATTTGTGTAAATCTAGGTGCCTTAATCATTTTGGTGTATGAAAATCAACAATGTGGTCTCAAAATGAATAACAGAGCAAGTTCTAGAATGATCAATTCATGTATGATATACGCTCAACAAAAAAAAGAATGAGAGCAAGAAATTGCTCTTTAAGGTTCAAATCCTCACTAAGGTAAGTTTGTGTCAAATCTTGCATTGTCTGTCTTTCAAATCAACCATAAGAAGATGAATAGCTAATCATATACCAAATAACTACTAAAACCAATCATCTTTCATGCAACCTAATTCAATATAAGTAACATGTAAGGACTAGAAAATTCAAAAAAAAAAATTCGTTGGCATGAAAGAATTCAGCAAAAATTTTTGAGAAAGAAACAAAAATTCAGCACTCAAATTCCTATAAAAAAATTATCAGCCTATGTATGCATATTCCCCCACACTTAAGTTAAACATTATCCTCAATGTGAAAAATAAATAAAATAAAAGCAAAGAGAGTAGAGAACTTACCTGAAATGTAGCATTCCTTTTGACTTCTTCCTTCTCGTGCCTAAAGTTGCTTATTCACCTATAAAATACTATAAAAAACTCAAATTTAAAGTAAATCAATAAAAACAAATACTAAAGAAAACCATAAAAAAATATTGGGTTGCCTCCCAATAAGCGTCTTTCTTTATTGTCTTTGACTAGAAATTATTTCCTTATTTCAACCCGACTCATAGATCTTTACATTGTGACCATTCATCGCATCTTGCCATGCTTTTGTCCTTCTCTTGTCAATTTGAACATTCTCAGATATCTCTTATTCTTCCTCAAACTTATTGAATTGAAACTTCTTTTTCTTACCCGCATGAGACTCACGTTTTGAATTAAACTCACTTAACTTTACACCCAAAGTAACACATGCATCAACATATTCATTGTTTAGAAAATCATGTTTGACGTGTGACAAACTGATAATGTAATTTTCAATAGGATCACTTAAATGAGAGATATTAATTTCATGTTCAGGAAATTTTTTTAGTGTATTCAATTCTAGAAATCTCTTGTTTAAAAAAATTTTTTATGCGACGAAAAACATTAAACTCAATTTTTTCGTCATCCATTCTCAAAATCAACTTTCCAGCAGAAACATCAATCAGAGCACATGCAGTGTTTAAGAAGGGTCGACCTAAAATCAATGAAGTACTCTTTGCATCATCTATATCCAAAATGACAAAATCTGCAGGAAAAATGAATTTATCAACTTTTACCAAAATATTCTCTATGATGCCTCTCGGATGTATTATGCTCTTATCAGCTAATTGCAAAGAAATATTGGTAGGTCGATAATCCTTTAACCCTAATTTCAAGAATGCAGAATATGACATGACATTTACACCGGCATCCAAATCACACAAAATATCAAAAAAATCAGAAGAACCAATTATGCAAGGGATAGAAAATCTCCCTGGATCAGAAAGTTTTGGTGGTGGCTTCATTTGCAAGATTGCTGAGCATTCCTCTTTTAACTTGACTTTCGAAACTTTATTTAACCTCTTCTTCTTTTTAATCACATCCTCGAGGAATCTCCAATAACCTGGTACTTGTCTGATGATATCCAAAAGGGGAATGTTAACATGCAGTTTCTTAAAAATTTCTAAAAATTTTTTAAATTCTGTTTTTGCTTGTAAAAGACGTCCAAGAAAAGGAAGAGACAGTTGATATTGATTCAAATATAAAATACTTCCCTGTTTAGACTCTGATGCCTTAACCTTCTCATCGGTAGACTGATGGATTTCTTCCTTGACTTCTTGTTTTTCCTCTTTTTCTTAGGATGGATCTGAGAATTGTTGTAATTCCTTTTCATTGTTCAATGAGATTTCACTTACCTGCACTCTTGGATTTTTCTTAATATCACTCGGCAGTCGACCTGGCACATGAGAATGAAAAGCATTAACTAATTGATCAATTTTATTTTCAAGTCTCTCAAACCTTTCATTAGTAGCTACTTCTAAGCGTTCAAATCTTTTGTTGGTTATTGCTGCCAAACTCTTAATTCTTTCACTTGTCACAGTTGCTAAGCATTCGATTGTCATTTCCCAAGATTGCTTGTTCTCCCTTGGTTGTTGAGTTGCATTGAACTTGTCACGCCCCAACCTGCAGGTCGAGCACACGAACAGGCCGCCACGACTCCTCAAGGCACAGGCATACCATACTCGCACATCGAGGTGATGCAAGGCTAATATTATGACCCTACTCGATATCATTAAGTCAAAATTATACAGCGGAAGATAAAAAAAAAAGATAGTTTTCAATAAAAATTTTCTTTAAAACGTTTGCCTCCAATTTACATATAATATTTATATGCATGGTCCAATCGTAAACAAGAATCGGTATGATCACTTACCCGATAGCGTCTCTCAGTAAAACTCGTGGGATAGAACCTCAATGTATGTCAAATACAGTATAAGCTAAAAATATTAATATGAGGGGTGAGTATAATCCACATACTCAGTGAGTGAGGTGCAATTACTATATAATGAATTTGTGAGAGTGGCAAGTCAAAATATCATTTTCAAATTCATATTTTATTCATTTGCAAATATATCATGTCACGCCCCGAACCGGGATCGTAAACAGCGGCTCGTTGCGCTGGATGTCAGCTATATTTTTACAGAAAATCGGGCAGAACCTCCCCATAAATCGGAGGTCTCCCATGTACAAATAAACCTATTTAATCCTGTAAAATTCAAAATCATCCTGTAATTAAAATAAAAGGGTCATCCCGACCTCACAACAACCCACCAATCACAGCAGACATCCAGGACAATGCCAGGCTAAATAAACTATCAGCAATCCCAGCCACAGACCTCTACTGTCATACCTAATTAGAGCATGAGCAGCTGGCATACCGAGCGGGCCTAAGTTTTTATACAATTTACAATAATTTTCTCAAGTATCATTCAAATACGTACAATTGCCTCAATGCAAATGAAATGTGAGAGTTTCGCAAATAAATATACATAAATTATACAGTCATCTCAAATTAAGTACACGTCTAACTACGGACCTCAACAACACCTCACAGGGCCGAAAATAAAATACGTAATTTATCTTTCAAATTAAACTTAAGATCTCACCCTCCTGAACACCAAGTACACCCGAACTCTATAATCTGAAGTATCGCTCCAGCACAACAATCCTATCTGAGGGAGGGAAAGAAGAGGGGTGAGTATCAAGACAGATACTCAGTGAGTGAGGGGATTAATCTCAAGTACTAATAGTGTAGGTGAACATTGGAGTGTCAAATAATATCATTCGTAATCAATGATTCAAATTTCGTAGTAAATCATAATATTTTCGAATAAAATGAACTCATTTAATCATTCACACGATATCATACATATATGCATCCATTTAAAATCAAGTAGATCATAGAGCAAACAGAAAGGATCCTGGCAAAGGTCAACCATGACCAAGGACAGGCGCATCGGGGGTTTTATTATGCAAAGTATTTCAAAAGTAGCTCTCTACCTCGACGTTGGCTGTGGGCTTAGCCCTTGCTTACCCAGACTCGTTAATAGGTCACCGCCGGGTGCTAGACGTGGCGTCACGCACATCCTCCCCCAAATGTGGGTTCAACCATTCGTGCCTATGAAATATATAAACATGCTCGTCAACAGGTCACCGCCCGGTGCTAGATGGTGGCGTCACACACGTCCTCCCCCGATGAGAGTTCAACCGTTCGTGCCTATGAACATATATACATGAAATTTGTGAATACCTCCTGAAGAAGTGTATCCGGACAACCCGTGCCTCTACAAATGCCCTTCATAGCTATGGAATCAATCAAATAAAGCCATATTATCATATCATCTCAAGCTAGCAGGCATCCAACCCACATAACCAAATCATATCATCAAAACAATTCAAATCTGTGTGCCAATACATTTCATCAAAATCGTTTCAATTTAACAAACCAATGCAATGGTAGAATAGAAAATATTCCATTTCTTAAATCATGGCACAATTTCATTTCATTTCAAATATAGATGCATAATCGCAGAAAACATAAGTACGACACTCCAATAATCATAAAACAGATTTGAATTTCAATTCCATACATCGAGATAATGCATATCAAAAGCATGTTTTATTAAAAACATGATAAAATCAGGTTTAACTATTTCATGCAAGAGATTAGGGTCCCACTCACATTCTAGGGAGGGTAATCACTCCCTATTTTCACAATCAAACCAAATCGACTCCTTGAGTCTCCAAAAAGATCAACCTAACCAATCAAAGTCGAAAATACACTTAAAGTAAATAAATTTC
Organism: Dillenia turbinata; assembly: GCA_037126225.1. Classification (NCBI taxonomy): domain Eukaryota; kingdom Viridiplantae; phylum Streptophyta; class Magnoliopsida; order Dilleniales; family Dilleniaceae; genus Dillenia; species Dillenia turbinata. The sequence continues at coordinate 17,737,477 of JBAMMX010000016.1, read as the reverse complement.
CTACGAAATGGAAAAATCATTGAAAAATCATACACTTTTCAATTCTCATCCAATTTCTTCAAACCATATGTCATTTTTAAAGGTATTGAAACCTATTTTCATATTACCGAAATTGTATTTTGATTTCTTATATGCAAGACAACTTAAAGTGAAAAAAGCTTGTACCAATCCTTAAACTTAGATCTAATTTCTGACTATTTTCATGCATATTTCAATATTTAACAATGAGAAAAACTATTTTAAATCAACTTAACAAGAATCCTTCATCCTCTAATATATTCCTTTCATATCAGACACCACACTTAACTTAAATATTCAAGTATAGAATTTCAGAAAGCATTCTATTCCAATCGAATATACATTCTAAAACTATATAAGACTTTTCACCCTAAATTCACTCTAATTTCATTCAATTAATGAAAAGACCAAAAATCTCCTTACCTAGGGTTTCTCGATTCGTAGATCTAGCCTCCATTCGCCATTCAGTTCAGTCTAAAACCTGTAACATTTCAAATTTGAAGTATAAATTTAGAAATCTAGCTAAATCACTAAAATGATATTGAAACCCTAAGATCCTTACCTTCACAGAGAAAGGATTGTAAGTCGGTCTAGGGTTTCGAAGCCTACTACTGCTGTCGATTTGGGGCTCTACAAGAGTTGCAGAAGCGCTCTCAGCTGAGGGAGAGCTAAACGCGTGAGCAAGGAAAAGGCACTGCAACCGCGCACGCTGGAGCTATCGCGCGCTGCAGTCGGGCGAGCAGGGCTGTCGCTCGCTATAGTCGCGCGCGCAAGGGGAGAGAGAGAGAGAGAGACTGTGAGGGGATAGAGAGAGAAGTCGATAGAGAGCAGGGTGAGAGTAAAAGAACAAAGGAAGACAGAGAAAGGATGGATAATCGGATGTGGTGGTTGAAGGCGGTTGCAGTGGCGGCGGCGGTGGCGGAGGAGTGGGAGAGCTATCGAGAGAGAGAAAGAGAGTGAGACCGAGGGAAAGAGGGGGCGACAGTGAGAGAGTGAGATAGCGAGGTAGAGGGAGGGGTGGTGGAGTACGGCGGAGGCTGCAGCTGAGGGAGGCGGCGGCAGAAGGGAGGGAAAGCAAAGGGTTGTGCGGGAGAGGAAGAGGCGGGGAGAGAAAAAGAATGAGAATTAGGGCTTTAAGCCCTAATTCAATTTTTTTTATTATATATATATATTTATAAGCATAGATTTATAAATAAATAAAAGAGGGAATAGATAATTTAATAAATGAAATTTATTTTTTTATACTTGCTTCACATTTCGAATCGGAAATACTGATATTTTTGAATATACTAAAAATTTGAATTAAAAGCCCCAAAATCGAAAATCAATAAAATTAAAATTTCTCTCTATGTATATAAACTGAGGAATATTTTATTTAATTTAGAAACGGAAGGACAAAATTACAGTATCGGCGTTACATTTTCTAGCCCCCTAAAAATAAGTTTCGTCCTCGAAACTAAAAGAAAACTATACAGCAAACAAATAGGGGTACTGTCTCCTTATTGCTTCCTTGGGTTCCCAAATCTCTTCTTCGACTTGGTCACTTCTCCACAAAACCCTGACCAAAGAAACTTTCTTGCTTTGTAGCTTTCTCACCTGTCGATCTAAAATAGCCACGAGCTGAACCGGAAGACTAAGGTCCTCTCGTAACTCAACAGGTGAAGGCTCAAGTATATGAAAAGGATCAGCTAAGTACTTCTTGAGTACTGAGACATGGAAAACGTCGTGAATACAGGAGAGTTCATCTGGCAGTTCCAATCTGTATACCACGCTCCCGACCCTCTCAAGGATACGGAAGGGTCCGTCAGTTTGCCCCACTGCCTAAACCATATAACTCCCTTTAAAGGAGATACTCTCAAGAAAACCATATCTCCCATAGCAAACTCAAGAGGTCGCCGCCTACGATCAGCATACGCCTTCTGTCTGTCCTGTGCGGCTTTCATCCGCTCACGGATGACCTTAACCTTATCCTTCGTTTCCTCAATCAACTCAACGTTGCTGAGATATCGCTCTCTAACCTTATCCCAGCATATCGGGATGAGGCACTTCCTGCCATACAGAGCCTCATATGGTGGCATCCCAATATTGGCTTGATAGCTGTTATTATATGCAAATTCGACCAGAGGAAGGTGCCGATCCCAACTACCCTTGAAATCTATTACGCATGCTCTTAGCATGTCCTCAAGTGTCTGAATGGTCCTCTCTGACTGACCATCAGTCTGCGGATGATAGGCTATGCTAAAATTCGGCCTCGTGCCCATTGCCTCCTGTAACTTGGGTCAAAATCTAGAAGTGAATCTCGAGTCCCTGTCTGATACTATCGATACAGGAACACCATGCAGCCGGACTATCGTATCAATGTAAAGACATGCCAAGGTCTCCAAAGGATAGTCGCTGCGAATAGGAAGGAAATGTGCAGACTAGGTGAGTCGATCTACAATCACCCATATGGCATTATGCCATGATGAAGTCCGCGGTAGCCCTGTCACAAAGTCCATTGTAATGTGATCCCACTTCCACTCAGGAATGGGTAAGGGTTGCAACGTACCAACCGGCCGCTGATGCTCGGCCTTAACCTGCTGGCAAACAGACATCTAGCCACAAAATCCGCGATTTCCCGTTTCATGCCAGGCCACCAGTAACTATCCCGAATGGTCCGATACATTTTGGTACAACCCAGATACAAAGCATAAGTAGAGGAGTGTGCTTCCTCAAGTATGGCCTTGCGGAGATCTGTATCAGCAGGAATACAAACTCGATCCCTGAATACCAATAAACTATCATCTCAGATCAGGAAATCTCTGCCCTCTACTCTGCGGACTCTATCCGCAATACCCTAAAGCTCCTCATCTGTACCCTAGAACTCTCTGATACGGTCGAACAAAGTCGGCCTGACCTCAAATCTGGCTAGTAAGCCTCCCAAATCATCACTAGTTAAACTGACTCCTAAGGCTCGGAGTACTACTAGACAAGAGAGATATGCTTTCTCTATCGACTGTGAGGATGATGCTGACTTCCGACTCAAGGCATCTGCTACAATATTTGCCTTGCCCGAATGATAGTCAATAATGAGATCATAATCTTTGAGGAGCTCTAACCATCTCCTTTGTTTCAAATTCAGCTCTTTTTGGGTGAAGAGAAACTTTAAACTTCTGTGATCTGTGAATACTCTGCAGGTCACCCCATAAAGATAATGCTGCCATATCTTCAATGCGAAGACTTTGGCTGCCAACTCTAAATCATGTGTCGGGTAGTTAACCTCGTGTTTCTTCAGCTATTGCGAGGCAAACGCAGTAACCCGACCATCCTACATCAGAACACAACCCAATCCCTGTCGGCTAGCATCACTATACATTGTATATTCCCAACTGCTAGTGGAAAGGGCCAAAATAGGAGCGGATGTCAATCGTCGTTTGAGCTCTTGAAAGCTTGCCTCACAACGGTCATCCCAAACAAACTTAACCCCCTTCTGGGTCAATCTAAATAACGGAGTAGCTATCTGGGAGAATCCCTCTACGAATTTGCAATAATACCCGGCCAAACCGAGAAAACTACGAATCTCGGTAACTGTCTGCGGCTGCTCTCACTTCAATATAGCCTCAACCTTCCGCGGATCAACATAAATACCCTCCGTGGAGACAATGTGTCCCAAAAATCCAATTTGTCTCATCCAAAACTCACATTTTGAGAATTTGGCATGTAACTGCTTCTCACGGAGTATCTGCAATACCACCTGAGGGTGATGAACATGATCTTCATCACTCTGTGAATACACCAAGATGTCATCGATGAATACGATGACAAACTGATCCAAGTAGTTGTGAAAAACTCGGTTCATTAGATCCATAAAAGTAGCTGGGGCATTAGTCAGCCCAAACGACATGACTAAGAACTCATAGTGACCGTATCGGGTGCGAAAGGCTGTCTTGGGCATGTCATTGGTCCGAATCCTCAACTGATGATAACCCAAACGGAGATCAATCTTCGAGAAAACCCTGCTTCCTGCAGCTAATCAAACAAATCATCGATACGTGGCAGGGGATATCTGTTTTTGATGGTGGCTTTGTTCAACTGCTTATAATCCACACAAAGCCTAAATGTACCACCCTTTTTCTTTACAAACAGCACCAGAGCACCCCAGGGTGAAGTGCTCGGGCGAATAAACCCCTTATCAAGAAGTTCCTGCAACTGAATTTTAAGCTCTCTCAGTTTAGCAGGCGTCATTTTGTATGGCGGAATAGAAATAGGATTGGTTCCCGGCACTAAATCAATCTCGAAATCGAACTCCCGAACTGGTGGTAATCCGGGAAGTTCCTCGGGGAACACGTTTGGAAACTCCTGCACCACAGGGACATCCTCAAGTCTCAGTCCCTCAACGGTGGTGTCAACAACATGAGCCAGGTACGCCATGCAGCCTCGGCGTATCAACCTCCTGGCTTCCATCGTTAATATGACACAGCGAGGTAGTACTCTCCTTTTGCTAGAGAATCTCAAAGGGGATCCCTCTTATCTCCGGAACTCAACCTCTTTGGTTAAAAAATCTACTGAAACTCTATGTCTGCTCAGCCAATCCATCCCGAGGATGGCATCAATATCTGTCATCTCAAGGAAATTAAGTCTGCCTCGAGTACCGCATCCCCTATCATGACTTCACATCCGCAATAGACTGAGTCTCTGAGAAGGTGCTCACTGAGAGGAGTGATAACCAATATCTCCTCATCAAGTGGCAATAAAGGTTTACCCATCTGGTGGGCAAAGGACGCTCTCACATAAGAGTAATTCGACCCGGTGTCAATAAGGACACGGGTGTCGACTCCAAATATTCTCATGATCCTTGAATGTGAGGAATGAAAAGAGATTAAAGATATTTAAAATGCGCAGAAAAATAGACATAAAAGTATATATATATATCAAACTAGTTAAGCGTCTGAAGCTTTAACTAGTCAAAACTGTCCATCGACGTCATGATATACAAAATCTCATAGAGAAAGCATAACAAAAGTACTACATTGAGGGGTCTGTAGGAGGATTACCCATAATAACATCCGGGTTTGCCTGTGCGTCCTCCTGCGTCAACGCAAACACATGAGCCTGGGCCCTAGGCTACTGTCGCGATGGTCCTGATACTGTATTACTCCTGACTACAGTCCGAGGAGCGGTAAGGATCGGTGGCGATTATTATAGGAAACCGTCAATTTAACTTTATCAATTCTCAAGCGGCACAGCAGCTGGCCGAATGGTTTTAGTTTTCTCTGCAACTTGCCCTTCGAACTATGCCTCTGAACTATATTGACAAGGCCATCCATTCTCTCTATCTTATGGTAAGTATCTTCTATGTTCGAACCATGTTTGGTTCTTATTGTATTAAGATTCTGATAAGCATACTTCTTCTCATGTTTCAGTCTTGACCGAGCTTCAAGGGAAATGGAAGAAGGAGCGTGATGAACAGTTTGCTATATGAGCGGTCAAGTGCTAGCATTAAAGGATACACTGGAGAACCAGGAGAAAAATATCAGAGATGAAAAAGATAGGCAAATCAGGGATCTTCAAGCAGACCTTACTTTGGCCCGAGCCCGTTGCAAGAAACTGGAAGCGGAGGTGCGCATTCAAGAAGCACAGTTAATAACTGTCGAAACATTGGCTCGTCTTCGGGAGGGAGGAATCCCTTCAAAGTGCCAAACGGGAGATGGCTAATCTCAAGGCATCTATTGCCAAATATACTATCAACCTCCAGCTTTCTCAACACAGGTTGTTTGAGCATCTGAAGTGAGCTGAAGAGATCCTTCGACATGTCGGCCAATACGAGGCTTTGCCTCTTCTTAAGGGGTTTGCGGATTCAGATTCCACTTTGGTTACTTCAAGTGTTCCTTCCGCTCCTTTGTAATTTTGTGTTATCTGATGTGAAGGAATTTTATGCCCTATACTTCATTGAGATATAATAATTCTCTACAAAAAACTTTTGAATGCTTTATCCCGCTAGTCTGATGAAGTCAAGGGAACTTGCCCCGTTGATGACATGCCCAATCAATTGAGCCGAGATATCCAAGATCTAGTATGCGATTGGAAACCTCCAAAGTAAGGGTTATCTACCTGTTCGGGGAGTTTCATCCTAACTTAACGACACATCCGTTCGAAAGACCTGGATGGCTGAGGCCTATTGGTCGATTAGAAATTTTTGGAGTTTGGGTCGTGTCCGCCCGTTTAGGGAGTTTCATCCCAACTTAACAACACATTCATTCAAAAAAGTCTGGGCGACTGAGGCCCGCCAGTAGGTTAGAAACCTTAGGAGTTAGGATCGTGTCTACCCGTTCAGGGAGTTTCATCCCAACTTAATGACACATTCATTCGAAAAAATCTGGTCGACTTAGACCCGCCAGTCGATTAGAGATCTTAGGAGTTAGAACCATGTCCGTCCGTTTGGGGAGTTTCATCCCAACGTAATGACACATTCGTTCGGAAAAATCTGGGCGACTGAGCCCCGTCAGTCGGTTAGAAATCTTAGGAGTTGGGGTCGTGTCTGCTCGTTCAGGAAGTTTCATCTCAACTTAATGACACATTCGTTTGGAAGAATCTGGACGACTAAGGCCCGCCAGTCGGTTAGAAACCTTAGGAGTTAGGAAGGCTATTTTCACTGTAAATCATTAAGAATCCCGTGCCACACATTATCAATAAGTAACAGGAGAGCATCGATGTCTTTATCAAAGGAAAAGTGTAGGGAATTCCGGTTGTAGGCCCGATAGATGCTAGTGGGCACATAAGACTCATGCCAACTGTCTTCCCCGTGGACTTAAAGGATCACCCTTCCTAGTTCATTGTGCGATGGCCTAGGATCCGACCCATTGGGCGGCTCATTCTCCTGTGGTGCATTACGCCTATCAGGGGAAGGTAGGTTCCTCCCCTCCGCATTGATGAACTTTTGCAGTTTACCACTGCGAACCAAGAATTCCAACTAATCGTTAAGCCCTTTGCACTCGTCGGTTGTGCGGCCGTAATCCCGATGGAAATGACAGTACTTGGACTTGTCTTTCTTAGGATCTTCTTTCGCAGGATGAGGGGACCATCTGACGTATAACTTGTTTTTGATCTGATATAAAACCTGACTTGGGGTTTCGTTCAGTGGGGTGTAGACACTAAACCTTCGAGAGGGCAGAGCTCCCGATTTGCTCCTCTTCAGAGAGGGCTGACGAGGCGATTGGCTGTGGTTTTTTCTGCTAAGGCGTTTCCCTTGTCGGTCAAACGCCTCTGCATCTTCTGCCGCAATATATTTCTCCGCTTGGGAGTAAAATTTTTGGATGGTTGCTGGGAGCTTTTTCACGATAGAGACTTTCATGTCCGAAGGACGTAAGCCCGTTAGGAGAGCAGCCAATGCGATGTTGTGGTCCAAGGCGAGGACCTTCAGCATTTTTGTCTTAAATCTTTCCATGAAGCCCCTCAAAGACTCTTCTCCCGTTGTCACAATGATAGTAGAGAGGTGGACTTCCGCTTGGCTCCCCGAATGATTACAAAATGAGCCTCAAATTGTTGTCAGAGCTGTACGAAGCTCTTAACACTCAACGGCGGGAGAAAGTTAAACCATACAAGGGCATTACCCTTGAGAGTGGTAGGAACGTGCTTGCATATTGCTGCATCCGAGAGGTCTCTAGAGACCATAACTGTAATGAAGTGGACAGCATGGTCGCAAGGGTCATTGGTTCCATCATATCGCTTCATGGGAGGTAAAAGGACATCACTCGACATTGGTTCTAAAGAGATCTTTAAATCGAATGGCGATTCACTTAGGGGGTGTAGAGGATCTTCTCTACCACTAGCACTTGCTCTTTTAAGCTCAGTGGCCACAAGTTGTTCGATCTATTTTTTTAGATCCTCGGGGTCATATTGGGAGACTGACGAAGGTTCAGGAAACTCTAATCTTGGCGGTCGCTTGTATTCGGACATTGCCGCAGATAAGTGGCCGTTTAGCTCGAGGGCTCGACTGAGTCCCTCTAATTGTTTACTCATTCTTTGGAGTCTCGACTATAATCTCTCCATTTGGGGCTGGTTCGCCTATTCTGGCACTGGCATTGAGGCTATGACCAGCTGCTCTTGAGTCGTGGGTTGTAGGACTTGCTTCGGATGGGACGGCCGGGGAGAAAACACGTGATCATGGATAGGATAATTAGGTGCCAGAGTGGCGATAGATTTGGCAACCATAGGTGTCACGCCCCGATCCGGGATCGTGAATAGTCGCCCGTTGCCCTGGATGCCGACTGTACTTTTATAGAAAATCGGGCAGAACCTTCCCATAAATCGGAGTTCTCACATGTACAAATAAACTTGTTTAATCCTGTAAAATTCAAAATCATGATGTAATTAAAATAAAAGGGTCATCCCGACCTCACAACAACCGACCAACCACAGCAGACACCCAGAACAACACCAAGCTAAATTAACTATCAGCAATCCTAGCTACAGACCTCTACTATCTTGCCCAACTAGAGCATAAGCAGCCGCCACACCGAGCGGGCCTAAGTTTTTATACAATTTATAATAATTTTTCTAGGTATCATTCAAATACGTACAATTGCCTCAATGCAAATGAAATGTGAGAGTTTCGCAAATAAATATATATAAATTATACAGCCATCCCAAATTAAGTACACGTCAAACTCAGGACCTCAACAAGACCTCGCAGGGTCAAAAATAAAATACGTAATTCATCTTTCAAATTAAACTTAAGGTCTCACCTTCCTGAACACCAAGTACACCCGAACTCTATAATCTGAAGTGTCGCTCCAGCACAACAATCCTGTCTGAGGGAGGGAAAGAAGAGGGGTGAGTATCTATGGGAGGATACTCAGTGAGTGAGGGGATTAATCTCAAGTACTAATAGTGTAGTTGAATATTGGAGTGTCAAATAATATCATTCGTAACCAATGATTCAAATTTCGCAATAAATCATGATATTTTCGAATAAAATGAACTCATTTAATCATTCACACGATATCATACATATATGTATCCATTTAAAATCAAGTAGGTCATAGAGCAAGCCGAAAGAATCCTGGCAAAGGTCAACCATGACCGAGGACAGGCGTATCGGGGGTTTTATTATGCAAAGTGTTCAAAAGTCGCTCTCTACCCCGACGTTGGCACATACAAGCAACTCCCAGTACTTGACCGCCTATACTGACGGACCTCCCCTTTCAGTTCAACTGGGCCCATACGGAATATCACAATCATATACAAGCAACTCCTAGTGCTAGACCGCCTATGCTGATGGACCTCCCCAATACATGGTTTAACCGGACCTATACATATCACAATCACGACGTTTGCGGATACCTCTGGCCAAAGCGTATCTGGGCAACCCATGCCTTTACAAACGCCCTTCGTAGCTACGGAATCAATCAAGTCATATCATATCATCACAAGTGGGCATCCCAGTGCCCTCACAGATCTTAAAACATTTCAAATCTGTGCGCCAATAAATTCATCAAATCATTTCAAATCAGTATACCAATGCAACGGTAGAAAAGGAAACTTATCCAATTTTCAAGTAATGGCACAATTTTGTTTCATTTCAAACATGGATGCATAGTTATGAAAAATATAAGTTTAAGACACTCCAATAATCACAAAACAGATTTAAGATTTAATATCACACGTCAAATCAATGTATATCAAAGCATGTTTTGTTTAAAAATACGGTAAAATCAGATTTTCACTATTTCATGCAAAAGATTAGGGTCTCACTCACATTCTAGGAAGGGTAATCACTCTCTATTTCTAAAATAAATCCAAATTGACTCCTCGAGACTCCAACAAGATCAACCTAATCAAATTATCACAATTGTCATCAAATTTTTAATTATTCTTAGGGTTTATCATCTTCCCTAAGCTTGTATAAATCTTAATTCCTCAATTTATAAATATACTCCAATGTTATCAATTTCATTCCATTTATAAGTAAATAACCAAATCAAAATCAAGTTAAATTCAAACCTAAAACCGTTCAAAATCGAAAACAAGTCTAAAATACATAAATTTCCTACAAGTTAGAAAAATCTTTGAAAAATCGTACCCTTTTCAATTCTCATCCGTTTCTTCAAACCATATGTCATTTTAAAGGTATTGAAACCTATTTTCATATTACGGAAATTGTATTTCGATTTCCCATATGCAAGACAACTTAAAATAAAAGGGATTGTACCAATCCCTAAACTTAGATCCAATTTTTGACTATTTTCATGCATATATCAACATTTAACTCTAAGAAAAACTATTTTAAATCAACTTAACAAGAATCCTTCATCCTCTAACATGTTCCTTTCATATCAGACACCAGACTTAACCTTAATATTCAAGTATAGAATTTCAGAATGCATTTTATTCCAATCAAATATATATTCTAAACCTATATAAGACTTTTCACCCTAAATTCACTCTAATTTCATTCAATTAATGAAAAGACCAAAAATCTCCTTACCTAGGGTTTCTCGATTCACAGATCTAGCCTTCGTTCGCCATTCGGTTCAGTGTAAAACCTATAACATTTCAAATTTGAAGTACAAATTTAAAAATCTAGGTAAATCACTAAAATGATATTGAAACCCTAAGATCCTTACCTTCGCAGAGAAAGGATTGCAAGTCGGTCTAGGGTGTCGAAGCCTGTTACTGCTGTCGATTTGGGGCTCTGCAAGAGTTGCAGAAGCGCTCTCAGTAGAGGAAGAGCGAAGCGCGCGAGCAGGGAAGAGGCGCTGCAGCCGCGCACGCTGGAGCTATCACGCACTGCAGTAGGGCGCACAGGGCTATCACGCATTACAGTCGCACACACAAGGGCCGTCACAGCTGCAGTCACGCGAGCAGGGAGAGAGAGAGAGAGAGAGAGAGAGGACAGAGAGAGACCGAGAGAAGTTGACAAGGAAGGAGAGAGAAGACGAAGGAGAGAAACCGAGGGAAGAATGAGAAAGAGGGAGAATAGGGGGATGGCGACGGTGAGTGCAGTGGAGAGGAGCGACTCGTGAGGCGGAGGGAGAGCGAGAGTCGAGAGAGACTGTCGCGAGAGATAGAGAGAGAAAGGGAGCGAGAAAGGAGGAACGACAGTGTGTGGTGGCTGTGGGTGGCAGTCGCTGGCAGAGGTGATGGAGGAAGAGGCGGAGGAGAGGCGGCCGCGGGAAAGGGAAGAGACGGTGAAGAGGCGAAGAGAATAAGAGAAGGAGAGAGGAAGAATTAGGGCTTTAAGCCCTAATTAAATTTTTTTTTAATTATTATTATTATTATTATTATTTATTAATATATATATTTATTTTTTATAATAATAGATTTATAAATAAATAAAAGAGGGAATAAATAATTTAATAAATGAAATAGATATATTTATATATATTTATATATACTTTATTATTTTATTTTAATAAATGAATATACCAAAAATTAAATTAAAAAACCCCAAAATAGAAAATCAATAAAATTAAATATTTTTTCTATATATTCACATATATATATAAACGGAGGAAATATTTTTATTAATTTCAAGTACATGAGTATAATACGGATACCGTAGTGTCGGTGTTACATTTTCTAACCCCCTAAAAATAAGTTTCGTTCTCGAAACTAAAAGAAAACTATACAGCAAACAAATGGGGTTACTGTCTCCTTATTGCTTCCTCGGGTTCCCAAGTCTCCTCTTCGACTTGGTCACTTCTCCACAAAACCTTGACCAATGAAACTTCCTTGCTTCGCAACTTTCTGACCTGCAGATCTAGAATAACCACGGGCTGAACTGGAAGACTGAAGTCCTCTCGCAACTCAACAGGTGGAGGCTTAAGTACATGAGAAAGATCAGTTAGGTACTTCCTGAGTACTGAGACATAAAAGACATCATGAATGCAGGATAGTTCATATGGCAACTCCAATCTGTATACCACACTCTCGATCCTCTCAAGGATACGGAAAGGTCCAATATACCTAGGGCGCAGTTTGCCCCACTACCTGAATCGAATCACCCTTTTCAGGGCGATATACGTAGGAAAACCATGTCATCCACCTCCTATAAGCATAGACTTCCTATCAAACCTGGGCAGCCTTCATCCGCTCACGAATGACATTAATCTTATCTCTTGTTTCCTCAAACAACTCAACAATGTTGAGTTGCCTTTCACCTACCTCATCCCAGCATAACAGTGTACGTCATTTCCTCTCATACTATGCCTCACACGGGCATACCAATGTTGGCTTGTTAGCTATTACTATATACAAACTCTACCAGTGGGAGATGTCGATCCCAGCTGCTCTGAAAATCCCTAACACATGCTCTCAGCATGTGCTTTAAGGGTGGTATGCGATGCTAAAGCTCAATCTAGCACTCAATGTTCCCTATAATCTGGGTCAAAATCTAGAAGTGAATCTGGAGTCTCTGTCCGATGCTATTGACATTGGTACCCCATGAAGTCTAATAATCGTGTCAATATAGAGCCTTACTAGTACCTCTAATGAATAATCAGCACGAATTGGAATGAAATGTACGGACTTGGTGAGTCTATCGACGATCACCCAAATGGCATCATGTCTTGCTGAAGTCCGCGGCAAACCCATCACAAAATCCATTGTGACGTGTTCCTACTCCCACTCGGGAATGGGAAAAAGCTACAAAGTGCCTGTGGGTCACTGATGCTTGGCCATCATCTGCCGACAATAAGGAATTTATCTCTCCGAAAGACAAACACAAACTGACCTCTTGATTAATTTCTAACGGTGACAATCCAATCGATTCATAGAGATATTTGATAACCTCAAGCCACTGCCCCTCTTTTCTTTGTTGGTGATGGATAGCCTATTAAGGAACTATTCGTTTAACTATCATCGGCTAAAGGCGATATTTAACTAAGTCTCGTATTAGTTTTTTACCTATTCAGTTACGAAATTCATCTCCTAGATAATAAAAGAAATCTCTAGAATCTAATCGATAAGGAATGAGTCTCCCTGGTGCTATGGACTTTCCAAATGATAAGAATTTCAAATCTTTCAAGAATATTGGACTAAGGAGTTCTAAATTTTTAGGATAACTTCACAAGAAAACTAGAGTTGCAATACCATGGGTTTGCATAACTTGTAGACAGGGAACATATAAAAGCATCTTCTATTACAATTCCAGGTATGCTCTTTGGTACTGCACACTCGACACACAAACCACAATGCTCTTATTCTCAGCCCTCTCTCTCCTTCTCCTGCTCAGTCTGTTTCATTCCAATCGAAGACCGTTCTTTTTGACTTGATCATAGGAGCCTTCCCCATCGGAGTACCCTCTGGAGATCTTTTATGGATTTTTCGTACATTTTTCATAGCAATCATTCGAGTCAAGGAGTTGGGATCTGTGGAGCCAAAACCCACGTCTAATAGATTGGCTCCGTTTGTGGGAAACAAACTGACTATCTTGACAAACATATCATCTGTCTTTCATTACTATTCAAAACATGACAACAGTCAAGAGAAAAAAGGTCAATCATTGGCTTTGACAATGAAGATCTAATCGGAGTCGATCCTAATTGTAACGATCCTTTGGTCATCACCATAAGAGTGGAATCTCATGTCGTTAAGAGAGTTCTTGCTAATCAAGAGCAGATTGCGATCTCCTCACTTGGGATACCTTCCAACAAATGGGTTTCAACTCATCTCATCTTCAACCTCCCATCGGGTCCCTTAAAGGACTCTCTGACAAGTGCATTTATTTAGAAGTTGTTATTTCTCTTACCACAACTTTGGGGAATCCTCCTAACCACGCGGTCATTAAAGTTGTCTTCCATGTGGTGAAGCTATTTTCACCTTATAATGTTATCCTCGGTCACCCTAGTCTGGATGAATTGGAGGCACTACCCAATACAAAACACATGAAGATCAAGTTCAAAATATCAAAAGGAATTGCTACTCTCTGTAGTGACCCCGATCCTTTTGCTCTCCTTGTAATCGAAGGTGGATGAGAGAACTTTCCAATCGACTCCCTAGAGTTCAAGGACGATGTTGGAGCAATGAGCAAACCTGAACCTGTGGAAGAGATAAGTGAGATTCCCTTAATTGACAACCCTAACCAGACCATTCGAGTTGGGGCTAACTTGCCAACACATCTGCAAGAAGCGATTATCGATTGCCTAGGTTGACATTCAAAAGTCTTCGCTTGGTCTCTTGAAGACATACCAAATATTCATTCTTCGGTTATAGTCCACAAGCTGACCGTTAGAACCAGACACAAGCCGGTCAAACAAAAGAAAAGTGTGTTTGCCCTAAAACGCCAACGTGCCATTCAAGAAGAAGTCTAGAAATTGTTAATGGCCAGATTCATTTGTGAAGCTAAGTGCTCCAAATAACTATCTATTGTCGTCCTGGTGAAAATGGCTATTGGCATATAAAGGATGTGTGTGGACTTCATCGATCTTAATAAGGCATATCTAAAAGATAGCTACCCGCTTTCTAACATCAACAAGCTGGTGAACAACTCCTCAGACCACCAAATTTTGAGTTTCATGGATGCCTATTCTAGCTATAATCAAATACGAATGGCATCGAAAGACAATAAAAAGATAAGTTTTATCACAAAATACGACATGTATTGTTATCAAGTCATGCCCTTCGGTTTGAAGAACACTGAATGACCTTCTAACGGTTGGTTAATAAAGTCTTCAAGGACCAACTCAGTAGGAATGTAGAAGTATACGTTGATGACATGTTCGTCAAGGGCACCAGTTCAGAAGCCCATGTTGTCGATCTTGAAGAAACTTTTTAAACTCTGGAGCATTACAGCATGTGGCTAAACCCAGCAAAGTGTACTTTCGGAATCACATTCGGCAAGTTCCTGGGTTTTGTGATCATCAACCGAGAATTGAGGCAAATCCTGAAAAGATACAAGCATTACTGGACATGTCACCACCCCAGACATTGAAGGAGATATAGCGCCTCACTGGTAGAATATCGGCCCTAAGCCGATTCATGTCAAAGGTTAGAGAAAAATACAAATCCATCTTTAATGCCCTGAAGAGGTCCTAAAGTTTTCATGGACGCCTAAGTGTCAAACAACCTTCAACCAGCTCAAAGAATATCTCATGTCACCCCCACTTCTCTCTAATCCTATTCTTGATGAGAAACTATACATTTACCTCTCTATCTTTAATCGGGTACTTCACTCTATCCTTGTGAGATAGGAGTCAACCGTACAGAAGCTAGTCTACTACATCAGTTGAATACTCAAAGAATCCTAAGTTAACTGTCGACCATTTAAAAATATAGCCTACGCTCTATTCGTCTTGATTAGATGCCTTCGGCCATACTTTTAGGCCCATACTATCGTAGTGTTAATTGATTAGCCGCTAAAACAAATCATTCAAAAGAGGGATACCTCTGGTTTCCTCATTAAATGGAGTGTAGAGTTGGGTGAGTTCGATATTCAGCTCCAGCCGAGACCTGCAATCAAAGGCTAAGCCCTGGTAGACTTTAGTCTAGAATACACTCTTCTAGTTCTAGCCGAACATGAGCCTACCGATGGCCATGAAAAATGGTCACTTCCAAACTGGACGTTACATGCTAATGGGTCATCAAACTCCTCAGGGAGTGGTGTTGGCCTCATACTGATGGGTCCAGATGACTTCAAGGTAGAGTATGCTATTCGTTTTAACTTTAAGGCCATAAACAATCAATAAGAGTATGATGCTCTACTAACAGAACTTCAAATCACAATAACCATGGGAGCTCAAAACATTTGAGAGTTTACCGATAGTGAGCTAGTTGTTAGGCAGATTGAAGGGGTTTACGAGACTAAAGACCCGATTATAACCAAGTACTTAAGCAAACTACATGTAATAATGAGCTAACTAGACAAAGTCAATATTCAACAAATCCATCTATCAAAGAATACATAGGTTGACACACTCTCTAAGTTAACAAGTTCAGACCCGGTCGCCTCTAACGGAACAATTCATATCGAGAGTTTACCACGCCCTAGCATCAATGAATCAGAAAGAATCCTTATAGTGGACTGACCTCCTAGCTGGAAAGATCCCAAAGAAGCCTATCTGAAGCATGATCGTCTACCGGACTCACTATTAGAGGCAGTGAAGCTAAAACGAAAGGCTGCTTATTATGCAATCATCGACAAGAATCTATACCAAAAGTACTTTACTCACCCATACCTGAGGTGCCTAACCCATGAAGAAGGAGATTACGTCCTCCGGGAGATCCATGAAAGGATATGTGGCAACCATTTGGGAGCTCAAAATCTAGTTCACAAAGCCCTACATTAAGGGTGTTACTAGCCAACTCTGAAGGTCGACTCTGATAACTATGTCAAAAGGTATAACAAGTGTCAACGTTTCTCTTTGGTATCACGACTGTCTTCCATCAAGCTTAATTCCATAGCAAGTCCTTGGCCATTCACATATTGGGGAATGGGCATTCTCGGACCTTTCCCACCAGCCACTGGATAGCAAAAATTCCTTATAGTGGTTATCTACTACTTCACCTAGTGGGTGGAAGCCAAACCACTGACCTAGATAATAGCAGCCAAAGCCCAATCGTTCGTATGGATTCATATCATCACTAGATTCGGCATACCTCACGTTCTCATCACCGACAAGGGAAGCAACTTGACAACAAGAGCTTCCAAGACTTCTACAGCAAAGTGGAGATTTATCACCAGTTTTTATCAATCGCCCATCCGTAAACCAACGAACTCACTAAGATAACAAACAAAACGATCCTACAAGGGCTAAAGACAATTTTGGATGAAGCTAATGGGTGATGGGCAGAAAAACTCTATAATATCCCTAGTCATACCATACTACACCTCGAAGGGTAACCGGTGAAACACCATTCAGCCTGGCATATGGGTGTGAAGCTGTCATACTCATGGAAATAGGGGTCTACTCACTCCGGGTGGATTGATATGATGTAACACAGAACGAGCCTGCTTTACAAGAATGATTAGATCTACTCCTAGAGCTATAATCTGTATCTGCTCGAATAGCCGCATACCAGCAATAAATGGCTCAATATTACAACTAACAGAAATAGTACGTTTAAACCAGGCAAACAAGTTCTATAGAAAGTGGAGGCCACAATCAACCCCTGCTCGGGAGCAAGCTCACGCCTAACTGGGAAAAGTCTTATCAACTATGCTCTATAATCTGCTTGAGGACTTATCATCTCAATAATCTAGACGGATCAGCTACACCCAAAACGTGAAACTCAGAAAATGTATGCATCTACTACCAGTATATCTTATCGTCTCCCTTGGTCAGAAGAGTCTCCCACCAAGTAAGGTTTTTAAGCCTTTCCCTTCTATTTATCCTATCAATTATTTCCTATCGAATGAAACATATCGTCAATATGGGATATGACTTCTAGACAAGTAGGTACAGCTTATCCTATCGGTTGTTTCTTATCGAACGAAATGTGTTGTCAATATGGGATGTAACTTCCACAAAGATAGGCACGACCTATCCTATCAATTGTTTCCTATCCAACGAAGCGCGTCGTCAATATGGGATGTGATTCCTAGATGGGTAGGCAAGGTCCATCCTGTTGGTTGTTTCCTATCAAACAAAACATGTTATCAATAGACTCTCAGACGGGTAGGCCCAACCCAACCTATCAATTATTTACTATCGAACGTAACGTGACATCAATATGGGATGTGACTCTCAGACGGGTAGGCACGGCCCATCCAATCAGTTGTTTCCTATCGAATGTAATGTGTCATCAATATAGAATGTGACTCCCAGATGGGTAGGCACAGCCCATTCTATCATTTTGTTTCTAACGTCCGAAACAAAAGCCATATTCTCCCAAAAAGGTATGCACCACTCTCTCAGTTGAATTTTCTATCTGATGTCCTAGTAGTCAAAGCCTACTGGCAATAAGGATTGTATCTCCTAGTTAAATACCCCCTATCTCACAAGCTAAATGAACGAAGCAGAAGGCATCCACGCTCGTGATTAACTCTCACACTATTGGATGAGTTTATTACACGATCACTTTGATGATTACACCACTCAGCCGTGCATACGAATGCTATCGGTGGAAATTTGGTCAAGGATAGAAATTGACAAGTAAGTGAAATGGAATTCTTCTCTTATTTCCATATAGCAAATACATATCAAATTACATGAGCAGGCATAGTTTATAAGTACTTGAGTCGGACTAAATTACATTAAAAAGAAGTACATAGAATATCTATAGAATTGATCCTGAACAAAGAAACCAGTTGAACCGCGGGTAATCGACAAAACTGGAAAGTATAAAAATAGTAAAAGGAGAAGACAGAAGAAAGAATTTCAAAAATGTCCATAGCCAAACTTGGACAAGGAAGATTGTGGAAAATGGGCTGAGGAGGGAATGAGACGTCCATGAAGGAACTGTGAGAATATATTAGGATTCAAACCCTGTACCACGCACAGCTCCTCACAACCTACCGACTCCTCTAGTCGACCGACCCGAGAAAACATGAGTTAAATGACGAACTCAACCCAAAGTAGTCACGTATCTGAAACGCCCCTCTGAAGTTGAGAACCCCCATGGGAACCACAACGGAGCCCATCAAGATGTCTGAATACAGAATAACATGACGAGACCTTGCATCAGTAGTCCCATTCTTGATGAGGCCTTGAATCGGCAGAAACACCCTATGCTACTAAGCCTTGTGGCCTAAGGCACACCATTGGAAGAATTCTTAAAGAAGCTAACCCTCAGCAAAAGGAACTTGCAGACATGAAAACACATAAGTTTTCTTTGAGACAGCATAGAGTCATGCGACCTCTATTTATAGTCATATGGGAAAAGATCTTCACAAATTTTGGGCAGACGAAACAGTTCAATGAGGATCGTGCGCAATAAATGAAGGGCTTAAATCCTTCCAACTTCCCATAAAATATTTATTTTAGAGACATTTGTTTAAAGATCAAATGCGTTAACACCCTCAGGAAGATGGAACGATTGAGAGAAAAAGGTGTCCATCTACGGTCCGTTTCAACTTCGCACCTTATGAAGCGTATTGAAGATGATTCACATGACTTGAAGCAACGTGTACTACATTAAAGGTTTTGTGCCTTTCCAACTTCCGAAGGACAGTCATTACTCATGGCACTTTTCTCATGATACCACGAGTTGGGACAAATGATGAGACATGATTTAAAGGCTCATTGGGGCAGTACCCAAAGGCCAGAAAACCCATAACCTGGTGACAATTCAGCATGACCGCATTAAGGGATTTATCTCCTTGAAAGACAAATGTAGACTGACCTCTTGATTAATTCCTAACAGTGACAATCCAATTGATTCGTAAAGGCATTCGGTAACCTTAAGCTGATACCCCTCTTTTCTTGGTTGGTGACGGACAGCCTATTAAGGAACTGAATATTTAAACATCATCGGCCAAAGGTGATATTTAACTAAGTCTCATATTAGTCTTTGTTTTCTATTCAATCACAAAATTTATCTCCTAGATAAGGAAGGAAATCTCTAGAATCTAATCGATAAGGAACGAATTTCCCTGGCACAATGGACTTTCCAAACGATAAGAATTTCAAATCTTTTGAAAATATTTGACTAAGGAGTCCTAAGATTTCATGACAGCATCACAAGAAAACTAGAGTTGCAATGCCTTGGGTATGCACGACTTGTAGATAGGGAACATATAAAAGTATCTACATTACAATTCAAGGCATGCTCTTTGGTTCTGCACGCTCAACACACAAACCATAGGGCTCTCATTCTCAACACCCTCTCTCTTTATCCGACTCAGTCTATTTCATTATAATTGAAAACCGTTCTTTCTGGGTTGAACGTTGGAGCCTCCCCCTCCAAAACACCATCCCGTGATCTTTTGCTGGCTTTTCATATATCTTTCGAAGAAATCGTTCGAGTCAAGGAGTTGGGACCTATGGAGCCAAACCCACCTCCAAAATATACTATTCTAATGGTTATTAGTTTTTATAGGTAAATGTGATACTCTTTAAGACTATTTGAAAATAGTCTCTATATGTGCTATCTATACTGGCTATTGTGTCCTACCGTCTGTTATTCTAGGGACGGTTTAAAAATTTAAAGATTAAGGTATCAAACCATTTGGGATATTTGGAGGTAAGTTATAATAACAGGAGAAAATTTGTGATAACAGGTTCTGCATTGCTATAGTAGGTGGTATCTTCGCGATAACATGTGGTAATTTTGCAATAAGTTATGGTAATTTTGGGATAACTAGTGGTAATATTATTATAGATTAGAGTGAAATACTATGTAGTGCTTTTATGGTAACATATACTAAATTACTACCTACATGTGGTAAAATGCAATAATTTTATTATATATTAGAGTTATGATATCTAGTGGTAAAATTGCGATAACCGATCGTAAATTTGCACTAAAAGGTGGTAAGATTATGATAACTGGTGATAAGTCAGTGATAACTCAAGTGCACAATATGCTCAAAGTAGACTATGTAAGTATGCCGGTAGACCGCACTAGTGTGTGCGATAGATCGCATAGGCGTGTAGCAGATCATCCTAGTGTGTGCGGAGATCGTTGAAGCGCGTGGTAGACCTCGTTACGATCTGTGGTAGACCACACGTGTGCATGGTAGACCGCGCTACGTTCTATGGCAAACTGTGCTAGCTCATGGTCGTCGACCATTGGGTTTGTAGGATGACAGATCACTTGATGACTCTAATAGTCACTTAAGTGTGATTTTCACAATATTTACAAAAAATAATCCGTGATAATTAGATATGTTATTCTTTTTTATATTTAATATTTTTATTTAGGCCCAGAGACAGATGAAAAGAGATATTGCAAGAATAAGTAGTATAATCATTTAGGGAAAAACTAATAATTTTGTCCTAATATGGAGAGAAATTGTGGTGGAATCCTCTTTGTTTTCCTTTCCATTTTGTGCTACGGGTTTAGGCAACTGTATTTAATTGAAGACGCCCAACTTTCTCTCCACATTATGTGTTTTGTCCCCATAAACTTAAGAATATTGTAGATGACATAGTTCAATTCTTGCTTTGTTTAGAAACAAAAATGAATAATTCAAATGTTAAGATCAGGATGTTGACTTAACTACTCATTAAAAAAAAAAAATCTTTAGAGAATTTTTAATTCAATAGCGGACAGTTATTCATAATTTCTACACAAATATATGTTTCCAAAAAAGGTCAAATATTTGAATAATTTTATTTTACATTATAATCTAAATAATAATGTCTATAATTAAATGAACTAAATTTTACATGATACTCAACATTAATGATCATTTATTCAACAATCAATATGTATTACTTAATTTAAATAAAAATTTAATGGAAAATAAATGAAATCAGAATAAATATTAAAATTAAAAAAATTTAAATAAAAATTTAATGTAAAATTTGATAAATACAATTAAAGAATAAATATTAAAATTAAAACAAATCAGAATGATTTTAATGTTACTTGATGTCTATGAGAATTGAGGCTATTTCTACAACTATGTAAACATAAAATTTTCTCTTTATTTCACTCAGCAAAAAAAAGGAGGTATGGTTGTTACAATTTGATTTGAGTACCTATGTGTCACATTAAATTTAATGGAAAATAAATCAAATCGGAAAAAATATTAAGACAAAAAAAAATTTTAATAAAAATTTAATGTAAAATTTGATAAATGCAATTAAAGAATAAATATTGAAATTAAAACAAATCAAAATGATTTTAATGTTACTTGATGTTTATGAGAATTGAGTCTATTTCTACAACTATGTAAACATAAAATTTTCTCTTGATTTCACTCAGCCAACAAAAAAAAAAGAGGAATGGCAGTTAGAATTTGATTTTGTACCTATGTCACATTTAACTCAATACAATTAAGACCGCAAGCTTATGCGGTAGACCGCACAAGCCCATGCAGCCTACCTTGTGTCACCCATAGAAAACCCAAAAGCTATCTTTTTTTAGGAGAAAAAGTTTCGTCTTCGCCTCCTTCATCACAGTTAATGCATTCGGCACTTTATCATTGAAAAATCCCATCCTCGTCTCCTTTCGTCTCAGTTAACCTATTTAACACTTCATTTAGCCATAAAGTGGGTGAATAATCCTCTCTTCATCCAAATCCTCCCTTTTTCTGACCTTTATTTTAAAAAATGCTAAAATAAATTAAATTTGTACCCAGAAAACTAAAAACAATAAACCGATTGCACAAACATTCTTAACCACTACATATAAACCCATTAAACCCATCACGTTAAACAGATGTTGAAAGAGATATAGAAATTCATCTGAATGACTTTGAATCTAGTAAGATCTTTCTCCCATGTATGAAGAAAAGATGTAGAAGCCTTATATTCGTCACTGGAAGACCCACTAGTTCAAAATCTTCTCGCAAAAGGATTCACCATCAAAAGCTTTTCAAAAAAACAAAAGATTCACTGTCAAAAGTTTCTTAAAAATAGAATTCACTGTCTATGTCTAGTTTCACCGTCGAAAGTTTTAGAAATTTCCTTCTCGGTGTTTCAAAAATCTAACTTCCCTCCAAAACTTCCCTCCTTCAATTCCCTCCAACTTTTATTTAGCACAACTTCTTCAATTCTCTCCAACTATTAATCACCACAGCCGTTGGATGGTCCTCTATATAATGTGAGTCATTGAATCAGATGTTGAAAAAGCATTACCCCAATTGCACTATGATATATCCATTTAAGTTGAAAGGACATTACCTGCAAAGATTGCAGTGTTATGTCCTATGAAATAACTTCTCCCAAGTTGAAAAGAAATCCAACCAATTTACCCCAACCATTGGATCAACTGCAGTGTTGAGATGTCCATTTAAGGCTTTACCCTAGCCGTTGGATGAAATATGATTTATCCAATTTAGGATTGACAATGTGGCAAAAAAGGAGCCGATTTGGGATTGCTTTCGTGGCATACAAATGCACCATTGATTTTCCAATAACATAATGTCAATGTTACATTACTACTTATAATACTACATTACCATATGTAATGCTTAATGCTATATTACTATATGTAATGCTAAATTAAATTATGTAATTAGACCAATTTAGGATAAACTCAAGTGGTATTGTAATTCACCGTTGAATCGTAATCTCTCATGAGTTGGATAAGTGGAGCAAATTATTTAAATGTAATAATACTATGTTATATAATGTAGTATTACAATATGAAATTATGACAATTGTCCTTTTTCAATTGGATATTATGACCAATTAATACATAATGTAGTGTTACAATATGACATTATGATAATTCATTGATCAATTAGAAATTATGACCAATTATTTCATAATATAGTATTACAATATGATATTATAACAATTCGTATATAGAAATGTAACGGTACCAATATTAATAATTTAAATAATGTTACATGATATTCAATATTAATAATTATATAAAATTAGTAACGACAAATATTTTATAAAGTTACATAATGCAATTATCAATATTAATTTAAATAATGTTACATGATGTCTAATATTAGTAATTACATTAAATTAGTAATTATCAATATTATATATTACATAATATAACTATAAATTTTATATAATTTTAAGTTGAAAGAATATCTAATCAATTACTCCCAACCATTGCATCAATTGCAGTGTGATATGTTTATTTTAAAGTTTGCCCTAGTCATTAGATGAAATGTAATGTTTTCAATTTGGGATTAATAACGTGGTAGGAAAGAACCAATTTGGATTACTTTCATCGTACCATTGATTTTCTAATAACAATGTTACATTACCATATATATAATGTAATGTTACATTATATAATGTTAGATTACATGCTAAATAACATTATGTGATGCCAGTCGTTGGGTCAATTTTTTAAAATAGATAACTAACTAAATACAAAATATAAACTATATATAGGTAAATAACATGTTGGGAGAGTTTTATTTTTTAAAAATTTAATTACTTTAATATATATATATAAAAGATACAACTTTTGAATCTCATACTTTTCAAAATTTTAAGAAATTTAACATAGGTGTGGCGTGGATTTCAAAGAAGATCATGGGAGATTAACGTGGCCATGAATATGATTGGACATGCATAATTAATAAACCTTATGTTTGGAAGAATATTACATAGGTCATTGTCCACCTCACTATCTCATTATAAGCAATAGATGTAAATAAGACATTTGAAGTCAGAATCAACCAATAGAAATATAATAATCATAGTTAGTGTAAAATAGTTTACTTCTCAAAGTTACATTATAGTATTTCTCCACTATTTCTCCACTTGGATTAATGAATTTTCTATAAGAAAATTGCATGATTTTGTATTTAATTCTTTCAACAAGTTATGGTTGTTATGGATATTATTAACTTTCTTATGTTAATCATTAATTTTTAAGCGAGTTAAAATAATTTATATGAATAATATTACATATGTTAAGAAATAATTAAAAAAATTTATTAGAATCAGTAATTGATCCAATAGAATTTAATGATGAAAGTTAAAGTCCACAGTAACTTCCTTTTTTAGGGTATTTTTACCTCAAGTGAATAGTAGTCCATCCTAACATCTTCTTCTTCTTCTTCTTCTTCTACTTCTTCTACTTCTTCTTCTTCTCTCTCTCTCTCTAGGCTATTTCCTAACTTTTTTTTTTTATGGAACAAGTTTAGGTCTAGTTACTTCGAACAAAACTGGGCATTAGGAAACCCAAATTTTGCTTTTACTTCTACCGCACGTTCCTTTGTCATCCAATGCTTCCGCCACTAACAAGCTGTCGGAAAAAGAAGCTAAACACTAGGAAAGGTCAAATATAAAGTGCTGATTATGGATCTAATGTCTAATCACTGAAAAGCGCCTGAATGCTTCCAACTTGTCTGATTTCTTTCCATCTTCTTCTGCATGGTAGATTGCATTGGCCTACGTGGTAGGCCACGCATGAGCGCGGTAGGCCATGTTAGCCTATGCGATAAACCGCATTGGCCTATGTAGTCACACCTGCAATAGACCGCGTGTATGGTAGACTGCTTGTGCTTGTAAGTCTGAGCAAACTTAAATTTTAGATTTTTTTCAAATCTATTTTTCACTTAATTTTCTCAATAATCTCCTCTATTTAAATGATTTAATTAGTTTTTTAAAATGTGTTAATTAGTTTTCGTTCCCCCAGCAAAGAGGGTCCAATATATACGCAATAGGTCGCGCTTGACGAAGGTAGAGCAAATGTATCAACACAAATGAATAATACTGATGAATGACTAATAATGATGAAGTTGATAAAATAGGATGGGATGAATGACGATGATAAGATTGATAGAGAAGAATCGGATGCATATACATACGAAATAAAATGAGATTTCGTTTACACCTTATGTAATCATTGATTGATTTCTTGTCTTTTTTATTCGATGCAATAGAATGGGATACATATATGTACTATGGAATGAGATTTTGATCACACATTATGCAATCATTAATATCTTTTCTATTTTATTTGGTGCATGATATGAAGTGATATTGCTATAACGCATGGTATCAAGTTTTAACAAGTACATCCTATGTCACAAAATTGTTTTGATGATGAAAATTTAAGTGAAAACTAGATCTGAAAATAATCCAGAAATAATCTAATAAATTGGTTTAAATTAAGCTACCAATATCATTCCCAGATGCCTGAACTACAAAAGCTCAGTGACTAATGCACAAAGTCAATCACGAGTGCCTTGTGTGCTCACATGGCCAACCACGTGCTTGTGCAGTCTACCATGAGCACCTTGTGCGAAACATAGGCGAAACCTATTAACCCCTCTAGGCTTCTTTCATATATAAAGCACAATACGGCTATCAATTTTATTGATGTTAAATTTAACTATTTCATGTGACTGGGACTATAAATAATATGGTATGTATTGATATATCTTTAAAGCATAGTAATAGATCATAAAAATTGTATGAAATGTAGTAATATAAGTATAATGGTAAAAGTGACAATTTTTTGAACAACCTAAATAACATATATGGGAAAGATATGCGGCATGCAATGAGTAAAAAAATGAAAAATGTGAGGAATTAAGAACAACACTAGTGATGAGTAAAAGTGGGAAAAAAAAGTGGGAAATGAAAAAAGAGGCAGGTATAGTAAAAGTGTGGAAAAAAGTATAGGAAAAATTTATAAAGAGAAAAAAGGGCCGGTTTCGAAAATTTGTTCGTCAAAAAATATGGCACTAAACCCAAATATATTATAAATCATCTCTCTAAACCATCAAAACTCTCATTCCCTCGAAAGCTCTCCTCCCCTCAAAACTCTCAAAATCCATCGAAAGTTCTGACTCAATGCCTCATTCCCTTGAAATCCCTCATAATCCATCGAAAGCTTTCACTCATCCAAACATATTTTCAACCAAAAATCATAGCCAAGTGTATATTCAACCTACAGACCCATCTGAAGCTCTCATTGAAACACTTTATAATATATATTTAGACACCAACAAATCTATTCACACACCAACAAATTTATAAGAAGAACAATGACTTTGCAAGGTTTTATCAAAAGGTAATCGTATTCTTTTTAATAAAAAGTCACTCTGTTGTACCTGGGTTCTACTGGGTTGTGCTAGAAATAAGTATTTGAAAAATTTTAAATTTTTCCAACTGTAAATATACGGATGAGTATCATAACTAACCACGAAAAATCACAACTATCCCAAGAATAAATTTTAAATTTATTGAGCTTAGATCTCGTCTAATGATCAACGTAAATCATTCTTGACTAGCAGAAAACTTTCAAACCATAGTTGTACATGATAAAGCATTTCAAACTATAGCATATACATGATGAAATGTCCAAATTCATATATCAACTATATAGTTTTGGTTAATATAACCATAACTTATATCTTGTGTATGTAGTGTCAACCTGATCACACGTAAGGCACTTATATCATATAATTGGACCTTATACATAAACAATATAATAACAAATTTATCTATTTGATTAAAAAATACAGATATCCATAAACTTGGATGTCAAAACAAATAGTTTTTAGGCCAATAATATTTCTAAAAGAACAGAGATAATTCAAATATCAACCAGGTAGATTAATTGCACAAAACTTGCAACCAAGATGCAATCAAGATCCAACAACAAAAATACTTTTAAACAAGATGTAACTAAAACATGAATAGGTCATATCACTCGATACATATCGATAATCACCCAAAACTCTCAATATTAGGATCAAAATAAATGTAGCAATCACTTGGGCAATCATCCACAAGAAAGCTTTTTGCCTAATGACTTGACAAACTCCAATCTCAAGAAGTTACCAAAGGCACACAATAATTAGCTGAAGCTAAATTCATATCACAATGATTTCATTACTCCGTCAAAACATACTTTTAAGCAACTAAGAAGATAAGGGGAACCAAGACTATTGAGACATTTCTTGTAACGCCGACACTATGGTGTCTGTACTAGTGTACTCCTATTTTTAAATATATATATAATATTTCTCAGTTTATATATATAAAATATTTATTTATATTGATTTTCGATTTTGAGGTATTAAATTTAAAATTTTGATATATTTTAAGTTCTCGTGTTCGCGAATCATAATAAACCTCATTTTTATGAAATTCACATTCTAGTGAAATGTGGGTGTGAAATTATATATATATAATTTATTAAAAAAAAAACAGAGGAGATGCTGCATTTTGGAGTGAAACACAGCAACCCCCATTTTAATTAGGGTTAGAAACCCTAATTAATTCTCTCACTCTCTCTCTCCTGCAGCTCTCTCTTCGTCTCTCTCAATCTCTACCACTCTCTTCCGCCTCTCCCTCCACCGCGAACAGCCGCACCCTCCTCCGTCTCTCTCCCTCACCGGCAATCTAGTCGGTTGTTCGTCTTCTCTGTTTCCCCTTGTTTCTCTCTCTATTTCGCTCTCTGTCTCTCTCTATTTCACACTCTCTCTGCTCTCTCTCAACCGCTCACTATCTCTCTCTCCCTCTCTATCGTCTCACTCTCTCCGCCTCCAACCACCGCACACGGTTGTACATCGCTCTCTCTCTATTTCTCTCTCACTCTCCTTCTCTCTCTCTTTCCCGCACGCGACAGCCCCCTGTCTCCCTCTTCCTCGCTCACGCGCGGCATTGCGCTCTCTGCCAAGAGTCTCTCTACAACCTTCGCTGCTCCCTCTATCGAGTTCATCATTGCAACACCTTTCTGCGACCTTCACAGAGCCCTAAGCCGACAAGAGCAACAGATTTAGGAAACCCTAGGCCGAGACTGCATTCCTTCTCTATGCAGGTAAGGACTGATTTCTAATCCTAGATCTAGGGTTTTAATTTTTCTAAGTAATTAGGCCTAATTGATAAACCTTGCTTCGATTTAAAAGCATTGTAAGATTTCGGACTGAATCGAATGGTGCATGGACTATAGGACTGCGAACTGAGAAACCCTAGATGAGGAGATGTTTGATCCTTTAGATAAATTAAATGAACCTAAGGTTAATTTAGGGAGAGAAGTTCTGTACATGTCTAAAATGTATGTAGGATTTGAATAGAATGTATTTTCTGAAATCTATATGTGATCGTTAATGCTAAGTTTATAATTTTACATGATTAGGCTGTCTGATATGAAAGAAGCATGTTAAAGGATAATGAATCGAGTTAAGTTGATTTGAATAGTCTCCCTTAGAGTTTAATTTGAAATATACATGAAGGTACTTGGGTTTAGGGTTGGAATGAAATGTGTCGTAAAATGAAGGATATTGTCGCATTTCATGTCTTTATTAGGTTGTTTTGAATTGTTAATTTGTATAATGGTATGTATATGAAGGATAGTTTAAAAGTTGTGGTTATAGTTTAAAGGACTGTTGTAATCTTTTAATTATAAGTTGTCCTACTTATAGACAATCTAAATACTATCTCCGTATTATGAAACTAGACCTTTACACCTTGAAAATGGCATATGATTTGAAACGTTTGGATAAAAATTGAAAAGTTTATGATTTTTCAAAAAATTTATATCTTGTAAGAAAACTAATTATTTCATACTTATTTTCGACTTTAAGAGGTCTTTAGGGTTGAATTTGATTTGACTTTGATTGTGTTAATTATTTATAAATGAAATAAAATTGATGACATTAGAGTGTATACATGAATTTAAGAATTTGGATTTGTATAAAATTAGAGAAAATGGATAAACCCTAAAAATAATTAAAAATTGATGACAAGATTGTGATTGTGTATTAGGAAAGATCAATTGAGGATCGGAGTAAGACTTCATTTGGACTGCATTGTGGAAATAGGGGGTGAATACCCTCCCTAGATGTGAGTGGGACTCTAATCTCATGCATAAAAAGTGAAACTTGATTTTTACTGTGTTTTCAACAAAATATGCTTTTGATATGCATTGACTCGACGTGTGACACTAAATTTCAAATTCATTTTGTAACTATTGGAGTGTCATGAATTTAGGTTTTCTATGACTATGCATCCATGTTTTGAAATGAAATAATATTGTGTCATTACTTGAGAACTAGATATGTTTTCTATTCTACCGTTACATTGGTATATTGATTTGAAATGATTTGATGAAATGTATTAGCACATGAATTTGAAATGTTTTGATGAACTGTGTGGGATGGATGCCTACTTGTGATGAGATGATGTTTCTTAATGGATTCCTTAGCTACGTAGGGCGTTTGTAGAGGCACTGGATTGCCCGAATACGCTTCTGCAGGAGGTATCCGCAAACGTCATATGGCTATAGGCGCGGCCGGTTAAACCCACATAGGGGGAGGACGTGTGTGTCGCCACTGTCTAGCACCGGGCGGGATCCTATACATGATTTCGATCTGTTATGAGCTAGCCCCAGCGAAGCTCATGGCCAACATCGGGGTAGAGAGCGACTTTTGAATATTTTTGCATAATAAAACCCCTGATATGCCTGTCCTTGGTCATTGTCAACTTTTGCCAGGATCATTTTCGGATTGCTCTAAAAATATAATAATTGCTTTTGAATGGATGCATATATGTATGATATCGTGTGATTGGCTAAATGGTTTCAATTTACTGAACATATCATGTTTTACTACAAAACGTGAATTATTGTTTCCGAATAATCTTTTTTAACACTCCAATGGTTCACTCACACTATTTATGCTTGATATTAATCTCATCACTTACTGGGTATCTCCCTTTATACTCATCCTCCTCTTTCCTCTCTCTCAGACAGAGATTTTTGTGATAAAGCAACGCTTCGGGTTCTAGAAGTCTTGGGTCGCGTGTTCGTGGATATACTTATCCACTACGGTGAGATCTAAGTTTAAATTGAATTATGAAATCCGTATTTTATGTCGACCCTGCGAAATCTTGATATTGAGGTCCGTAGTTGGTCATGTACATTTTATGGGATGACTGCATAAATTATGGACATTTATTTGTGAAACTCTCATATTGGCTTATTACACTTGCATTGAGGCACTTATAAGCAATTAAAATTTTTAACTTGGGAATTTGTTGTACACGTGTATAAAATGTAGGTCCGTCCAGTGTGGCGGCTGCTCATGCTCTAGTTGGGTATGACAGTAGAGGTCTGTGGCTAGGACTGTTAGTATTTATGATACCTTTGCGTTGTCCTGGTTGTCCACTGTGGATTGGTTGGTGTTATTCGAATGTGGTTGATTGTTGTGAGGCCAGGATGACCCATTTATTTAGGTGGCAAGATGGTTGCTCAATATACAAGTTGATTTGTACATGGGAGACCTCCGCAAATATAAGAAGGTTCTGCCCGATTTTCTATAAAATGTAGCCGGCATTCAGGACAACGGGCGGCTGATCATGACCCTGGTTTGGGGCATGACATTTCTTCTAATTAAAAAAATAAATAAAAACAAAAAAAAAATATTTTGGCACCTATCATTTGTTATTATACTTTATCACTTGTTACGACAGTACTCATAGCAATGCTCATCCGATATTTAGTTTATCCGTTGTGTTAAGTTAACAAAATTAGGGTCAAAAAATTTTTGATTGAGTTAAAATTTCTATTTGTGAGTTTTGAAAAATTTGTATTAACATTGAAGATTTTGAGGAGAGCATTGAGAGAAAAGTTTTATGAAAAAGAAAAATTTTGAAATTACCAATTTCAAAACCGGCCATTTTTTTCCAATTTTTTTCACATGTTTTTGTCCGCTCTTTTTTCGAGTGCTTTTTTATACTTTAACCGCCTTTTTTATATTACAATCCTTACCATTAATGTAATTATTTCATATTTTTTATATATTTTTAGTCGTTCACGTTTTTTTCCTTTAAGTTGATTTTATAATATGTAATTTCATATAATTTTTTAATTTTTACTATATTAAAATTTAAGATTTATAATTAGGTTATTTTCATCTACCATAGAAATGGATTATTTTGATAAGTAATTATTAGTTAATTATGTAATACTATATTGTATAATAATTGTTTAAATATAATACTATGTTGTAATATAATAATTATTAACAAATGACCTTCAAAGGTAAAACAATTAAAGATAATTAATTTATGTAATTAAATATAATTATTTACTTAACTATTTTACCTTTAAAAATATGTTGAATTAATATATATTATAGAGTAACAATACATTTAGAAAAAAAAAAACAAGGCGGGCACCAGGCAGCCCCTGCCTGGCGCCTGCCCACTGTTTTTCTTTTTCTTTTTCTTTTTATTATTTCCTTTTTTTAATTGTTTTGAAATCAGAAAAAAGATGAGATATTAAATTTATGAATTTGTAGAATATATAATATAATTAAAACTATATTATAATTTAATAAGTAATTTAAAAAATATATTACAATTTGTCATAATATAATACAACATATATACTAATATAATATATAATAATAATATATAGTAATATATAATCTAATACTAATGTGTTAAATATAATATAATAATATGTAATACAATAATATAAAATATAATACTATGTTGTGTATAATATTAACATAATAATAGTATTTGTTATAATATAATATATTAATATATAATATAATAACATGTTGTTATACTAATATATTAGTAATATATAGAAATAAATATTAATATATAGTAGTATATAGTAATATATACTAATTATTTTAAAATATTTGCAATATATGGCAATATATATTAATAGATAATAGTCTATAGTAATATATAGTAACACATAGTAATATATAGTAATATGTATCAATATATAGCTATAATTTAATTAATTATTAAAAAAAAATGCAATAATTTAATAACGACACGACATATAATAATATAATAGTATAAAATAATAGTAATATAAATAATATATAATATTAATATATATTACTGTATAATGTAATATTAATGCATGATATAATATATAATATAATATAAAATATAATAGTATATAGTAAGATATAGTAATATATAATAATATATAGTGATCTACAGCTATATATGTATATATATAGTATTAGTTATAATTTAATAAATAACTATAAAAATATATATGAGAAATTAAAAAATATATTGAATTAATTATATTATATAGTAACAATACTAATATAATAATATAAAATACAAATAATATATAATATTAATATACAGTATATAATATAATATTATTGCATAATAATATTTGTTATAATATAATTTAATGATATGTAATAATTATATAATAGTAATATATAGTAATATATATATATATAATATAGTAGAATATAGTAATATACAATTATATGTAATAATATATAGTGATGTAATACATAGTTATAATTTAATAAACAATTTAAAATATATAAAGAATAGTCATATGGACACTTCTCTAACCGTCTATAAAATTTTGCTATATTTTCTAATCATAAATAATAATCGTCAGAATTATTTTGATCTTAAGAATATGGTATATTTAAGTAGATAGTAAAATAGTCGTATTGAGACTGTTTTGAAATCATCCCTAAAAGTCTATTATATTTACTGACCATAAATAATAAACGTCTGCATTGAATATAGCCTTTTAAGACTATATAATGTCTGAGTTAGTATAGATATAAAACTTATGCAATCGGTATGATTAGGTAGACAGTAAAAACAATCATATAATGACTGTTTTTAAACCGTCCCTAAAATATTGATATTTACTGACCACGAGTATTAACTGTGATAATTTAACATCGCTTTTAGAGACGGTTGTGCCAACTGTGATAATTTGGTATCGCTTTTTACAGACGGTTGTGCTACTTTTACTGACAATTTGTTAAATTTTTTCTGACGAACAATTTTATACCGTAGTAAATTATATATATTTCTTAACGGTTTCGTAAAAAATGTTACTATAGGACACAAAAAACCGTTACTAAAAATCACCAACAATAAACATTACCGTCACTATAACGTTTTAATTTTGTAATGAATACAACTTTTCTTTACCAAGAATTTTCATCGGCACCTTGATTGCTACAAGTTAATTAGTGCGAGCATGTATCCTTTCCATGTAATATATCATGGTATATATTTGTTGTAATGGAATTTTATTAATCTCTCATCTTCTCTATTTAGAATTGACTTTGATTTTCTAAAAAATTTAATTTTGAACTCTTGGTATGTTGTAGTATTTTTATTAAATTGTCATAATCTTTTCGCTTAAGAACAAGCAAACATTCAAATAAGTGGGTGTTTTATGAATCCATTTTATTCATAAATCTTGGACTTAATTTCTTGAAACGTTCATGTATTTTGGAAAAAAATTTATTAAATTTTCTATTTAAATAATACAATTATACGTTTAGATTTGAAATAAAGTGAATCAATAATCGAACCCAAAGCACATCGGAACACGTTAAGATGATGAAAATTGAGTTTTTTTTTTTGGGGGGGGAAGGCTTGTAGCAATGATGATCAAGAGCACTATTTAAAAAAATTATAAATTGAGTTATAGTTATCGGATTAAGATAATTTAAAATACAATGGAAAGTTTGAAGATAGGATTATAAATCTCTAATTGATCACTTATTCATATTCATTGTGCAAATATGAGAAAAATGCAATCAAAATTGAAACTCGGGTTAGTAATACGTTATATGAACCAAAAAAAAAAAAAAAAATCTTATCATGAGTTAGAAAATTTAGATTGACCTGATTCAAATTATGTTGAAAAGATGAAATTAAAATCTACGATTGTTATATTTTGAGAAAGAGCTAGTCCAGATTGAAATATTGACAAATCTTTTGTTGAAATCAGATCACTCAATATAAGAGATAATCTTTTGTGCCAAAGAAAATAGTCTAATAGTCATAATCTCTGTCTCAACCTCGTGATTCAAGATTCAAATTTTATATAATCAATATATATATATATATATATAAAAGAGATAATTGGGCCAATTATTAAAGTTGATGGAATAGCCTAAGTCCAAATCATTGGAGTCCAATTGAGTTAAATCCATTTTCAAGTAAGCCTAATGAGTTCGAGCCTCAGCACAAAGCCCATTCTTAAGTGAGACCCAGGTTCACTAACTCTATTTTTATTAAATTTTAGTTTCATCGTCTTCGATCATTGTTGTTTTCACCACTTTAGAAATCCGGTCTCTGTTGTTGTTTCACCGTCAATTGAGTTCGTGTTTCTCATCGCTGCTTTGCTTTCATTATTCCATCTTCTCTGCCATTCGATTTTGACTCAGCTACATGTTACTTTGTCATTTAAGAGTACTCTTCAATCTCACCGCCGAGAGTCCAGTCACTGCCAATCCTACCATTGATTTCATTACCAGCTGCTTGCTCTGCTTATTCAATAACCGTGTCTCATTATTATCAGCATGCTTTCATCACAATTGCTTTTGGTCAACGGAGTTTCAATTTCTATCTGTCACCTTCCTCGGTAGTCGATTGCAGTTCCGGTCACTAGTGGTGACAGCTCGAAGAAGAAGCCATCAGCATCATTCAATTCAACCCCATTCGCTATTTGCTCAATATCACTTGCTTTGACTTTCTGGATTTTGGTTTATCAACCAATTTTATTTCCTTTTACCAGTTGATTATTATTATTATTATTATTTATTTTTTTTTTTTTTGCAGAAATATACACGCTGATGAGCTATCGAACAACTTGAGGGAAGACACTTGGCCAAGAGTACTCGGATGTCTCTACAACGAGTGACTACTGGTTGGTTATTTGACTTCTAGAATTGGCGCAACATAATTATTCTTTTATTTCCTTCTAGTGTGTCGATTTTTATCTTTCTTATTGTTCCAACGTCTTTTTTTTTGTAACTTTAATTGTTTAAAAAATTTTTTAAAAAATCAATTTTAAGTTTTATTTGTATTTTAGATTAAATTT
This sequence comes from Dillenia turbinata, assembly GCA_037126225.1. NCBI lineage: Eukaryota > Viridiplantae > Streptophyta > Magnoliopsida > Dilleniales > Dilleniaceae > Dillenia > Dillenia turbinata. The sequence continues at coordinate 17,702,143 of JBAMMX010000016.1, read as the reverse complement.
GTATTTTTCAGTAATTTTAGTAATCTTTAGTTTTTATTTTAGTTTCGGAAAATTCTTGGATTTCATATTTAATTGGATTTAATTAGTTTATTATTCTTTTTTTGCTTGATTTTTAACATACTTCTGGGTTTGAAATTTAGTTTATATTTTCATTCAAGTTTTTAGCAATCTTAAATAATTTTAAATAATTAGAGTAAATCAACATTAATAGAAAAAAATTTATCTAATTCTCGTGAGATTGACAATCTCATTCATCAAATTTGGTGCTGCAAAGTAAAAGAAATAGATTTTCTTAACCAAGTTGATGATCCTCAGTGATGAATTCAATTAATCTCAATCACTAACCAAGTTTAAGCTCCATCTAAATGGCATTATCGAGTTTTAACAATATATATTGTTAAAATTACAGTCATAATCATTTTTATCTTTTGAATCTTGTGTTGGTGTTCTTTTTCCTTCTCGAGGTTGTGGAAACGACAAGTTTTTAGTAATGTATTGTGTTTTAAAGTAATTTAGTAATTAAAATTTATTATGTTTTATTTTGTAAAATAAATATTAACTATTTTTTGCTTGTTTGTATAGATTTTATTATGCATCAAAGAATGAACTTCACTTTCCCACGGAATATTTATTTTGACTTATTAAAAAGGATAAAAATTAAAATGAATTTCAAGTTTCTTTTGCATGAATTTTGAATATTTTTGTACACTGAAATTATTCTTTTAGAGGGTGATGGATTATTATATTTTCTCTCGCGCAAGGCTTTTTTATTACGAATGTTATATAAGGTTTGTATATTACTACGAATGGTTTGATACTAGAGAAATAGAGTGTTACTCTCTATTAGGTCTGTGTATAATTTCCTCCTATTTAGTTATTTCTCTAAACTTCCCAAAAAAAAAAAAAGCCTCTTTCCTCCTTGGTCAAAAACTGACTTTCCATCTTTAGGGGTAATTGTAGGGTGTTCATGTGTATGGGTTAATGGATTTTCGGGTTATTTGGTTCGGGTTATTCGGATTTTGGAGATTGTTCAATCCAACCGAAAATCGAACCGAATAAAATGAAATTCGAACCAATTTATCCGAATTAAATTCGGGTTATTCGGATTTCATTTACCCGAATAACCATATAATATGAAAAATTCTTTTAATGATTTGGGTTAAACGGTTTGGATTTTAATCGGATTGGACATGAAATATTATGTGAGAATATGTTATTCGGGTTTCAGGCGAACTCCGAATAAAAATCTTCATTTTTATCCCCGAACCATTCACTCGAATTTTTAATCGGCCGAAACCATTCACCCGATCTAAATCGATAACCCGAACCGAATAACCCGAATTTAATTTAGATCGGACGGGTAAATGGATTCACCCGAATAGTGAACATCCCTAGGTAATTGAGATCTTTTTAAAAGATTATGTCTATCTAATATTATTTAAAGAAATTACACTTAAAAATATTAGTGCAAGTATTTCAAAATAAGTGAAATAAATAATGGAACCATGTAATATTAGTAAAATTATTATAAATTAAAGAGAATATTAAAGAACAAGAAAATAGAGAGAGAGAAATAAATAGAGATTTCTTTTTCTCCTATATGTGTAAAATGAAGTTACAAACGGAGTATTTATATAACTTATGATGTATATATAATTGAAAGGTTCCAAAATCAAATATTCTTCCAAATATGTGATATTTTTATATTGTAATATTGATATATAAAAGATACTACTAACAATAATATTGTATATTTCTAAAGTATCCACCTTCCATATATTGAACATTCATCTAAATTTCTTAAGATTTATAACACTTCTCCTTGAATGTCCATCATACAGAGAATTGATTTCTTCAAAATCTTATTAGGAAAAAAATCCAATGGGAAAAAAATCTTAGTGAAGAAAAAAGAGTACACCATTCAAAATATTTGATAATATACTTACTTTCCCTATTGAGAATATCCCTTGAAATCTTTGAGTTGATACACTCTGATTTCTTTCACCAATCTTGTAAATATAGAAGTTGGCAGGGATTTCGTAAATAAATCTGTTAAATTCTCACTTGATCGAATTTGTTGAATATTTATATCATCATTCTTCTAAAGTTCATGAATGAAAAAGAATTTCGGTGAAATATATATTGTTCTATTATTTTTGATATATCCTTCTTTGAGTGGGATGATACATGTTGTATTATTCTCATATAAGACAGTCAGTACCTCTTTTCATGAAGATAAACCACAATCTTGTTGTATATACTGAAGAACAGATCTTAATCATATGCATTCACGACTAATTTCATGGATTTCCAAAATTTTAGCATGATTAGAGAATGTACTACTATTGCTCGCTTCATAAAACGCTATGAAATGGCGGTGTCACCATATGTGAACACATATCAGTTTGTGATCAAGCATTATAAGGATCAGATAGATACCATGCATTTACAAAACCAATCAAATCTGTTTTGGATAATTTAGGAAAATGTAAACTCATATCTTTTATACCTTGTAGGTAACGAAATATATGTTTTACTCCATTTCAATGTCTTTAGATTGTATAAGCGCTATATCTTGCTAATAAATTGATGAAAAATGATATATCAAGTTGTGTATAACTATCGAGATATATGAGTGCTCTGATTGTACTTAGGTATGGTATTTCAGGACAAAAAATCTTCTCATTATTTTCTTGAGGTCGAAAAGAGTTTTTATTTACATCAAATGACCTCACAATCATTGGGGTGCTCAGCGGATGTACTTTATTCATATAAAATCGTTTTAGCACTTATTTTATATAAGTGGTTTGATGCATAAAGATTTCATTCTTTAACTTTTCTATCTGTAATTTAATACAAAATTTTATCTTTTCTAGATTTTTCATTTCAAATTCTCTATTCAAAACACTCTACTGCTTTCGAGGGCTCTTCAAGAGTCCTAAACATGTACTGTAATAATGACAAAATTATATTCAGATCCTTTTATAAAAGTGTATGAGTAAACGGGATCATTCTTATATCCCTCCTTTAAATTTTTGAGAACTAGAATTACATGTTTCTGGTAATTTTAATTTTTCTGGAAATTTTATATAAATGTCATTGCTTCTGACAATTTAAATATTTCTGGAAGTTTTATATAAATGTCATTGCTTTTGGCAATTAAATCCTTCTAGGAGTTTCGATAAATGTTATTATCAAGTGGATCACACAAATAAACTACAATGATATCTATTTAATGCAAATTGAGTCTCTTTTGTATAGTTAAACTGATTAGAAATCAAAAATTAATCATATTTACTATAGGAGATTACGTCATATCATGATCAATATTAAGTTTTTGCGAAAATTCTTGTATAACTAAACGTGTTTTATATCTCATAATTTCGCCTTTCTCATTTCGTTTTCACACAAAGACTTATTTGTATCACACTAATTTTACACCAATAAGTGTATGGACTTATAGTCCGAAAACATTTCTTTTGTCAATGGATTTCAATTTTAACTCAATTGCATCTTTTTATTTTGGCCAATCATATCTATATTTGTATTTCTGAATAGATATTTGTTCAAGATCTTCATTTTCATTCGCAATACTCATTGCTATGTGGGGTATTCAAAAATGTTATCACTGTGACATTATTTCGATTCCATATTTCATCAATCGTATCATAACTTATTGAGATTTCATGATTATCAATATTTTTCAGATATCTGATATTCTTTTGGAACATTATCCATAGCTGGTATAACTTTAGAACATGCAATATTCTCGTTTAGATCATCTAATTTCTTTGTTCATTTTCTATCTCGAGAATTTTTATCTTTGGAACCAATCGGTCTACCCATTTTACACGCACTTTAGACTCATTAGTAAAATTATATTGTCATTCAGGGATATCAATTCTAATATGAGTATTAACAGGCGGAATATATGACTTAATTATTCTTTTATGGTCAGTAAATGCATTTGACAACTAATTTACTAAACTTTATAAATGAATAAACTTTTGAATTTCAAATTCACATTACTTTGTTTGAGGAATGATGATTTATTTCAATTAATTTTATTTTCAGACTGTATATTCTTTTTCCCCTTAATGTTGGGAAAACAAACTCATCAAAATGACAATAAACAAAATGAGTCGTAAATAAATCTCATATCATGAGTTCAACATATTTAATAATCAATGGAGATTTAAATTCAACGTCTCCTTTGAGGTCCCATCTTAGGTTGTTGTGGTGGAACAACAGGGACATATACTACATATTAAAAATTCTTAAATGGGAGATTTTTGGTTTTTGACCCTAAACTAAATGCAATAAGGAGAAATCGTTACTATTTGTTGGTCGGATGCGAATAAGTGTTGTTGCGTATAAAATAGCATGTTTCCAAGTAGAAATTAATAATTTTGCTCTCATAAGCAATGGTCTTGCAATCAATTGAATACACTTAATGAGCGATTCTATTAAACCATTTTGAGTGTACACATGTGTTACAGAATATTTTACATTTATCCCAATCGACATATAATAGTTATCAAATTTTTGAGATGTAAATTCACTAATATTATCAAGACAAATTTTCTTGATTGAATAATTTAGAAAATGTGCTCATAATCTAATTAATTGATCAAATAATCTCGCAAACGCTAGGTTGTGAGTTGGCAATAATGATACATGTGACCACCTAATTGATGCATCAATTAAAACCATAAAATACTTGAATGGTTCACATGATAGGTGTATAAATCCACAAATATATCCATGTATTCATTCCAAAAATTCAAGAGATCATAATTTATTTTAACTGGTGATGATTTCATAATTAATTTATTTTGAGAGCAAGCAATACAAGTAAATTCATTGAACTGAAAAATTTTCTAGTTTTTCAAAAAATATCCACATAAATCATTTATAATTTTCGTATCATTATTGACTCGAGATGGCTCAACCGGTCATACCAAACAATAAAATTAATCAATTTAGTAAACTTTTGGTTTACTATTACATATGTTTCTCTCACATTAATGTTTGTATAATACAAACCAGAGGAATATGTTGGTAATTTTTCTAATATGCCTTTATCACACAAGATTATACTCGTAATGTGAAGATATTCAATGTTTCCTTCATTTGTTGTCTCAATATAATTCCCATTTCTACAGATATCTTTAAAACTCAATAATTTTTTTTTTTGAGACCTAAGAGAGTATAATATTTCATTAATTTCAAATTTAGCTCCTCTAGGTAAGAATATGTTAATTTTTTTGAAGTCTTCTATCAATTTTGTACTAACAGATATTATTTTAACATTGATCTCTTGTGTTATCAAATAAGAAAATATTTCTTATTTTTTAATATAGTATGTGTAGTGGCACTATTAGCGAAACATATATTTCCACTATTAATCATGAATCACATCAAGGGAGTATCTATGTTTTTTAATAAACAAACAAATATTTTAGAATTAATGATAATGCTAATACTAATGAATTCTACGAAATATGTATACTTTGGATACTCCCATCGCTAATCAAGTGGTCAATTTTTTTTTTCTTCAGGGATACATATTTGTGCTCCATCAAAATTTTCAATTAATTTCGCATTACCACTTATAGTATTAACAACTGTTTCTTCCAATTTTAGGTATCAGAATTAATTCTTATTTTTGAATATTATATCTATTGCAATACTATCAATGAACATTCATCATTTTTATTTTTATTGATCTCAAGATATTTTCAGAATGTTTTATGAAACGATCTTATCTTTTTCCATCATTATTCACTTCTGGTGGTGAGCTTTGCTTTTTTAATTTGATGGCCCATGATTACTGATATCAACATAATTATTTCATCCTCAATCACGACCACGATCACGATCACAATTACTTCTGGTAATCATTTGGTGCAATAAAAATAATTATAAATTGATAAATAAAAATCATTGGATCAATTAATATTTTCTATTTTTTCTTTGTTTTGTTTTTCATCATGATTTTTCCACTTCTAGTAGTTCGATAAATTTACATGACCACTTTCTATTGGTTTGATAAATTTGTACAATTACTATAATCATTACGATAAAATTTCTAACTATAATCACGGTCTCTTCCATATTCATAATAATATTTAATTGCATTCACCTCAGGAAATAGACTAAAACCATTTGGTCAAGTTTTATGATTTTTTATCAATAATATTTTAAACCATTTGGTCAAGTTTTATGATTTTTTATCAATAATATTTTGTTCAACCACAATGGAACATAAAATAAATTTAGAATATTTTGAATCCCTTTTTCAAATATTACTATTGCAGGAGTAAATTTGAGATATTAAAAATAAAGAATTTTTTAGCATATCTTTCCTAATGATATTTTTTCCGTAATACTTTTCTATCATAAGAATAACTATCTTCAGGTGGTTATATTTTTCCATTATTATTATTTCTTCAAATTATTTTAATATATCTTCAAGATCCATTATATCTAGATGCATTTCAACATCTAACTCCCATGATAAATAATTTTTTTTTTCATAATATCAAGAGCTACAAATTCGAATTTCGCAATATATGACATTATCAACTATGACAAGTGAGAATATATATATATATATATATATTTAATAAAAATTTATTGATTAAATACAGTGTTTTTACACCAAATTTATGTCTTATAAAAAATCTTTAAACCAGTCGCATACAAAAATCTGATTTTCAGTCTATATATCTAATCAATAATAAGGTTAGCAAATAATAAATATAACAAAACTATGGTAATTCATTTTCTGATGTGGAAGATCATATTAAACTGCAACCCTATAACATATTTTGAAAAAACCATAATATTCAATAAAATTTTTATATAAAATAATAAATAAAAATTGTAGAAAATTCATACCAAGAAAACTTATTCTTCATCGGTGAAAACTTCATACTCGATTGGGCAAAGTTTTGTATTGATAACGTGTTATAAATTAAAGAGAATATTAAAAAAAGAAGAAAATAGAGAGAGAGAGAGAGAGAGAGAGAGAGAGAGAGAGAGAGAGAGAAATATTTCTTATTCTCTTATATGTCTAAAATGAAGTTACAAAAAGGGTATTTATACAACTTGTGATGTGTACAAATTGGAAGGATCCAAACTCAAATATTCTTTTAAATATATGATATTTTCATATTGTGATATTGACATATAAAATATATTATTAATAGTAATATTGTATCTTTCTAAAGTGTCAACTTTTCATATATTGGATATCTACCTAAATTTCTTAGAGTTTATAACAAAAATCTAATATTTGAACTCGCTTGGTCCCATTAGCTATGGTCTCAAGCTCATATTATGTTGTCTAAATATGGTCAATTTGAATCAGATTGTAAAATTGATTAGACCAAATTGTGGTCATTGGTTAAAAAACTATTTGACTAATTTATGATTCTCCAACTGGAACCACATTGAACCATATCTATGAGGTTTGATTTTAAATCCTCATTTTAAAGAACTTGGAACGGATGGTTTAGATCAGATAGACATGTGGTCATAATTCCAAAAATCGTTGATGAATTCATGGTTTTGGAATTGAAATCAAAATCGTGTCTATAAGATTCGGTTGTGGTTTTTATTTTAAAAAATTGAGAATCATCAATTTGTTTTTTTTTAGAAAATAAATATCGATAAATTATAATATTAGAAATAAAATATTAAAACGATGAATAATTTTTATAATTACTCATAATTTTTAAAACCAAAAATTAAGTTCAACTCTTTTTTTAATCTTGTTATTTATTTTTCTATATTTTTTCATTTTAATTTTAAAATTAAAAAATAGAGTAGGATTAACAATTTTAGAATGGGATGGGATGGTTCCAAAACATTAACCATAGTAGGGTCGCACGTTTAAAATACCCGATAAAATCACAAGGTGAGAGAGAGCGGTCAATTCCGTATTCTCATCGTTTATGTGCGAAAGAAAAAGAAGGGGGATTGATGAGCCTGAGGTACAGGTGTCTTGATTTCTTCTCTCATAAGAAAAAGAAATAAAAAATCGTTTCGTTTTCTTCGGTTAACAAAAGTCTTTTTGTGTTTTGAGAACAAGCAATGATTAGACCAACCCTCAATTATTTCATTTTGCTTAAACGCGTCTTGTTTCTGTCTCCGTTACTCGGACGGAGAAGCCACGGCCATGGCGTTCTCTCTCTGCTCATTCCCTCCCAATCCCCCTTTCTCTCTCTAATTCCTCTCTCTCTCTCTCTCCCCCTCTCTTTCTTTAAGAAGAAAATCCCTGTTTTGGGTTTGCCCTGGAAATAGAAATGGCGATCGTGACGGGAGATAGGTACCTGGAGTGCTTGGTGAAGTTTGTGGAGAAACAAGCAGGCCCATTGATTGAAGGAACCCTAGTATTGAAGCTCAATCCGGTTGGTCTTCACTACGTGCAATTAAGGCTTGAGGCGCTCAACGAACTCGAACGGCTTCTTGCCGGAGCTCCGGTCGATTATCTTCGCGCTTACATCTCAGACCTCGGCGATCACCGTGCAATTGAGCAGCTCCGAAGAATTCTACGACTTCTCACTTCCCTCAAGGTCGTCTCCGTCTTGCCGCCGCCCGCTAGAGATCCCACGCCTCTCTCCTTGTGGCCCTTTGAAAGATTGAAGGTTTTGGAGCTGAGGGGTTGTGATTTGTCGACTTCTGCTGCTAGGGGCTTGCTTCAATTGAGGCACACTTTGGAGAAAATCATTTGCCACAATTCTACTGTAAGTCTAATTTTCAGTGTACATGAATATGTGTGTGAGTTTGTATATGATTGATTCTGATTTTTGTTCGTTTGATTGTGAATTCATAGGATGCTCTTCGACATGTATTCGCCAGTAGAATAGCTGACATAAAGGACTGCCCACAATGGAATCGATTGTCATTTGTTTCGTGTGCTTGCAATGGTCTAATTCTCATGGATGAATCTTTACAACTTCTCCCTGTTGTGGAAACCCTTGACTTAAGTCGGAACAAGTTTAGCAAAGTTGATAATCTGCGCAAGTGTGCAAGGTTGAAGCTCTTGGATCTGGGGTTCAATCAACTGAGAAACATTGCCTCTTTCATTGAGGTAGGATTACATGTTATTGTGTTACTTTGCTACCTGCCTTATTGTTGCCTCATAGTTAGAAAATTATTTGATGCACTTTATATTTGGTAAGGTGCACTGATATCTAAATGGATTCCCCCTTGCATATCTACAATGATTCATTGAATATGCAATACATTTATAGTATAAAGTTACTAGACACTTGTGCACTGTCCTGTAATAAGTTGTTGCTTGCCTAATGCATAGAGGTAATAAAGGATAAGTTGAAGAGGATGAACAATATGAAGTATGAGGTACATGTGAATAGTTGTTGGAGAGATGCCAAATTCCAAGAATATTTGGCGTGAATAGAAAAATTTGATATAAGAAGATAAAGATGTGGATGGGAACAGGTGGAATAAACTAAAATTCTTGGGGGCCAAACTAAGAAGGGCCACAGGTCTGTTATTGAAGCCACTTGGCAATATTGGTTGGTGGGGCAAATTAATGGACAAGGACATCTACACCGTATAGGTGTGAGGATAGGATAGGTTTTATAGGTTCTCATATTAAAGCGGCATTTAAGGATCTTCTATAGGCCCACCCAAACTGCATTAATTGGCTCTTAAACCCTTCTTAATAGGCAGGAGTGTTGCATTATCTGATTCTATCTGCCCTGTGCCTTCCCTAAGCGTAATATAAGTAGATAAGGGAATGGAAATGTAGCTTGTAGGAATTTGTCTTGGCTTAAGATATATATATATATATATATATATATATATATATATATATATATATATATATATATATGATATTATATTTATGTACTATTTATTTACCTATTTATTTAATCCTGCAAATACTCTTGTTTGGGTTTTAGTATGCTTTCTCAGTGTGGTCATTTCGTGTTTTCTTTTATTGCCCATAAGAAAAATGTTTATCATTTAATCCTTTATTGTTTTTGGGACTATTAGCTTGAGCTTACAGTGAACTTAAGGTGGAGTGGCAGGCTATATGTTATGCTTGATTTGGCAGGGGCAAGCAACTGCTTACTTGAGGTGCTATTAAGAGAAATGAGGGCCTTTCTGGTTGCCTTCTCTTTTGAAGAGGCTTCTTGTGTGAGCATTCTTAGTTTAGGAAAATTTCATTGGAGAGGATTATATGGTTAATGATGCTGTATGCGGGAGCTTGATAGACAGCTGCTGCTTCTTTTTTGCTTTACCCTTCTTGGAGTTGAAAAGTTTGGGAGTCCGCTTTATTTGCTGATGAGTATTTTTCTTGTGTAACGTTGAGGGATGTTGACAGAGAACTATGGGCCAATAGGGGCCTGAGGCAGTGGAGATGTAGAGGTTGTGAGACTCTTCTAATCTCTCTTTGATAGCTCTTCTATTCCTCTGAACATCCTGAATATATTTCATCCATCACAACCAGCATCAAAGAGCAAGAAGAAGCCACAAAGACAATCTTCTCCAAAGTTAAAATAAAAAGAGAATGATCATCCTGGCATTTCTCCATCAAAATAATAATTTCCATTTGCCTCCTTTGCCAGGTCCCAGAGGTGATTATTCTCTTTCTTTCCTGTGAATCTTTTAAGCGGATGATCAATTTTTCTTTTTGGATTTCATCTGGACACAGCCACTTCTCTTCTAATAAAGTGAAAAATTTCCCAAATAATTATCTAGTTAAAAGAATGTACCTGATGCCAAGGGACTAAACAAGAAAGAAATAAAAGATTTCATGACTCATTATTTAGGGAACATGACACAATTGATAGGAGAGTGGGCGTTGTTTAGTCTCCTAATCCATAAAGTATCATTTATATGGATTCTATATGAACATGCATTCTTGTGAAAGTCTATTATCTTGGAAGTAACTTCCAAATCTCATCCACAAAAGTAAAAGTGAAACCAGGATTGGAAATGAGGTGTGCAAATAAAGATATGAAATGAAAGGACTGAGGTAGGTTTAACATAAAGCATAGAATAAAGGACCATGAAAATAAAAATCCCAAGAAATATAGTTATCTACAGGAGCCATGGAGCTGTATCTAGGAGCATTATCCAGAGATTTTGAGCAAGAGAGAAGCTAGAGTAGGATACCGAAGACCATGCATTTTTATCTTCCTCGATATCTTACCAAATGCTTGGGTCACTCTTAAAAATTATTTTTGTGATACATACAGTGAACATGGACTTTGGTTAATGCAATCATCTTACTTCCTGTATCATTTCAGGTACTAAGTAGCATGCATTCTGTGCATGTTTTCTGAGAGGATGATGAATTTATATAATGTTGTAATATCTTGTTTAAGACCAGCTTTGAACCAATGTGCCACAGTTTTTGTTGGACCTTGCAGGTCTCTTGCCAACTTGTTAAACTTGTCCTGCGGAACAATGCTTTAACAACACTGCATGGAATTGAGAATTTGATGTCACTTGAAGGGCTTGATCTTTCTTACAACATTATTTCCAATTTTCTGGAGCTAGAAGTCTTGGCAGGCCTTCCGAACCTGGAGAGCATATGGTTAGAAGGAAATCCTTTGTGCTCTGCAAGATGGTATAGAGAACAAGTATTCAGTTATTTTCCTCATCCAAAGAAAGTGAGTTGTGAGCCTATTTAGTAGTTTAGCTTTCTGCTAGTTCTTGTCTCCTATTATTTTCATAGTACAGAAGTATAATATGTCAAAATGAGGATTAGAGTTTTTTGACTGCAGACTTATGTGAACTTTACATCTTGTCAAAATGAGGATAGAGTTTTTTGACTGCAGACTCGTGTGAACTTTACATCTTTCCTTCTTTTCTTTGGATGAACAGTTAAAATTAGATGGAAGGCAAATTAGTACAAGAGAGTTTTGGAAGAGGCGACTTATTGTGGCAAGCAAGCAGAAGCGACCTGCAAGCTATGGATTTTATACTCCTGCAAAAGATGGGGCTGAAGGATATGTTGGTGTCAATGCCAAAAAGGTAGATTAGATAGGCAGATTTTTTGCAACCAAATGTCAAGTATGCTTCACTTCAATTGCTTTATGTCCCTACTATGATATGCTCCTCCCCCCCCCCCCAAAAAAAAAAAAAAAAAAAAAAAGACTCCCAGAACAAAATTCTCACAAGTAGTATTAGAAATATTTCTGTTGTGTTGCAGAAGAAGGTTTCTCGCCTTGCCTGTATTGAGAGTGAAGATGAGGGTATATCCATCGGTTCTGACCTGGAGTCCATGTCATGTGAAAATGAAAATCAAAGCAGGCTGGAGAATGGCATTTCTGATGATGAAGCTGAAGTTGTTGGTTTGATGAATAGGGTTGAGTATATGAAGAAAGAGCGTTCGGTACTTTGGCTGCGGGAGTTTCAAGAGTGGATGGTGCTGTCATCTGGTATTGAAGCTGAAGGAAGTAACTATAGTCTGAGTATGTTTAATTCTTCTAAAGAAAATAATATCAAGAAAAGGCAGAAGAACCTAGGTGAATGCTCAAGATGTGTTTCTGACTCTGTTCTAGCTTCAGGAGATGAAAGTAGCATGAACTTCTTAGAATCTGATAACTTCTATCCTGATTTGTCTGTTGGTTCCCATGCACAGCAATACTTGGATTTAATGGGGGAAGCAACTCCAAAGTTGGCCGGAGACACTTATACGGATTCTGTGCCCCATGTGGGAAGAACCGATTTCTACCAGAAATTTAAATCACATGCACATGAAGGGATAAAAGCTTTTACTGTGAAAAATGCTAACTCATGTCTTGATGCCTCTACTGTTCAGAGAAACAATGTTGTGGATTCAAGCCTTAGTGTGATGCCTTTGTCTGCAATCGAAAATTTTGTGAAATCTTGTTTAACCTCTGCCCATCCCAGATCCCCTCCTCATTATCAAGTGGACATCCTGCTTCGGCGCCATAATTTAGAGGAAGAAATTTTGCAGCTTTCTGTTGATTCCTATTCAGTGGCATCATCTGACAGTATTTCCAGCAATAGTGAAGAGGATATTTTTGAAAGTAGGGCATGCTTGGTGGAACCTGAGAAGTCAAATGATGAACTATTGGGAAGGAACTCATCCATGCCAGATTTGGAGAGCAGTGACCATGGGAAAGAACACGAAGTTTCCCAGATAAGAGAAAATTGCATATCTATGTCAAATTGTAATGAAGGACAAGCTCCCCATGCCTCAACACTTTCCAATGAAAAGAATTCGAATCAAGTTTGCAATGTGTTCCTTTCAGGTGCTCATGATGGTGAAATTGCACGTTCTATAAAACTAGAGGCTGATTGGTTGGAAAAGAAGAAATTCAGAAGGAAGCCAAAGAAGCGAATTATTTCTCTCATAGGAGAATCTATTCTCCTTGGAAACACTGAGCAATCTTATGATTTAGGCAATGTAGATGATTATGGGGATTGTCTTGAAGATCAGAGAGTAAGACAAATATTGAATGGAAGTTCTGGGAGGTTCTTTGATGTTGGGAGCAGACTGTCTTTTGAAATGTCGCAATCTCCTCAGATTAAAGATTTCATAGAAAATTACTTCAATTGCAATTTAGCGGATTCTGGAGTTCGTGAGACTTGTAAGGATTGTATACTTTGCAGTTGTTTGCTTGAAGAGGAGTATGGTTATAAAGAAAGGTAAATCACTATACTTTATCTTACTTCATGGTGTGAGGAAACCCGCTGTTCATTGTCACAACATTTTCATTGACTTAATTCCCATGCCCATATAAATTGTTCTGCATAATGCGTTGGTCTTGTTCTTTTAGTTCTTTATTTTATTTTTGTTTTTGTTTTTTCTTTTACAGGTCCGATGTGATAATTTTGAAGTTTCAATATGTGCTTAATTTGATATAGTTGCAGAACTAGCTTTCTGACCATTTTGCTTATCATATTTATGGTTGTGGCATCATCTTTAAGATGAGCTTCAGAGAGCTATAAGGAAAAAATGTATGCATGTGTAGGAACCAAAAACTTGAATACAATTTGTGCTGACCTTGATATTTATTTCTTTCCATTATTCATAGTTCTTTCTCCTGTCTTATATAATAATTCTTTGGTTTCATTTCTACTCCTCCAAGAATTACAGTGTCTATTCCAAGTATAGAGATTAGAAAAATAACACCATTTTAGCTCTCTATTTCTGGACAATTTGTTGTTGACCTCCTGTCTTCAATTTTTGGGTTTGAAAGAACAAAATGTTAGAGATACTTTTTGCTACATTCTATTTGACCATTCCGATTCATTCTATTTTTTATGATTTTTTAAAGTTGTAGTTGTAAAAAAGTTGGCTTTTTACGGTACATTTCTGCATTATTTTTTCCTACTCTTAAATTGTTGTCCTCTTTACAGGGAGGCAGCTGTATTGCTTAGCAGTGAAGACAAGTTGTATGTGCTAGTCATTGATGGAGCATTGGATGAGATAGGTCAGGTTTGTTATGGTATGAATTTTTGCAGGAGACACATTTTCAGTATTGTGTTGATTTTTTTTTATTATTTTTTTTTTCCCTTCGATTGGTGGTGTCTAATCTTCAATTTATGTACTATCTTGATCCAATCTTCTGCTGGTTTGCTGTAGGACTTACGTTGAGAACGGTGAGTTCCCTCAAGGTTGATGAAATCAATGAAGTTTTGGTTGGTATAGGACTTCAGGTTTTAAGGTTAGCGAATTCTAGTTGTGACACTTGCTTTTATGATATTTGTTGTGGTTTTGTGTCCAAAATTTGATCTTTTCTCATTCTCTTGCATTAGGGTGCGCATTAGGGGGGACACTGTATTTGTTTTTATAACAAGAAGTATGGAGAAATCAAGGGACCTCCTATACAGCTTGAAAATCTTTGATTCATTTGCGACATGCGATTCATACTTTGTCCGGAGGTGATCTATAAATTGTCATTTTGAATGGCATTGAAACAAATCCATCACTAATTTTTCTTCAAACTAGATAAATGTTACATTGGGCCTTTTTCCAACTCTTTTAATGTGTTGTAATTGGGATTGGGGTTTTGGTAATCTATGTGGCAGTTTGGAGCCTGTTCAGCTTGAATCATTTGAGAAAAATATTTGTCGAGGTGCAAAATTGAGCATATTTCAGTACTCTATGGTGCTGTTCTCGTGCAACAATAATGGAGGTAGACCTGCCGTATTCTGATTTAGCCCTTATAGATGACCCAAAAGTGCACCTTCAAATTTTGTGCTACTCTGGATCAGATTGAATAGAAGAATTATGAATATGAGCTATTCTTGAGCAAAGCACATGCCATGCTTATGAAATATGATAGCTTAGTTTGTAAACTTTGATCTCAAATGATTATTTGATTTATTACCATCCATAGGCTTAACTGCCTCTAGAGATGAAGAAAGAAAACAAATGATGTTAGAAGTTATATTTACCAGAGCATAAGAATGCTGAGGAGAGTCCTAAATATGAAGACAAAATGAGGAACTGTTCCTAGTCCTAAATATGAAAACAAAATAAGGAACTGTTCCAATAAATAAGTTGTTATTGGCATTGCATACTCAATCTCAGAGTTGTGCATGGTCATTATTACCTTTATATTGTTATCTATGGTGTAAACCAAATGGAAGATGATATTAAGGCACTCATATATATGTGATTTCACAATTTCACACATCTCCCTACTTATTTCAAAATATTTTTCTTACCGATATTGTGTTGTTCCTTACATGTTTGTTTTCAGATTGACTTTGTGCTATAGCATTGATTGTTGAGCTCCTGGACCTACTTAATTAATTTGGTAGTTGCCCTGTTAGGTGCAAGATATGTTACAGGATTGAGGTGCATAACAAGTATTAGTAGTAGTTTTTGTTGACCAGTTAAAATGTATACACAGAAACGCGTATTTAATACACATGTGAAGCTTGATGTCTCGTATTTTAATTTATTACTTGATATGTTACTCATTCATTTTTTTTTTTTTTGGTTTACTTTTGAGGATTTTTTTTTTTTTTTTTAATATCATTTTGATGTGGATTCATTCATCTTATTCCGCTAATAACATCTTTTGCAATAAAGAAACAAGATATTTATATGTTTTACCATCTCCATTGTAATTTCATGCCTTAAAGGAAGCAAAGTACCATGACTACTTGACTGGTGAACTTCACCACTTTTTGCCCAACTTGTATGATAAATAATACAAATTGTCAATGGGCATCTTTTGTGATGCACAATACTTCTTCAATTATCTCAAAGATGAGTAAAAGCAATACTAACTCCTAAGTCAACTCACGGTATTGAGATCAGACACCCAGAATCATATTGGTGCATAATGGTTGTCACAGACATTATCAGGCAATATGGTGTGTCGTGTCATTTTCCCTAGGGCACAGAAATGTTACAACTCAATGGTGCTATGATGCTTGAGACTTGTTTTCATTGTCAAGCCCTTTGAGATCCTTCAGCTGTGATGGTTAGTTTTCACACCTCTTTTGCACTAATACTGTGATTCAAATCCATTCCCATAAGGGCAAAAGGGCTCACCCGGTGCACAAATTGCTCTCCGGCTTAGTGTGGGGGTAGGGGGAGGGTGGACGCATATGTACTTGGTCTTTGCACTAACATGGAATGTTCTTGCAAGTCACATAATCAACTCTAGAATTGAAAGCACGTCTGCTATCATAAGTAACTTTTGAAAGCAATCAATACGTTGAGGCATTGTTAAATTGTGAACTCTTGGCCATGACACGGACTTGGACATGGACACGCACACAACTATTTGAACGTATTCATACAGCATACACATGCACACTAATGTGGATGTGACAGCTGTATGTGTATCGATATAATTTACATTTGGACATTCCGAATGCATGAAAACATGATTACAATCAATTTTGGTACTATTATTTTCTTTGAGCGTTGCCTTTAATAGAAATAAACATTTGCTCAAATGACTGATGTAATTTATTGTCACTAATTTGTACATTTGGGTGTGAATAAATGCGCTTTTCTTCTACTTTAAATTGCTTTTGGTTGCAATAGCACCATTATTGCCTTTTCCACTTGCAGGTGAAATGTATTGACCATCATGTTTATGAGTCTCTTTATTGATTTTGTATAAGATGTGAAATTTCTCTAACACATCAAATACAATTCTTAATCTCCCCATATAAAAAAAGGAAAAAGAATTGTGTGTGTGTGTGTATAAATATAGTATTTTTAGTTGATCAGGCTTAGAGAAAATTTCGATGCCAAAGTAGTTTTTATTTTGATCAAGATTTAGAAAGTTTTAGTTTCCTTATTTGTATAAGATTTGATTTGATTTAGTTTTCTTGTTTATAAGAACCAGTAGCTTATAAATATTATCATGGGGCCTTAATAATTTAGGAGAGTTGGTGATAGCAAAAAAGGTTCTAAGGATTACCTTTTGGTATCCATCCTATCTTGTTTTACCCCATATTTTGTTCTCCTCCCTGAAGTGTCTCAAATTTGTCTTTCCATTGCCTTGATCCTGTCCCTCTCTATTTTCCTCTTTTTCAATTGCTGATCTTGCTTTACCCTAGAATTCTTCAAGAAGTATTGGGAAAGTGTACAACAAATATCAAATGGTAGAAATGAAGAAAAATGACATCTACGGAAAAGGCTTATCCTCTTCAAGAGCATTCTGTCCAATCTCCGATACGTTTTCTCTGTTTTTCCAAGCTCTATATTGGTGGCCAAAAGGATTGAGAGTATGCAAAGAAGATTCATATGGGGGTTGTAATGAAAACAGGGGAGAAGTTTAGTTTAGTGAAGTATGAGGTTGTGCAGTGCCTTCTGCAGGAGGGGGACCTAGGCATGAGGTTAGTGTTTGAGTTTAACAAGGTGCTTTTCCTAAATGGTAGTTGAGGTTTCTGATTGAACATGACTCTCTTTAGATAGTTGGACTGTGACCATGCATGTCACAACAAGGGGACCTTTGAAGGGTTATTTTTATTATGTTTCTGAGTTGGCTATTGAGAAAGACTCGCTAGTAGGTTCCTTAGTCTCCTGGCATGGAAATCATTACCATTGGAATGTGAATTTCACTAGAGAAGAAAATGATTTGGAATTAAAGGTGTTATTATTATTATTATTTCAATTCCTTTGAGTTGTTGGAAGGCATGGTGGATCTTAATAAGACAGACCTGGTGATTTGGAGGGGATTATTGTGTTGAACCTTAGAGGTGAATGGTCACTGCAAGTTGCTTAGAGCAAACAATGGGAAACAGAGAAGAATTACGTTTCCATGGAAAGAATCCTTCTCCTTCAAGAGTGGTGTTCTTAGGCATGGGAGGATGTTTGGGGTGGAGAATTTTGACTCAAGATAAAGGAGTGGGATTGTTTTGGTAGATAGGCATCTTGTGAAAAGTTTAGCTTCAGTCGGTGCCCTACTTGCCTTTTGATTGTGCCTAAACTCCTTTATGGGGAAGATTTTCTCCCTTTTGCTCATAAAACAAGACACAATGGTTATGGGTTTGGTGTGGCATGGGAGTCTAGAGCAAGTTGGAGAATCTTTAGTATGCTCCTACAAGCCGTGCTTTGGTTGGTTTGGAAAGACTAGAATCAGAAGATCTTTTGGGGCTAAGGGGGTGAAAGCTTTTTGTAGAGTTTTTCTTTTCTTTTCTTCTCTATGTTCTTTTAATAAGTTTCCCTTCTGATAAAAAAATTAACATATATGGAAGTGTCAAGCACATATCAAGAAAGTTCTCTGGTGTTATTCATCTAACATATAAATCATGTCTTTTCATTTGTGTCACATGGTTTCTGTGCTGATATTTTTTCCCTCTCTCCTTTCTGTGGAGGCAGTTTTGGGAGGACATGATATATTTTTATTACTCAATAGAATGTGAATGAAATGGTTGTGAGATTATATGCTAATGGTGGCTGTTAAGAAGTGCTGGATCTTTGAGGAAATCCATGGGCAGGCAGGAAAATAAGTAGATAATTTGATATGAGAGTGATTTCATTTATTGCCCAAAAATTGTGAAACAGTTTAGGTTGTGCATTTTTTTTTTTAAAATTATTCTTCCAAGGAGAATAGAAAAAAATTTCAGAACACTTGTTGCAAATTTAATACAACCTTTATGATTGGCTCTAAGCAATTGTATGACAGAGATAATGTCGCTCGAACTGTACAGAAGAAAGCAAATCTGTAGGTTTTGTAATGGCTGTTTTCAGTGAGATTTCTCTCTTTTGTTTAGAAAAATCATGGCTGTAAAGTAGCTGAATCATTGCTGTGGGATTTTTATTCTTTTATTATTTTTTCCTAGCATTAGTCAGGCATATCGTCGTGTCATTGTGCACTTGTTTAAATTAATCAGATAACTGGGTTTTTCCTCAACCCTGAACCTTAATTTGACTAAACGAACCCCTGAACATGAATACTTATAAATATTTAGATCATTTTTCTTTTTTAATTTTTTTTTTCAGATGAAGAATACGGTAAAAGCAATGTAAGGATTGTAAGGTCATACCGGGGGAGAGTGTAACGACTCGGCACAGATTCTTAGTTTTAGACGTACGAGTACCTAAACGACAAAAGCAATGTTAACCATATATGGAGCCAAGAATTAAGTGGTGGAATCTAAAAGGGGAAAATGTGACGATTTTTAGGGAGAAAGTAATTGGAGTAACAAATTGGTCTGTTCATGATAATTCAGAAACAATGTGGAATGACATGTCTAATAATATTAAGAATATAGGTAGAGAGGGTCTTGGAGTATCCAAGGGTGGGGTTCCAAGAGAGGCAAAGAGATGTGGTGGTGGAACAAAGAAATAGAAACTGCGATTCGAATCAAGAGAGAGTGCTATAGGAATCTTAAAAATGATAGTAGTAGCGAGATCTACGAAAAATACGAAAAGACAAAAAAAGTGAAAAAGATTATACATGAATCGAATTGTATAAGAGACTAGAGACTCGAGACGGGGAGAGAGAGATCTATAGAATTGTCAAACTAAGGGAGAGGAAGGGACAAGATCTAAATGAGATTAGATGTATTAAGAGTGAAACAAATAGTACACTTGTAAGAAATGAGGATATAAGAAAGAGGTGGTGGGAATATTTTAATATCTTATTTAATGTGGAGAGTACAGTAAATATAGAAAATGTAGAGATCCCTATAGGAGATTAATAGAGATTTTAAACGTAAAATCCGTTCCAATGAGGTAAAGGAGACCATAAAGAGAATGAGAAATAACAAAGCTATAGGATCGGATGACATCCCTATCGAGGTGTGAAAATGTTTGGGAGATTTCGGGATAACAATGTTAACGGCTCTTTTTAACAAAATTTGGCAAACAAAGAAAATGCCCAACCCATGGAGAGAGAGCACAATTGTCCCGCTATATAAGAATAAAGGGGACATACAAAATTACTCCAATTATAGGGGAATTAAACTCATGAATCATACGATGAAATTATGGGAGAGAGTGATAGAGTATAGATTGAGACGGGAGATAATTGTGTCTCAAAATCAATTCGGATTTATGCCAGGGTGATCCACCACTGAAGCAATTCACTTGTTAAGACAGTTGATGGAGACATTTAGAGCGCAAAAAAGAGATTTACATATGGTATTCATTGACCTTGAGAAAGCATATGATAGGGTCCCCACTCATGAGAAAAGGGATCTCTTTGAAATACATTAACCTTATTAGGGATATGTATGAAGGAGTTGTGACCAATGTAAGGACTTGCGGAGGGCTGAGTGATAGCTTTCCTATTAACATTGGGCTCCATCAAGGTTCGACTTTGAGTCCCTTACTATTTGCAATAGTGATAGATGAAATCACAAAAAATATTTAAGATGAAATACTATGGTGTATACTCTTTGCAGATGATATAGTTTTGGTTGATGAAATTGGAGATGGTGTCAGTGCTAAATTAGAGTTATGGAGAGATACGCTAGAATCAAAAGGATTTAGATTGAGTAGAGTTAAAACTGAATATATGAGGTGTAAGTTTAATGACAACTATCAGGATAATGAAGAAACGATCAGATTAGAAGGAAGAGAAGTCTTAAGAGCGAACGGTTTAGATATCTTGGTTCCATCATCCAAAATGATGGCAACATAGATGGGGATATCAACAATAGAATTCAAACGGGTTGGTTGAAACGGAGAAAGGCATCCGGAGTGCTCTGTGATCGCACGATGCCATTACATTTAAAGGAAAAATTCTATAGAATCGCAGTAAGACCTGCAATATTATATGGTGTTGAATGTTGGGCCATTAAACGGGAAACAAAAGAGTAAAAAATGATCAGAATCGAAATGAGAATGTTTAGGTGGATGTGTGATAAAACTAAACATGGTAGAATTAGAAACGATAAGATACGTAGTAAATTGGGAGTCAGTTCAATTGTAGACAAGATGCGAGAATATCGTCTAAGATGGTTTGGACATGTACAGCGAAAATCTATGGACGCACCTGTTAGGAAGGTAGAGAACTTAAATATAGGAGAATTAATAAAACGTAGAGGTAGGCCATTGAAAACGTGGATGCAATACATTCGTAAGGATATGATAGTGATGGATTTAGTTGAGAAGATTTCAGATAGGAATGAGTGACGTAGAAGAATCCGCACAAACTAAATCTTTCTTCTTCTCTTCTTCTTCTTCCTCTTTTATTTTTTTATTTTTTACGGTTTCATTATTTGTCTCTCATATGGCCAACCCCAAATTTTTGGGACAGAAGGTCTAGGTTGTTGTATGAAGAATACGGTAACCTTGATGGTACCTTAACCATTATAATACTAAAAGTTAATCATCTCAATATTGTTCAAAGTTAATCTAGTCAAATTGGAAGTAGGACAGTATTCTTCATCTTTGGAAATGCTTATAGTTTGCTTTCAACTCTCTGCAGAGGACCTATGGCTTTCAAGATCACTCTTTTTGGCCGGAGGGCATCTGATTCTTTGCATTGAAGACTTGGTGCAGTTTAGTTCTATTTCGATGGATGCATGTTCCTCTCCATATTTCTCTCTTGATTTATGTTGCTCCATTATTGACGTGTCTGAGATGGTAATAATTCTTCAAATCTTTCATTGCTTTCTTCTTCCTGATGATTGAATTTGCCTCTCTGTTTACATACTTTCAGAGTGCTATTTGTTTCTTAATTACAGATAATATCGTCATCAGCTTTTATTCCATCCTGATCTACCAAGTTGAGTGACTTGTTACTGTCCATGATAGTTACTTGCCTTGTTTCCGCATATAATTATTTGCACCCATATGTTCTCCTTTTTGCTCCATTTCGCTCCTTTATTTTTTCTTATGCACAAAAGACACGGCAGAATCTCCATTTCTATGATGTGAAAAATTTTATGCATAAAGGCAATGTGCAATTATCTGCATGGAAGAAAATTGTACACTACTCAGTGTGCTATTTGAAAGAACTGGATGGCTCTTTGGCCTTAACAAAAGCACAGCTTTTATGGATTGCCTAAATTAAACGTGTAGTTGCTTTGGATATTGGAGCATTAATTTGACATATGGATTATTTTAGGACAAATAGGATAGGATGAATGTTATATGTATCAGGATACTCTAGGATGAATTCAAACGAGGCATTTTCCTGGAGACATTTTTTGTCCATAATGCTTTATCTCTGCCTAGATTGTCTGTTCCTTTTGTGATGCTGTACCGTGCAAGACATTTTCCGTTGGCACATGACGGTAGAGTCTATGTGTTCTTCTACTCTCTGCTTAAGCCTTCCTGGAGAAGGGTACCTTGCAGAGGTAGTTTCAATTTGTCAACATTATGTTCCATTTGTACTATTCTGCAATGGGAAATGCAGTATGAAGCGTGTTATAATTTGTTTTCCAGCATCTGCTCTCTGATACAACTTGTTCTATGGATTTTAGTTGGTCATTCCATGAAGATGAATACGCTGTTGTGATTTCCTCAGGTCATTGATTCCACGGAGTCTCCTTGCATTACATTGTCACTTCAACGTGTGGCTTCAGAGCTGTATGACCCAAAAGGCAATGATGTTAATCAGTTCAAGAAACAGTCGACTTGTAAATCACTTACATGGAAGTTGAAATGGTTCTCGGAGGAGAGTCTGTTTAAGTTTGTGGCATTGTTGAAGGCTTTACATGCAGGAGCAACAAATTCAAGTTTCACGGTAAGATGTAAATCATAAATCAACGCATCATCTTCCAATTTTGGTTTGTGTTATATAATTCATTTCATTCTTTTGAGCTAAGTTGTCTGCTTTGTCCATAGCTTAATATTTTGTATGCTTTTGTGCGGTGAGTTAATGGGCTTTCGCTAATGTATTCTTTGATTCATAGCTGTTAATTGTACAGTACACAAGAAAAATCAAATATATATTCTGGGTCCATATATTCCTGATTTTGTCATTCTCAGATATTGTTGACCCCATTGTTTTAGGTTTCCAGCAGTAGTGAAAACACATCAGAGCATGTAAAGCTAAAGGTGGTTAAATTTGATTATTGTGGTGGTTGTGTGGTGTAAATACTGATCGGGTGATGTTTAATTCTTTTCTAGCATCACTTGTTTCCAAGGTAAAGTGAACTGTGTGTTGTGGAAGTGGTATTTATCTGTGTTTAGAGGGAAGTGAAATAGTGGATAGTTGAAGGATAATATTTATTTATTTATTTATTTATTTAACAAGTAATGTGACAAGAAGGATTTGGTAAATGTTTTCCTTATAGCATCATCTCTGTTCATCAGTAGGAATGATTATTACATTACTAGAAAACACGACTTCAGCGACGGATAGTTATCCGTCGCTAATTAATAACAAAATTACGACGGAATAGCGACGGAAAAATTAGCGACGGAAAATTCTGTAGGAAAAAATTTCGTTGCTAATCCGTTGCTGAAAAAAAAAAATCGGAACTATTAGAGACGGAAAAAATCCGTCGCTAATAGGTCCGAATTTTTTTTTTATTGAATATAATTTTTGGTTTTTATTAAATATAATTTTGTATTTTTATTAAATATAATTTTGTATTTTTATTAAATATAATTTCTATTTTTATTAAATATAATTTTGTATTTTTATTAAATGTAATTTTATTTTTTATTCAATATAACTTTTTATTTTTATTAAATATAATTTTGTATTTTTATTAAATATATTTTTATTTTTTATTAAATATAATTTTGTATTTTTATTAAATATAATTTTTGTTTTTATTAAATATAATTTTGTATTTTTATTAAATATAATTTTGTGTTTTTATTATATATAATTATTATTTTTATTAAATATAATTATTATTTTTTATTAAATATAATTTGTATTTTTATTCAATATAATTTTATTTTTTTTATTTAATATAATTTTTTGTTTTTATTAAATATAATTTTGTATTTTTATTGAATATAATTATATGTTTTTATTAAATATAATTTTTATTTTTATTAATTATAATTTTGTATTTTTATTAAATATAATTTTGTATTTTTATTAGATATAATTTTTTGTTTTTTAAATATAATTTTATATTTTTATTAAATAAAATTTTATATTTTTATTCAATAAGAGTATTGTATTTTTAATATTGAGAGTTACAAATAAAATATAGAAATAGAAAATAAATAAACCAATAACACAAATGTAATGGTGGCATGGTGGTTAAGACTCAAGTTTTCTCTCTCACACCCGGGTTTGAACTCGGAGGAGAGCATATTTTCAGAACATTTTCAGCACATTTATGCGGGGGGGGGGGGGGGGGGGGTGGGTCGGTGGGGGGAGCGGGGGGGGGGGGGGGGGGGGGGGGCCCGCGGGGGGGGCATTTGCGTTTGGTCTTACTAATTTCACCGACGGATTGGCGACGGAAATTTTTCGTCGCTAATCCGTCGGTAATTTGAAAATTCTAAAATAAAATTAGCGACGGATTTTTCGTTGCTAATCCGTCGGTAATTAGCTACGGAAAATTCCCGAAAAAATTCATTGATTATCGCTAAAATTAGCGGGGGATTTTCGGACCGTGTTTTTCGATGTTGGATATCGGGGATAAAATCCGTCGTTGAAGTCGTGTTTTCTGATAGTGTTAATTTAAATAAACATTATAAACATTATGAACCTTATCACCGTTTGTTAATCGGAAGGTAGGAGAGTAATTGAGTGCCATTTCTTGTTTCCAAGGGAAAATGAGCATTCCATGGATCATCTCAGTTCGTTGGCAATGTCAGTAGAAAAGTTTGAGCACCATTTGTTACGAATTTATGATAAGAGGAGATATAAATATTCTAACAAACTATAATTCAACTGGCACCAGCCTTCTCCCCCTAGAGATCTTGTGTTCAAGACTATTCTATGTACCAAATATATATATTTATATAAATATATATATATTATATATATATTATATCTTTAACCACCCTGTAAGTCCAACACATGATGATGATCCATTGAATGGCTTCAGTTTTGGATTGTGGACAAATGACTTGTGTGAGAAGATTTTGATGGAGATATAATTATTGAGATAGAATGATCTTTTGTGTTGAGTTTTGAGAATATCTTGGAAAATAAAATGAAAATTCTCTACCAAAAATTAAATTAAATTAAAATTTTCTTTCTTTAAAATAGAATACATTGATTTTCTCTTTTTGATTAAATCAATTTAATTTATATTTTCTTTTTCTATTTTCATTAATAAAACTAAAATTAATTTTTTATATCTCTAAAACTTAGTAAATTAATTTTTTCTCTCAAAAAAGTTTATAATCTTTTAAACTTTGTCCCTTCAAATACATTGATTTTAAATTTTTACTTCTTAGAAAAGATAAATTAATTTTTTTTTCTAAAACTAATTAAATTAATTTTTTCTCTCTAAAAAAAATTAATTTTAATCACAATTTCTCTTTAATCACATTAACTTAAAATTTTTCTCTAAAATAAAAATAATAAATTTTCGCTAAAATTAAGAACATTTATTTTACTCTTTAAAAAAGTTTAATTATTTAAAAATTTTTCTTTTTAAAATATAGATTTTTAGTTTTCTTTCCATAAAAACTAAATTCAAATTCTCTCTATTTGAAACTAAATATATTAGTTTAACTCTCTAAAATAATTAATTTAATTTACAATCTCTCACTAAATATATTTATTTTTAATTTTCTCCGTATTCTCTTTGTAACAATTTGCCTGCAGTGTAAATTTATTCAATTTCCTAACAAACCTAAATGCCCATAAAAGCTTAAATTATCATTAGACAAAAATTGTTTGGCCACATTTTATAATTTGCACTGCAAAGAAAAGGGATGAAATTTAGGGACGAAAACAATAGAAATTTCAACCCTAAATATTCTTGCGAGGAGAAAAAAATCTTTGCAGATCACCGTCGCAAATTATTTTGGAACAAAAATGATACTCATCCCTGAGTTTTGCAACGAGATTTTTTTTTTCTTTTTCTTCTCAAAGGGGACAGATTAGTAGTCACAATTCACTTCCCTCGACTCCGTGATTCGAGATTCAAATTTTGTATAACCAATTTTTTTTTTTTGTTGCCAAAATTTAAGGATAAATTTATATTTAATAACAAGTTTAGAGACAAATTGTGGTTGACATTCCTCAAATGTTTAAGACGTTATTTTTATTAGTATTTTTTAAAATTTATTTAATTTCTAAAATTGTAAACCTATGATTGACTTAAAACCTATATATCACCCGTTTCAAAATATATAAATTTTCTCACAAAATGTGAATACTGCATATGTAATATTATGAAATGTATATAAACTGTTACCCAAACGTATAGAATTAAAAAATTTATAGCAAGTTATCAAATAAATAAAGAAATAAACAATTCCAATGTCATGTAAAATGTTATGTGGAAGAAGCATCAGGAGAGGGACATGAGAAGCATCAACTGCAGTCTCTTGCAGGAGGAGAAGGATCACCTGGGTAGGTGAAGGCAGAGGAGGAGGAGGGGGAGATGGTGGGGCAAAGGCGTGGAAGAACTGGAGGAACTACGAACATGCTCAAATATCAATGCCATCCAAGCGTAAGTTTGCATCTCTCTAGTATGTTGAGTCTCCCGATCAACCTTCATTTGCTCCATTTCTTACTGCATCCATGGCATTGTCTCTTTTAATATTGTGTTCTTAGACAACTGCTGAGTGACGACCTCAAAATCAATTGCTCTAGACATTATGAGTGTGGTCAATGTATACTCGTCACAATTAGTGGTGAGTTTGTATTCTGTATCCATTTTCGTTGTTTTTAGGTGACAAATTTTGTCTGATCCCTAAATTTGGTTGCTAACGCCATGTCTTTTTTTTAGTGTTGCATTACTTTACAACTACAACAATCTGAACTTTAATTCCAGTAATTGGATTCGACTGTTGCATTACCTATAACTACAAGATGAATATTCTCAAGAGAAAAATGTTTCCAATTATAGTATTTGTATTTTGGTTCGACTTTGCGACCGGTGGTCTCCTACCACCTCCCACACCCATTTGTAATCCAAACCGAACTAAAAGACTTTGAAAGTTTGTGAGAAGTACAGATTTTTGCTTTAACCACATTACATTAATCCACAAAGGCACCTTTAGAAATTGAACAACAATTGAAACTATTAGTATCTTGGCTACATAGCCTTGCACATCACCTTACACCATCTGAATGTGGAGTACTCTCTTGGATCATCTTGCAGGTGAAACATGATCATAATTTAAGAGGGCAACTTGTACTGCAAAGCCATTCATCATTTCAACATAACTAGCTTTAAGCCTTCGCATGAGCATGATTGGCGATGTGATCTTCGAATGCAATTTTGGGATCACTTGAATCCTCTGAACCTTTTGGTTCCTCCTTCCTAACCTGTGACCCTTGCAGCTCTTCGTAGTACACACTGTTTTCAGCCTTTGGTATCGCCTTCTCTTTCTGTGTCTCCCTAGGCTAAACCAAACTTTACTAGATAGTGTTTCCATGAGAAGAGAGGAAGAGGGAGAGGGAGAGAGAGAGAGAGAGAGACGCTTTATTTGGAAAAGATCAGGCTTTGGTAGAGGCATGTAAATAGAGGGCATCCTTTTTGTCAACCAAGGAGGCCACCAAGGAGGGGGTTGCCATAAATTGTAACATGGGGTTGTACTATGGTTTTCAACTATATCAAATCGTTCTCCAACCAACGGTTTAAGACTTTCACATGCCTCATTCGCTGTGTCCCCACTCTCATCAGTGTAGTTAGTCCCGTCCCCGCAATTAATTTTTTTCTTGAAAAATAAAAGTGGAATTGATCATTCTAAAAACCCCAACAAAATTATATATCATTCTTTGAACTTTAATATGATTTTTTGTTTGCAAGACCATAATTTTGTAGCGTCCTAATCTCGAATGGTAGATGTTCTCTTCACTACGCAACTTTGGGATGGTACAAAAGTTTTGATCTCACACAAGAATTGCTTGGTATGATTTTGTGGTATGCTTGTTTTGTGAGCTATTTTTTTTTTCACCGATTGGTATTTGAATTTCGTACGATTAATCTGATCTAAACATTATAGGGTTCATTAAAGGATATATTCTTTTAAATCTAATTTCTTTATATCCATGGCTCAAACTCGAGAACTATGATTAACGGAGCTATTTCATTTCATGTGGTCAATGGATCATCGAAGCACACCCACACCCTAGTACCCATGGTTGAAATTTCAGTAATATATAACAATCAAAATTTTGGAATAAG
This sequence comes from Dillenia turbinata, assembly GCA_037126225.1. NCBI lineage: Eukaryota > Viridiplantae > Streptophyta > Magnoliopsida > Dilleniales > Dilleniaceae > Dillenia > Dillenia turbinata. Next base: position 17,673,466 of record JBAMMX010000016.1, on the reverse strand, counting down.
GTCATTAATAATATGGATATTATGTACTTAAAGGGCATACATGGTTGCTGAGGTGCACAGTGACATGGAAATAACTTGTTGACATGTCACATGACACATTAACAAAAACTTTTCTATGTCTGTATATAATATCAATATCATCAACCGTATTAAATCAAGCACTCATTTTTTTTTTTCATATTTTAAAATTCAACAGCTCAGTCAAATAAAGTTTAATGATTTAAATTTAAATTTTGGTTAAACTTTATTTTTCCACACTTTTTATTAAGCTTATCATCAAATCTCAAAATTTAACCGGGACATGTATGAAAAGAATGGGTAATTTAGACCGTTAAGACATGTCTTCCTAATATGATGGCCATAAGAGAAGTTGATGCTATCTAGGAAATCCCAATCAATAAGCCTAGAATGATTGATAGCTCTAGAAGAGAATTTTTCTTCAAATAACTTACACTTTTTTCTGGATTAGAAGTCAATGTGATTGAAACCAGAAGGATTCTTTGATCTTGATATGTTTGGTGATGATTTTCTGGCATGAGCAGACTAGGGTTTGGGTTTCTGGTGAGTTTCCTTTTCTGTTTAGAATCACCTTCACAAGAGAGAGAGAGAGAGAGAGAGAGAGAGAGAGAGTGAGAGAGAGATGTCTAGATCAACTAGGGTTTGATTTTTGATTTATAATATCTCAAATCTGGCCATCGCAAGCTGACTCATGGTCCCTCACAAATCGACCTATGAATCCTTCTGCCTAAAATTTGTGGTTTTCTAAACTGCAACAAGTTTTCTAAACTGCAGCAAGTCGACTTGTCATCCAGAGCAAGTCTACTTGTGGAGTCTTAAGTGGTGATATAAATCTAAGGTATTTAGTATAGGTCTACTTAGAGAATGATGTTAGTCGACATAGAAGGCTGAGATGTCATTCTGAGCCAAGTAATTTGGAGCAAGTCAACTACCCATATATGGTAAGTTGACTCATGCTATGTATATACCTATATTCTAAGTGCTCTAAGCTATCTTGTGTTGACATATGATTGTTCATAAGTGGGCATATGGTATCCCAATGAGATCTAGAATATTAAGCCATAAAGGTAAGTCGACCCATGCACTTAACCAAGTCGACTTCCTTGTCTCAAAATTCAACATTTCTATTATTTCCTTGAAGGCAAATCGACTCATACTTTGAACAAGTTGACTTGTCATTCTCAGAATTTGATGTTCATGCATAGACAAGCAAAAATCATCACATACACATATCATATCAACCAATGATCATTCTTCATAATTCATAATCCCTAGTTCCTTTCTTAAACTATAGAATCTATTTTTATCTAAAGGTTTGGTAAATATATCAGCGATGTGTTTCTCAGTTTCTATGTACTTAAGAACGATGCCATTCTTTAGTATTTGATCTCTTATGAAGTGATATCTCACTTCAATGGATTTGGTTCTTGAATGATGGATTGAATTTTTAGTTAATTTAATAGCACTAGTGTTATCACACTTAATGGGGGGACATAATCCAATTCTAATCCATAATCCTTCAATTGATACTTAATCCAAAGCATTTGAACACAACATTGACCAACTGTAACATACTCAGTATGGCAATATTGTTCTATTTCTTAGAGGACCAAGATACTAACAGACTCCCAAAGTATTGATAGGTGCCACTTATACTTTTTCTATCTAATTTTCATCCAGCAAAGCTTGCATCATAAAATATGCATCTGAAAAGATGAACTCATATCATGTCATAGACCTAAATTGCATATTTCCTTAAGATATCTAAAGATCTTCTTTTATTGCAAATAAGTGTGACTTCTTAGGATTGGATTGAAACCTGGACACAAGCACATACTATTCAAGATATGAGGTCTTAAGGCAGTTAAACACAATAGAGATCTAATCATACTCCTATATAACTTAGAGCATATACGCTTTCCATTCTTATCCTTATCCAACTTGACTATTGTGCACATTGGAGTTGCATACCCTTTAGTCTTTCTTAATCCAAACTTCTTGATTAACTTCTTAGTGAACTTGGATAGGCCAATGAATATACCTTTCTCTATTCGCTTGTTTTGTAATCCTATAAAATAGTTTAGCTCTTCCATCATGCTTATCTCAAACTCAGCATGTATGGTTTTAGCAAATTCTTAGCAAAGGTTATCATTGGTGATTCCAAATACTATGTTATCTATATAGATTTGCATTATTAGTATTTCTTTGTCTTTCCTCTTAATGACAAGATTGTATCAATCTTGTTTCTCTCAAATTCATTCTCAATCAGGAAGTTACTAAATCTCTCATACTAAGCTCTCGGAGTTTGTTTCAAACCATACAAAGTTTAGGACAATTTGTACACATGGTCTAGATGCTTAGGGTGTTCAAATCTAGGAGGTTGCTTTATACAGACTGTCTCATTAATTATAGCACTCTTGACATACATTTGGTATAATTTAAAATTCATAAAACAAGTAACAACCTTATAGCTTCCAATTTTGCTGCAAAGGTATAGGTTTCATCAAAATCTATTCATTCTTCCTGACTATAGCCTGAGTTACCAATTTTGCCTTGTTTCTTGTGATTATTCCATGCTCATCGAACTTATTTCTGTAAACCCACTTTGTTCCTACAACAGGTTGGTCTTTAGGCCTAGAAACTAGATCCTAAACTTTATTTCTTTCAAACTCGTTCAACTCCTCTTGCATTGACAGAATCCAATTTTCATCTCCCAATGTTTTATCTACATTCTTAGGCTTTATTTAAGAAATGAATGTTGCATATTTACATTGATTCTAAAGAGCAAACCTCGTCTTAACTCCAAATTCTAGATTTCCTATAATATTTTCTACATTCACACTTCTTCTTACTTTTGCCTTTCAGGAGTCTTTTCATCATTCTTAGTTTCTTCTTCTATTTTAGAGACTTCTTCCTAGACATTATCATTCTCTAAAGTTTCTGGTTCCTTAATAGAATCATCTAATGTCTCATCATCAAAACTCTTATTGCCTAAAGGGGTACTTTCATCAAATTGCACATGTATGTATTCTTTAACTATCATAGTACTCTTATTGTATATTCTATAGGCTTTACTATTGCTTAAGCATCCTAAAAAGATTCTCTCATCACTCTTTGTATCGAATTTCCCTAGGATTCTTTTCCATTGTCCAGAATATAGCATTTACGTTCAAATACATAGAAGTAGGCTATGCTAAGTTACTTGCTCTTATAAAGTTCATATAGAGTCTTCTTTAAAATTGGACTTATTGAGGCTCTGTTTAGAATGTAGTAGATTGTGTTTACAGTTACTATCAAAAAATATTTAGGTACATTATATTCACAAAGTATTTTCCCAACCATTTCTTCTAATGTTCTATTCTTTCTTTCCACAATCTCATTTTGTTGTGGAGTTTTATGAGATGACAAATTATGATCTATACCATTCTTCTCATAGAAATTCTTCATTAACCTATTCTCAAACTCTTTGTTATGTTCACTCCTAATGCTTTTTATTGTACAACCCTTATCATTTTAGATTTTCTTGCATAATTTAATAAAGGCATTGCTTGCCTCTTCTTTTCTGGTTAAGAATAGTACCCCAAGTATATTTAGAGAAATTATCTATGACAACAAATCCATAATATTTTCCCCATAGGCTTTGAGTTTTAGTTGGATAGAATAGATCTATTTGTAACAATTCTAAAGGTCTACTAGTTGACCCTACATTTTTTGGCTTAGAGGAAGACCTAACATATTTTCTTTTTATGCAAACATCACACAATCTATATTTTTAATATTTTTGCTTGGGGAGACCTTTAACTATATTTTTTCTAACTAATTTTGATACCAGATTCATGCTTGTGTGATCTAGTCTTCTATGTTATATTTAGGCATTATCATGGGCCACTACCATTAAACAAGCCTCATCTATATCTTCTATGTTATCTAAGTTGATTATATATGTTTCTTCGCCTACATCCTGTGAATTTAATTTCTTTACTAAACTTATCTATCACTTTGTAGTAATCACAATCAAACAAAACAATATAACCTTTATCACATAGTTAACTAATGCTCAATAAATTATGTTTCGAACCCTTAACTAACAGAACATGCTCAATTTGGATAGGAGACTTACCTATATTGCTGATACTAATTATCCTACCCTTTGAGTTATCTCAAAAAATGACCTTGCCTCCCTTCTTCTCCTCTAGGCAATAAAACCTTGTGGTATCTCCAGTCATATATCTAGAGTAACTACTGTCCAAAAACCAGGTATTCCTAGAAACCTTAACTTTGAGACAAGTCTACATAAGGAAATGTTTAAGTTTTTGGCACCCAAATCTTTTTGGGTCCAACATTGTTAGTAATGACAGGGGTCCTAATTAGTTCTTTTGGTATGCATTGCAATATTGTTTTCCAGGTGTTCTGCTCCTAAACCAACATGCATTTGTACTATGTCCATTCCTATGACAGTGCATACATCTAGAATAAATTTTAGGCCTTTTAGTCTGATTAGTATTGATCTTCTTCCTAAGCTTGCAATGGTGTGCACTATATCCTATTTTCTTGTGGAGATGACATTTAGTTTTTTGGTTTAGTGTCCTTAGAACTAGGCATAAAGAAACTATAAAGTCCCTTCTGGGTGATAGTTGGGTTATAACCCAATCCAGCCTTGTCATATATAGCTTTCTAAGCTCCTAATATTAGGTCCAGTTTTTTTTTACCTTGGATAAATTAATGGAACAACGAGCTTATTTTCTTGTTCTTTTCTTTTTCATGCTCTAGTTCTTTTACGAATAATTCTCTGTCGGATTCACTCTTTGTGTTGCAGATGTTCTCATTCTTTATATTTTCTAATTTTGACTTTGGTTGATTTGTTTCCTTAGTCTTATTTTCTACTGCATCATGCAAGCAATTCTTTTCTATCTTCAAACTATTATTTTCGTTCTTCAGTTTTTCATTTTCATTTTCAGTTTGTTTTTCTTCTCTTCTAATTTAGTTAAAATTTTCTTTAATGAGCAATTCTTTTTGCTCTTTTTCTTTAGGTCTCTTAGGGACACCATTAAACCTTCATGCAATTCATTTGCAGATATTTTATTTTCAGAATAAGAAAAACTAGAAGAGCCAAAGAAATAGTAGGTTACCTCTTAATTATGGTTTTCCTCAGTTCCATAAAGCATTGGTTGATCTGCTCTTGTTCAGCTTCTTCCTCTCTCGAGCTACTATTCTTATCACTCTAGGTACCAAGGCATTCTTTTTTTCTTTCTTTTCCTTTTTCTCTGCCTTTTTGAGTTAAGGACCTTCACCTTTGATGTGGCATGACATTTTGCATTCATAGCACTTTATTTCCTCTTTCTTCTCTAGTTTTCTGAACTCTCTCCTTCTTGTGTTATTCTTCCTCATCATGAATCTTTTAAATTTCCTACTCAGGAGAGTCATATCTTCATCATCATCTTCACTAGAACTGCTTTCCTCACTTTCATTTTTAAGAACCATGAATTTCCCTTTTTCTTCATTGACTGCTCCTTTAAAATTTATTTTGATTTCATAAGTAGTCAATAACCCTACTAGTTGATTCATGGCGAGGGTCTCTAAGCTCTTTAATTCTTCTGTAGCCATGATCTTAGCCTCCCAAGACTTTGGCATATATCTCAGAACTTTGTCTACCATATCTTCTTGACTTATTCCTTTCCCATCAGCCTAGATTCATTAGTGATGGTATTGAATCTCGTGATTATGTCTCTCATAGATTCACCATTATTCATTATAAATGCTTCAATCATACTCTTGTTTCAGTATTCTGATCTTGTTCTTTCTGACTTGATTCATTCCCTTGTATGTTACTTCTAATATCTCCCATATTTCTTTTATAGTAATGCAAAAATAAATCCTATTGTATTTATTTAAACTTAAAATCAAGTGCAGAAGGTTTACTGTCTTACAATAAGCTCTGTATGCTTTCTTCTCATTTGCTATCATATTTTTTATTTTGACAGGGACTCTTACTTCATCAATCTCTTCTGTTAAGAATTCAATTTCCTTTTCAATAATCTCCCAAGTAGTTTCATCCTAAGCAATAATGAAGTTCCTCATGCACTGCTTCCAGTAGTCGTAATTGTTACCGTTGAAAAATAGGGCTCTGTTGGTGAAGCAAGTTTCAAAAGAAACACTGTTGCCTTTGAGTGTCATATTAGATTTTTGCTTCTGAGATTGTTAAGCTTTTTTTCCATAAGACCCAATTTGATAACAATTGAAGATCGGATTCTATCAACCTAGAGGGGTGAATACGTTGATTGGCACTCTTTGACTTTTCTGATATTTTGAGAGTTTGAAAGGAGAGGGAAGAATTTGCATAACAATTTTATAGTGGTTCTCCCTTCGTTAGTGTACGTCCACTCTCAAACTATATCTACATTTTCTAATCTACTATTTTGTCCCAAAATAATACAATCATTTGACTTGAATAGTTGCTTGTTAGACCTCACAAGTATTTCACTTGAACACTTACCACTAGTTTGCATAGCTGCTAGCAAACCTAACTTGTCTTACCAATACAAATTAAGTTCTGACTAGAAAGACCCTTTCTTCTGGTCAATTACAAAGATAAAGAGTGAAAAATAGAATATACAACTTTAAACTCAAAGTTCAGATATGATCTTTGTAGCTCAGACAAATACAACTTAAGAAATTAAAAAGTTCACTGAAGATCTTAATGTAATCAAATATTATGAATATTCCAAAAGTTGTTGATCTTTATATTTAGTGTTGTATTTATAGCCCTTGATGAGTAGATAGCCATTAGAGATCATTTAATGCACAAATGTAGCTGTTGAAGTGGTTGGGAGTTCATTTATTACTCAAACAGCCTTTCTGAACAATTAGTCCGTACTCATAATGAGTCTACTGACTTTTGAATTTTCCTTTACTTCTAGCTGGGGTGAGTCGATTGCCTTCATGTGATGAGTCGACTTCCTATTGAATCTATTCAGATTACTCATCTTCCAATGTCAACATATACTTTTCTATACTGCTTTTCCTTCAATGTCTTGCATAAGTCGACTTGTTCCTTGTTCTGCTTAAACATTTGTCTTGTGGAGCTTGTGCATGTCGACTTACATTCTTGATCATGTTGACTTAGGCTTGATGGGCTTAGTAAATTTTGTTCCATATCTTATGTGAGTTGACTTGGACTTCTTGATAAGTCAACTTATGCTTGTTCTTGCTTAAGTGTATATACATTGTGCTACATGTAGGTCGGTTTACTAACTATGGTATGTCAACTTAGTGCAACTTGGCTTAGACTATATGTCATTTAGTATGGTACAAGTTGGTTTGCTTATACATAAAGACTAGTGGAGTGTTCTATGACGTGCAAGCCCCATGTAAGTCAACTTGGTCATGATGCGATTCTATTTGTCCTAGTGTCCTTTGAACTATTCTATATTCTGGGTATGAATATGTCCACTTACTACATTTTGTATGTCGACTTATGCTTTAGTGTATTGAAAAATTTCTAAGTCTAGGATCAGTAAGTCGACTTGGAGTATAGTGCGAGTCGACTTGTGCTTGTGTCCTATGAGATATTTCATATTTGTTCATGTGCATGCCGACTTAATAAATTGGGTAGGTCAACACAAGCTTGAGTTCTCTTGAAATATTCTAAGTTTAGACTATGTAAGTTGACTTACTACAATAAATAGGTCGGCTTGGCCTTATGCTCTATGTCCCATGTCATGATCTGCATCATGGCATGTGTCATAACCTATATCGTGGCTCATGTCATTGCTCGGGTCATACGCATGCATTTTCTAAGTCTTCATAGTATGAGTCGACTTGATATAACACACAAGTCAACTTGGTCTAGTGCATGACTTGGATTCTAAGATCTGGCTTATGCCTTGACACATGCTATGGCCCATAACATGTCTTAACTCTTGTGCTCTATGGTGTAGCATGTGAGTTAACTTGTTCTACATAAAATTTTTAAGTATTAAAAGTGCAAATGGACTTATGATCTATAACAGGTCGACTTGACTTGTATATACTATGTCCTATTTTTATTTTGACTGTTAGTTTTTTAAATATTTGACCGTTAGAACTTGAATTTTAACTCTATTGTTTTATTGAATGAGTGAGCTAGTTTATACTTTTGGACAGGTCGACTTCTGAATTATGCTCTGTTTAGCTATATTTCACATAAGGTTCTGTGAGTTAATGTAGTGTTTAGGGTGAGTCAACTACTTTTGGTCTGGGTTTCATATTTTTGTCTTTGATCATTTATAAAGTCATTATGATTTCTTCCAAACTAATCTCTAATTAGTCTAACCTATTTTGCTCATCATGTGCTCACTACAGCTCATTATCAAAACTCATTTTGTCAACACTAATCATCTGTATCTCATTCATATATTTTTCTATTTTAAAAACATATTTCTTAATAAAGGTGTCTATTCAAACACATATCATACCAAACCAAGAAGTCATAAATTTCATTTATTACATACATATTAGAATGTATATGGTACTTAGTCAAACTAACTTAGAAATTAATATAATTTAGGTCAAAAGCTAAAGGAGGGGAGGATATAGAATCCATAAGTCCATAGTCCACTAAAGCTATTCGAATATCCTCACTTGGCTCCCGATATACCTGAAATGTTCTGATTTAGATCAGCCAAACCACCTGCTGGCAACTAATCCCAAGGGGAATAGGGAAGGGGAAACAACTGTAAAATACACGTTACACAAGACAGTTATTATATGTGAAACATAATACGTGAATGATAATATAGGAAAAATAGATAACAATAGTTAAAAAAAATATTAATAATACAAGCAAATCAACATGCAAATGATATGGAAAAGGGGCAAACAGTTGATATCTCTGATCCTTGGTGATACATGCTTTCTAATTTCTTTCAATTTGAATGTTCGTACATGGACTTTCCATTTTGTTTCTCTTTCCTTACTCTTAGGATATTTACGCCATTTTCTTTTATCTTATCTATCTCCAGCCTTGGGGAATGTTGACCTTCTTTCACCTTTGAAAAGGTTAACTAGCAAGTGGTGTCTCTCTGCTTGAGAGAAAACATGACTCTTATGGTGGTAGTATGAGTACCAAGGATCCATAATCTTTTTACATGATCCAACTGCTTAAAATTACCCCTGAGAGGTACTCTACAATGTGTCCCATCATAAAAGAGTTATACTTTACGTTAGTTAGGTTTTAAAAGAATTTATTATTGAATTATGATGAACTCTTACACTTTTCTAACAATCTTAAGCTAAAATATTTTTTTTTGGGGCTCCATATCTACACATTAGCACTTCATGCATTGCATACGCATCATAATTAAGCAAACCTGTAAACATAGAGGAAACAAAAGACATAATCACCTAGTACTTATCTTAATTCGAAAGGCATGAAAATGGCACATGGGATTGACTTATATAAATATTATCTAATTCACTGAATGTTTTGCATTCAAATTAACATAGATTTGATCTATACATTAGATTGGAGATGACATAGGCATATCTTTCTTGAATCAGAGCCACATAGCCAAAATTAAGAGAACATCATTGTTAGTTACACTCTTTGTTAGAGCCCTAGGATTGATAGTTATCACACTTTTTTGTGTCTGACATTGATTATATCATTGTTACTTGTAAATAAGGAAAATGGTTATTAGAGAGAGGATTCACCGTTCCATATCCTCAACTTTATTTAGAGGATCACACTATATAGTCACTTTAGCTTTCATTGCTTATCTATCCTTACCATTTATCATTCTCCACAATATTTTCTATTTCCTTATCTTGTTGATATTGATGTATTAGCCAAAGGCTTAGCTTTTGTAAATAACTACTATATTTTCATTAAAATTAAAAGAAGAAGAGAATAAAAATCTTTAATTAAAGAAAATCAAGGGAAAGAGAGCAAACTCAGCATTCATTGATTATTATGATTTTTTATTGTTACTTCATCTGAGTATATGATTGAACGAGATTGAGTTGAGCTTATGATTGCACTAGTAGTTGGAGAAGCTTATTTGATTGTAGTTGTTGTGTTGTTTTTAACTTTGTACAAGTTAAGTTCTTAGAAGTTTGCCTGATTTTAGTTTAGTGTGTGTATTGAGGCATAGAAATGTGTTCACTATTATCCATGTTCTATTTCCATTTAGAGAGTTCATGTTATTGTATTTTGTGACATCGAGCACCATAAACATATATATATATATATATATATATATTAATTAGATCCATCTGCCCTATACACTTTCTTGAGTTTCTGTCGTTTATCTATTTTAATCACTGGTCAAATATACCTACGGAAGTCTGATTAATCTAAGCCTATGTGTGTAGATTTGATTTAGTATAGGTTTTGACTATGTACCTAGCATGAATGTATTGGAGGTGGGCTACGACTCCACAGATACCGACTCTTTAATGACTCAGTCGGGTATCATTGATGGAATACAAGATCTGTAAAAACTATTAGAGAGTGCTTTGACGGGGGAGGCTCTGACGGTCAAGTTAGAAAGAGCGATTTTTGAATGTAATGAAATAGACTGAGAGATTTAGAGAATGAGAGATTCCCTATGACCGGTGTGCCCAGTATATAAGGCTGAGAGAGCGTACCTAACTTAAAAGGTTTGAAGGTGTCTTATACATAAAGGAGTTGTGTGCTTTCGGAGCGTTACAACCCTACTTTCCTTGCAAAGGAGCCGAGAGATCTCGGACTTAAGTATTCTGAAATATTCATGATCTTTACCATATGGGAAGTTACGAGATTTGGGAGATTTTTTCTTTATCGGTAAGACCTCAAGAGAACCGTTTCTAAGTAGGAAACCAATGGCATGGGGACGTTCTAATCCCTTCTTGGATTTAGTTAGATCATCGATTTCTGGTCGATTGTCAATCATTGTGGACCCTTCGAAACTTGTTCATTCGTTCGGATAAGTGTCCGTCCAGGGAGATAAATCTCATTTAATTACGTTTGGGGGTCAGGACGACTAAGACCCTTCAGTAGATCGATTCGTTTAGGATAATCGCTCTACAGCACCAAGCTAAGATTGTCCAAAGGATGGTTCCATCGGTTCGCCCCCATGGGATAATCACCGTTGGGTCGTGGGCTTCATTGTTTGGGGGCTTCTCAACTGTGAGTTTAGTGGGCCCGGACTCTTTAAACATTAGTCCATTAGGGGACATTCCATCATTTGCCCTCAACTCATGGCCTTCCTTGAAGAGGCACCATGAGTCATGACTCATTAAGGCTATTAGTTTGAATTGGATGAGGCGTATCTGATACGTCACTAAAGCATAGGTCTGCTGGACTTCTTCTCGATCTTTTTCATGAGGGGAGGTGCGTCTTATCGAAAGTGACTTCTTCATGGGGAACTAGAGAAAATCAATTGCTCCATTTATGACATGCCATTCTCGTCGATTCGTTTCACTTGCTCTGAATTAATGAAGGCCCATTCCCTTGTGACTACAAATACTGACGATGGGTGTTCGTTCTTTCCTACGGAGAATTGAGACTCTTCTTTCTTTTTGAGAGTTCTTCTGTAATGAGAGTTGTTTCTTTTCGAGAGTCGTTCTGTGAGATATTTCAACATGTGGAACTTTGTAGCTTGGATAGCTTCTACTGCAATAAGATACCATTAAGGAGGGGGACTACCATAATGAGACCCCATTATGTTAACCGGTAGTCGGTTGGCATGGTGAGATCGTCTAACACCCATGCAGATATGTCTCGCACTGGTTTGGGCTAACATCCGGGTTCTCCTTGATCATCCAATTACGGTGGAGATACGTCTCGCACTGTTTTTGATTAGTAGGCAGGGTTTGGGTGGCTCGGGAGTGACAACACCCGAGCTCGTATCCTCTTTTGTGTCTAGCACTACATAAGAGTTACTATTTTTGTACTCTCCGGTATAGGGATTGTGGTTTCTTTATCCAGGGGCATCCCTACTATATACTTCTCTTGGTGTAATTGATCCGACGTAGGGACTTGTATATTCACTCATATAACCAGATGCATTTCTTGTGTAAGAGTAAAAGAAAAGTTATACTTTACTTACTTGACTTCTGCTCTTGTTCTCTTTCGATGTCTCTTTCTCGTTTGATTGTATGAATTTCATTGGTTCTCGTCAGAGTAGATCTGCTTCTAGCTTTAGACTCCATATGGAACACTAGGCAATACTGGCCATTCGGGCCGTTAGACTTTAAGTAAGGGTCTCCGTTTGGGAAGACTGGGCAACTCTGCCCGTTTAAAAAATATCATCCCAATAGGATCAGGGCGATTTAGGCCTAATATTTGATAGGAAACACCAGATAAGAGGGTTGTGTCCACTCATTCGTGGAATTCCATCTCTTTTTTATGACACGTTCAATTGATAGAAAATTTTAGATAGAAGGGCCATGTCCACCCGTTCAGAGAGTTCCATCTCTTTTTGATGACACGTTCGATTGATAGAAAATTTTAGATAGAAGGGCCGTGTCCACCCGTTCGGAGAGTTCATCTCTTTTTGATGATACGTTCGATTGATAGAAAACTTTAGATAGGAGGGTCGTGTCCATCTATTTGGGGAGTTTCATCGAAGTTCCATCCTTTTTTTATGACACATTCAATTGACAGAAAACTTTAGATAGGAGAGTCGTATCCACCCATTTAGAGAGTTTCATCCTTTTTTTATGGCACGTTTGATCGATAGAAAACTTTACATTGGAGGGCCGTGTCCACCCGTTCGGGGAGTTCCATCCTTTTTTGATGATACGTTTGATCAATAGGAAACTTTAGATAAGAGGGTCGTGTCCACCCGTTCGGGGAGTTCCATCCCTTTTTGATGACACGTTCGATCGGAGGCTCCCTTCTAATGTAAACAGTAGGAAACTAGTCTGGTAGCCAGACGAGAATGAGGGAGAGAATCGTTCGGACCTTACTAAGTCGATTTTTCTGGCATAGGGAGTTGTGGAGTCTATTGATAGTATATGCGTAGGTTTTCTGAGTTCCAAACCCTAAGCACGGTCGATCCGTCTAGATTGTTGAGGCGATAGGTTCTTGGTCAGACCACGGAATGCACTTCGTATGGACTTTCTCAGTTAAGAGCGAGTTTGCCCCTGGGTTAAGGCTGATCATTGGCTTCCACCCTTCTTAGCACTAACTCGCCAGGTTTAAATGTTCGATTCTTGACTCTTCGATTGTGATACCTTGTCATCTGCTATTGGTAAGCAGCTATTCGCGCCGATGCAGATTCTCGTAACTCTGGGAGTAAGTCTAATCTCTCGCATAGGGCATGCTCATTTTGCTTAGTGTCGTATTGGGCCCCCCGAAGCGAGTGGATTCCTATCTCCATAGGTATGACCGCTTTACTTCAGTACGTAAGACTGAATGGAGTTTCACCACTTGCCTTTCGAGGCATAGTACGATATGACCAGAGTATACCGTAGAGTTCTTCAGCCCATCGTCCTTTAGCATCATCCAGCATTGTCTTTAACCCTTACTGGATTATTCGGTTGGTTATCTTAGCCGGCCTGCTTGTTTGCAGGTAAGCGACCGATGAAAATCAATGTTAAATCTCGAATTTTTCGTAGAACTTCCGGAAGCACTTGTTGTCGAACTGCTTTCCATTGTTTGTGTTGAGGACATATGGTATGCCGAATTGGGTGATGATATGAATCCATACGAAGGATTGGACCTTGACTGCAGTGATCTGAGCTGGAGATTTAGCCTCCACCCACTTAGTGAAATATTCAATGGCCACTATGAGAAACTTCCATTGCCTTGAGGCTGGAGGGAATGGCCCGAGGATGTCCATTCCCCATTGAGCGAATAGCCAGGGGTTGGCTATATGATTGAGCTCAGTGGAGGGCAGTCGAGACACCGAAGAGAAGCGTTGGCACTTGTTACATCGTTTTTTTAAAAAAAAAAAAAAAAAAAAAAAAAAAAAAAAAAAAAAAAAAAAAAAAAAAAAAAAAAAAAAAAAAAAAAAAAAAAAAAAAAAAAAAAAAAAAAAAAAAAAAAAAAAAAAAAAAAAAAAAAAAAAAAAAAAAAAAAAAAAAAAAAAAAAAAAAAAAAAAAAAAAAAAAAAAAAAAAAAAAAAAAAAAAAAAAAAAAAAAAAAAAAAAAAAAAAAAAAAAAAAAAAAAAAAAAAAAAAAAAAAAAAAAAAAAAAAAAAAAAAAAAAAAAAAAAAAAAAAAAAAAAAAAAAAAAAAAAAAAAAAAAAAAATAAAACAAAAAAAAAAAAAAAAAAAAAAAAAAAAAAAAAAAAAAAAAAAAAANNNAAAGAANNNNAAAAAGANNNAAAAAAAGAACAAAAAAAAGGAAAAAAAAAAAAAAAAAAAAAAAAAGAAAAAAAAAAAAAAAAAGAAAAAAAAAAAAAAAAAAAAAAAAAAAAAAAAAAAAAAGAAAAAAAAAAAAAAAAAAAAAAAAAAAAAAAAAAAAAAAAAAAAAAAAAAAAAAAAAAAAAAAAAAAAAAAAAAAAAAAAAAAAAAAAAAAAAAAAAAAAAAAAAAAAACAAAACGAGAAANNNAAAAAGAAAAAAAAAGATAGAAAAAAAAAAAAAAAAAAAAAAAAAAAAAACATGTAGTTGTCAGAGTCGACCTTCATGGTCGGCCAATAGTACCCCTGGGGAAGAGCCTTATAGACCAAGTTTCAAACACCTAGGTGATTACCACATATACCCTTGTGGATTTCTCGGAGGACGTAGTCCCCTTCTTCGGGAGTTAGGTACCGCAGGTAAGGATGAGTGAATGACTTCCAGTAAAAGATTCTATCGATTGTGGCGTAGTACGCAGCTCTTCGCTTTAGTTTCATTGCTTCCATTGGTGACTCTAGTAGGCGATCATGCCTCAGGTATTCTTCTATGGGATCTTTCCAACTAGGGGACTGATTGATAGTGAAAGCCTTTCTGGCCTTATCAATACTGGGATACGACAGACTATCGATGTATAGCATTCAACTAGAAGCAACCATGTCAGAACTGGCTAGCTTCGATAAAGTGTCGACTTGTGTATTTTCCGACCGAGGGATTTGCTGGATATCAACTTTGTTTAGTTGTTTCTTCGTCTCGGGCAACTTACTCAAGTATTTGGCCATGGTCGGGTCTTTCGTTTCGTAAACCCCTTCTATTTGTTTGACGAAGTGAATACTCTGACGTTCCGTGCCCTCATATCAATAGCGATCCAAAGGCCTGTTAGCAAAGTTTCGTACTCTGCTTGGTTGTTGGTGGCCTGAAAATCGAATCGGAGGGCATACTCCCTCTTAAAATTATTTGGGCCTACCAATATGAGCTCGACACCACTTCTCGAGGAGTTGGATGACCTGTCGACGTGAATGGTCCACTTTAGAACCCACCATTCCTCCTTATTGTTAGGAGGTTCGTCTTTGAGTATCGTCAGCAAGGTACATTCAAGGATAAAATTGGCCAATACTTGGCTATTTATCGCTGGTCGTGACCGATATTGGATATCAAACTCGCCCAATTCTATGCTCCATTCGATGAGCCGACCGGAAGTGTCTTTTTTCTAGAGGATCTGCTTCAGCGGTTGGTCGGTAAGCGCCATGATGGTATGGTCCTGGAAGTACAGTCGAAGACGTCTTGCTGAGACGACCAAGGCATATGCTTTTTTCTCGATCGGTCGGTAGTTAATTTCAGATTCCTTTAGTAACCGACTGATGTAGTAGATCAACTTCTGTGTGGTGGACTCCTACCTTACCATCATAGAGCAGAGTGCTCAATCAGAGATGGAGACAAACAAATTAAGCATTTCTCTGGGGACCAGTTGTGAAAGCAGTAGTGGCTTTATTAGATATTCTTTTAGTCATTCGAAAGTTGCCTGACATTTGGATGTCCATTCGAACTGCCAAGACCTCTTTAGTGCTTCAAATATAGGCTTGTACTTCTCACTGACCCTCGATATAAATTGACTCAAAATTGCTATCTGGTCGGTAAGATGCAGCACTTCTTTTAGTGTCTGAGGAGGTGACATGTCTAGTATCACTCGTATCTTTTCAGGATTTGTCACTATCCCTGAATTGGTGATCATGAAACCCAGGAACTTTTCAGAGGCAATTCTGAAGGTGCACTTCGTCAGGTTCAATCACATATTATAGCGTTCTAACGTCCGAAAGGTTTCTTCAAGGTCGGCAACATGAGCTTCCGTAGTGATGCTCTTGACGAGCATGTCATCAACGTACGCTTCTACGTTTGTGCCTAATTGGTCCTTGAAGACCATGTTAACCAGTCATTGAAAAGTCGCTCTACCATTTTTTAGGCCGAAGGGCATGACCCGGTTGCCATACGTGTCGAATTCGGTAATGAAATTTGTCTTTTTTTCATCCTCTGGTGCCATTCTAATCTTATTGTAGCTTGAATAGGCATCCATGAAACTCAAGAGCTGATGGCCTGAGAAATTATCTACGAGTTTGTCGATGTTGGAAAGTGGGTAACTATCTTTCGGACACGCTTTGTTGAGATTGGTGAAATCCACGCATATTTTCTACTTGTCGTTGGTCTTTTTTACCAAAACGACGTTGGTTAGCCACTTGGGATTTTTGACTTCACAAATGAACCCGGCCGCCAATAGCTTGATGACTCGGTTGGGTATCGTCGATGGAATGCAAAACTTGCAAAAATCACCAGAGGGTGTTCCGGCAAGAAGGTTCTGACACTCAAATCAGAAAAAGCGGTTTTCAAATGTAATAAAACAGACTGAGAGATTTAGAGAGGGAGAGATTCCCTATGACCGGTGTGCCTAATGTGTAAGGCCAACAGAGTGTACCTGACTTAGAAGGTCTGAAGGTGTTTTATACCTGATGGAGTCGTGTACTTTTGGGATGCTACAACCCTACTTTTCTTGCGAAGGAACCCGGAGATCTCAGACTTAAGTATTTCGAAATATTCGCGATCTTTACTGTATGGAAATTTGCGAGATTCGGGGAATTCTTTCCTTATCGGTAAGACCTCAAGAGAACTGTTTCTAAGCAGGAAACCAATGGCATGGGGATGTTCTAATCCCTTATTGGATTTGATTGGATCATCGATTTTCGGTCGATCGTTAATTATTGTGAACTCTTCGGAGTTTGTTCATTCGTTCGGAAGACCAAGGGCTAAGTGCTCGTTAGAGGAGATAAATCCTATTTAATAACGTTCGGGAGTTGGGGCGACTAAGATTTTTTAGCAAATTGATTCATTTGGGATAATCGTTTGGCAGCGCCAAGCTAAGACCATCCTAAGGATGGTTCCATCGATTGGCCCCCATGAGATAATCACCACTGAGTCGTGGGCCCGGATTTTTCGAACATTAGCCCACCGGGGGACATTCCATCAGAATGATTCATTGATTTATGCATTTTCTTACATGCTTTTGGGTTGCATAAGTCTTGGAGTCACGACTTGCATTCTTTATAGGCTCTCTTTCCATGCACGCACATTAGATTACCATCGACAAATTGTCGATATTCAAATGGTGATCCTTGCTACCCTATCCCTCTAGTGTGCTTGTAGTTTTATTTATTGACCTTGGAGTTTAGTATGGTTTTTAACCTAATGCACGGTTTGTTTGAGAACAACTAAACTCTTTAAGTGTGGGAATATTGATAGGTTTAGAAAATGTATGCATCTTATACATTTTACAGGGATTTTAGAGTTAATTTCCCATATGATTCCACGATTTTATATCCACCCTCATACTTTTGTGCTTTCTAGGTCATGGGTAGAGTTTTTGGCTTGATTGGAACCCTATAGAAGCAATGGAGTTGGGCCACAAAAGACATCTTAATTCGATGTTTATAGTGATGAGGGCAACAAACCAGAAGGCCCCCAATTCAGCTATCGTGACTACAATACCCTACAATAGTCATGATATTCTGAAAAGTAGCATAAACAAAAATGACATCGTAATCACGTTGTTCGACTGTAAGACAACTTATCATCACGACGACATGCATATCATCATGACAATGAAGACTTTCAGACTCTGTGTTTTTAATGTAATTAGGCATATTTTGGGAATATCTGGGAATGTATGTTGTACTTCACTAAAAGGCGTATATAAGGATTAAATTTACTGTACTTGAGAAGTAATTTTTAATAGAGAAATATATTTAAGGGGTAAAGGGAAACTTTACATCTCTTTAAATAACATTTTTATATCCAAGATTTCCTCTTTTTGGTTGCATTTAGCCTGTGTTTGGGAATTTCTTGGCTATAAGGGGAAATTATAAAATCAGTTGTGTTTTTCAACTTTCTATCTTAAATTCTCGTAATTTCTTTTTAATGCATGCAATGCTAGATCAAGAGTTAGGGTTTGATTGACAAAATGTAGGATTTTATAATATCTTGTATAATTATGTGATTTTAGATAATTTTGTAAGTATTAAGTATTTGATGATTTACCTATATATTATCTTATGAAACTTGCTAGACTATATTTATCCATCACTATAAATTTTGATTTCTTGTAGTTATTAAAATGATGATCACATAATAGTACTTAAATTGTTGATTTAATGAATTATTATGCTTTGATTAGATGATTCAAGCTGGAGATAGAATGTCTTATACTGAAAAAGATATACAATGACATTTTTTGTGCAAATCATGAATATCAAGTGCTTAATAATGTTAGTGGCTAAATTGCTACTAGATCATGATGGGTTATGACATATTATGTATGAGTTATGGTCATTTAATTAGGTTTACTATCTCATGCATTTCATATAGTTAGACTACACCAACGTTAGTTGGTTTAACGAGAAAGGTAATGAGACCCATTAACCATGCACGGATTCGACTCTTTAAATGAACAGAGTAAACCACATTGGGAGACCTCCTCCTGAAAAGGGTCCGATAGCAGGTTGACCCAAATTAGTTTAGAAAAAATTCTGAATACTGGGTGGTCAGAGACCAAAAAATATATATAATATATATATAGTTAGACGGCATTCAAAGGCGATCAAATCTAGTTGTAAAGGTCCTTATCACATGACCATAAACCCTGTGTTTAATGACTAATGCATGACGTTGGGGAAATGAATACCCTTATCTTCCATACCTATTGTTACATTTCATCTTTAGTTTATCATTTAGTTGCATCTAGGATAATTTTTAGTCTATTTGCTTTAATTGCTATCGTTGCTTTTTCTTTTGTTTTCATCCTTTTAGTTAGCGACACATAACTTGTGCTTTTCACACCTTAGAAGAAAACATTTAACCCATTACTTGCAACTTTAAGGTGATTAATTAGTCTTCCTCAACTCTTACGCATACGTGGGTGCATGCTTGCGCGTGAGCATAAACGTGGAATCCTCTATTCCACGTTAGCAAGCATGTACTCGCATGCTTTCAATCATGTCTCCACATGAATTTTAAGACTTTCCAAAGTCTCTAAAGTCGGGTTTAGGGCTACTAATTCTCATCACACTTTCTACAACTAGAAAACTTTTTTCCAAAATAAAAACTTTTCCAAAATTATTATCCCTTTTTCTAACTCTTTAGGAAACAATTTTGAATTTCATTAATGACTCAAGTAAGAGAAAATGATAGGCTTCTCGCAAATTGAATTGCATACTTGTCTTATGATTCAATCTTCATTGAATATCATCCTTTGGTACAATGATATTCTATATGACATTCGAGATTTACTACTGGATAGCAATGAGACTGATTTGCCAGAAAAACTTATTTTCTACTTAAAAGATAAAATCACCAAATTATCTCTGATGGGACGTGGCTCAAAAATTCAAACTAAAAGATTCAATTCTCAAAAAAGCCCACGAAGGGTGCTCACGGACCTGTATTTGACAATCGTCACAATAATCTACTGAAAAACCTCAGTCGTCCGGATCAATCTATTGAAGGGTCTCAGTCGCCCGGACTTCCCGAACGACAAGGACTCAATCACCTAGTTCCACCGAACGATACTTACCAAGCAAAAACAGTCGCCCCGATTAGGCAAACAAATAGCAGCATACCAATCGGACGAGTCCCGATTGACCCTACATCGTTCGAGCAACCAAACGACAGGCAGCACCCCTAGCGATTTTAAAGGAAAATCAGAACTTCCTTAACTTCAGTTTCCTATTTCATAACGGCATATCCCGAATCTTTCAAGTAAGGAAAGTACCCCTCTTTAAAATGGTAGTTCCACAGATAAATGGAGATCGTAATCAATTCATAGAATTAACTCTCGAAATTTTTTGATCAGTTTGATAAGAAATGTAAGGTTGAAATCTCCCGACAGCGCACGTCTCTCAAAGGGATAAATCATCCTTAAAGGTCTCAGATCCAGGTACGCGCTCTGGGCCTAACACTCTTGGCACACTGATCACAGGGAATAATCTTCTTTCAACTCTCAGTCTGTTTTTTTCAATCAAAAACTGCTCTTTATTGACTTGAACGTAGGAATCTCCTCGCCGGAGCACCCTCCAACGATTTTTGTAGGTGTATCCACCCATTAACGGTTACTATTCGAATCAAGAATGAGTTAATATCTATGGAGTCATAACCCCCCCAATAATCCCAATATCTCATAAGTCATGAATGGCAATTAGCAATGTACTTATGACTACCTACCTCACCAGTCATAGATGTATGACAACATTTTAAAGTAAATCGTGGTCATACATAATATGCACTCAACTCCCTTTGTTTTAAGAGTCGGATTCATTCAGGGTTATAGATAATATCAGACCCTATAATGATAAATCTTATGGCCTCCTCTAGTATATATTTCTCGATTGACAAGACCACTACCATTAAAACAATTTTTTATTCCATATTGAAGTCTCAACCAAGAATTTAAATTATCGAAACTAACTAGAAAGTCATTCTCTTATGTATCTGAGGAAACAAAGCCCGATTTTAAGAATAAATATCTCTTACACATAACTAACTTAGGGTCACAACATACCATTTTGCTCGAGCATGATTAGCATAAAAACTTTGAAACTCGTAATTCCCTAACCATCTAAAATGTGACATAACGTGTTGTCTCAGATTTAATAACTATATGCACTATCATGATTGGAATGACCAATGCATTGATACAGATATATCACCATCCTATTGTCATTCTAGAGTCATGTTCAATACTCATATCACATAAATGCCGCGTATCTACTAACATGAGATTTAGTAGACCATTTGCATTAGTAACTCTTTACGAATCTGGATAGATCACGTGACAACTTTTGGTTTTAAGATACCTACTCAAAAGTCCTACTATTTCAAAGTATTTGGATTACAGCACTCCTAATTTTGTCATTATATAGTAGAGAAGGAAATATCTTCCACAATACTTAAGGGTTAAAGCTTTCAAATAATACAAAAGACACTTCTAATTAAATTAGGCGTGGGCAATTACATGAAATAATCTTACATGGTACTAAGGCAGACAACAAACATCTTACTCATCAGAGGAAGAAGAGTTCATTGATTGGCTCAATGATGTGGAACCAGTATTTGACTCCTATAACTGTGATGAGTACAAGGTTGAGCAAGAATTTGAAATTGCCATTGGAGGTGATATCCCCCTTATGTCGCTTGCGGAAAAAGTTGTAAATGGAGTGTTTGACTCCAATATTTATGATGAGAATGAAATTGAGCGGGTAGCTTCATATTTTGAATTCAACACCTAATGAAGATGATATAGGTTGGCAAAAATATGCTGTTGAAATATAATGAAGATAAAAGAGTTATAGAAATTCTAGACCATGTCAAACAAGGTGTTTATGAGTTGTCAAATTCAGTAATGTATTTGTTGGTTTTATGTCTTCTCCATAGCCCATAGCCATGATACGGAGCATGCAAGGGAAATGAAGGATTACATCGAAAAAAATAACTAGGATTCAAGCTTTGCCTCGAAAATGAAGAGGAGTGCCACCTCGAGGATGGAGAATGAAGCAAGAGCATCACCTCATTTGTCATGCCCCGACTCTCTCGTCAAGTATATAACAACCGTCGCATTATCTCAATATATGGGCAACATCTCTCCATATACTGGGATAGCGCAGTGCATTCAATCTGTTTGAAAACAATTCAACATCATTTTAAAGACCATCCAGCCATTCAGTATCAAAAAGATGCATTAGTACACAAATCAAGGATCCTTCCCTGTATATGCACGCATGCAAATTGGTCAACCCGGCCTTCCAACAGATTTCCAATACTTTCTCATCCATTCACAATTCAAAATACCTCAAAATTTAAAATAAAATCCAAATGTCCCAATAAAAACAATAAGTTTTACAAAAGGAAAGTTTAACAAAAAAATTAACAAAGTTCCATATTTTTCAAGTTGGGATTTCATCAACACTTGCTCAAAAAGAAATAAAACAAGTATCAATCAAATCCCAACCAAATGAAGAGTACAAAAGTTTCCTTCCTCGGATCACACTATCTCAAATCCCAAAATGAAATCCATATCTCAATACCTATTGAGTGCATTGGCATGCAACACATAAATGAGAGGTGAGGGAGGTAATGTCAAACATATATATAAAATATAATTCAATCAACAAAGAGAACTTTTGCATACAATAATCTGTATTAAAACCACCATGACTCGAATATGCAAATTAGTTACTTAAACTTTCATTTTCATAATTTTGGGGTTTGTTGAAAACATTTTTCTACCAATGGGCGTTAGTAGGATCTGCTATGAGGTTTTTCATAATTTTTATAAAATCTCCTTCACCTTGGTATTGGTTTGGAGCTCCGTATGGTGCTATCACGTTATCACGGTAGCTTGAGGAGGCTCTCCAACCCACCTACAATCAAGTCCAATTTGAATTAGCCTTAGCCACGTCGCCCCAATGTCCCGCTCCATAGGACTATAGTCATTTTTTCCAACACCAAATTACCAAACTCAATTTATCAATCAATTCATGATCAAATATAAAGTGAAACAATATTTCGTAGTTTGCATGAGTAACCCAAAGTAACATAGTGCAAATGATTCACTAATCAAATTCAAGAGTCATGGATATTTCACAAATTCTTTTCAAGCACACCATAATTACAAAACATTCTGAAATCATTTCAAATTTCATTTCAAAATTCAATTTATAAATCATAATTGAAAACAATTTACTTATTCATATAAACATAACCATCCACTCACCTTGGGAGGGTATTCACTCCCTATACATTATCAGTTCTCAAGAAATCTCTTTTCAGACTCCAATTGATTGTCCTAGATCAATAATAACAATTTTCAGGTCATTTCTCCTCAAATTCAAGAGTTTATAATTTTTTCCTAATTTTATTTAAACCCTAATTTCAAATATTTTCTTGCTCTTGATCTCATTTTATCAATTTGTTATCATTTTCATCATTATAAAATTCTTATTCACAACTCTTTTAGATTTTCCTACTCTCAGAAAATTTTTCCTAATTTTTCTCGAATTAACATAACCCTAATTTCTTATAATTTCTCCAATTCATGAATGTACATTTTAATTTTATCTACACCTCATTTATATATAAATAAAAATTTCATTTCCATTTTCCTCCAAATTTTTACTATTTACAGAATTAGGGTTTTTATTTACCAACGAAATTCCATAATTTTCTCGGTAATAAATGTAAATTTACGATAAGAATCACTAAATTTAAGATTAAAAGTAAGAGATTACCTCAATTTTGGAGTTAGGTCAGATTCTGAACAAACCCTAGATTTTTTTTGCTTCTCCCTTCTTTTTCAAACCTTTTTTTCTTTTCAAACAACCAAGACTGAGACTGAGACCTGGAGAGGGTGATTAAATCGAAACACAAATTGATTTCTTGAGAGAGAAATCAATAGTGATAGAGAGAGATGAAGATGTAAAGAGAAGAAGTGCATTCGCAGAGGAGAAGAAATAAAGAAAATGAATCGAATTTCAGAGAAACAAAAATAAAATTTGGGTTTAATTGAAATTAGTGGAAATGTGAAATTACGTTTTTTGTCATTGGTCATTTCCAAACCGCATGAGCTTCACTTGGAGGATACTCTGGTCATTTGCATTCACACTTTTTCGCGGTTCCACCGCTTGGGCAGCACGGTTCCACTGCGCATGCCCATGTTCTACCCTAGGCGGTTCCGCCGCAAGTGTTATGCGGTTCCACACCGCAAGTGACATGTGCACACACATTTTTTTTTATTAATTATATATAAATTTTTTCCTTATTATTATTATTATTATATTTTTTATTATTTTTTTTTACTTACAGTGGAACCGTGAGCATCCACGGTTCCACCGCCCCCTCACAAACAATTGAAATTTTTTTTTTTAATAAACCAATTTGTCTCTCTCTCCAATTAGGCTTGACACACACACTCATGGTTCCATTCCATTCCATTCCTCTTCTACCGGCAGTTCCACACAATGCTCACAAATGCACATTTTCAAGTCTCTAATGAGAATTGATCTCAAGACCTAAACTTTGTTCAAAAAAGTTTTTGACCAATAAACCATTTAATACTTTCATCCAGTATAACTCAATTTATTTATAATTTTTTTCCTCAACTCATAAAATAACAATAATTAAAAATTTAAGTAGCAAATTTCCTTGGTATTACATTCAAGTCCAAAAATTAATTTCAGTCCATTTTTTTTTTATCATTTACAATAAATTCCACAAAAATTTTTTAATACCGAATTTTTAGTATTACATCATTGTATTGCTTCAGTTTTTCTTTAGAGTGTAAAAATCCAGTTTATTGTAAATTTTAATACTTTCTATCATTTGGCTATCTTATATTCTGAATTTATCTCTTTTGAAAATTTTGTGTAGCAAAAAAGAGTATAATTATCTTTAGGTAAATTCCCAGGTGCTCCTAGCTATAGTGAGATCGCCAAGGTTGACGTTTGGCCGTGTCCTGCAGTGCCGCTGCTAGCCTTGCATCAGGACTCCAAGATTATTTGCAAAGGACTCTATTCATTTGCATTCTTAAACAGATTAGAAGATTTAAGTAAAATAAGGTATTTCTTCATTTAAATAGGAGACAATTTCAACATTTCTAAAAAGTGATAATTTCTTTCATTAAAGTAAGAAACATCCAAAAAATGAAATATTCGAGCTCCAAAGTTTCCCTCATATAATCAAAATAAAAATATGATTAAGACTAAATGTACTTATTTCACATTTGAGCAAAGTACATTACACATGTTGGAATTAGGTTCTCAGCGGAAAACAATAATTTTGGGAAAAATAAAATAGATCGAATATAGAATTAAATATCTCAATATGTAGAGTTTTCAAAAATGATCAAACCGTATAACAAATCTCTCGATCGGATCTCGCGATCGTAATGGTGATTATGAGGTTAATCGAACCACCACCGTAACTCTACGACACATCAACCCTCAGTTCAATAATGACAACGACGGGAGAAATTTTCCTACGCGAAAATTTCTCGTTCCTCGTTTAAGTTCTCACTCTAGAGAATTCTCTCACAAGGAATTCACCAAAAACCCTACAATGGCTTCTTCTTGAATGTCAATCAAAGAATCGAGAGATTAATTTCCTCCCTTAAGTGTGATTCTATTATGAGAGTAATTTAAGGGAGATTAGGGTAATATGGGTAAGTGAGAGTTATCTCACTAACCCCTTATCAATGTCCAAAACGCCCCTCTCGAGCATTCTAAACCAACATCTTTCACTTGCACGCGAGAGCATTTTACGTCTGTTACAAGATCATAACTTATGCAATTTTTCTCATCACCCTGTTAGACTTTCATATAGGATTGGCTATCGTGAGACCGGCGAGTACACCTGCAAACAAAGACTTCTCAATACACCTGTTAGGATAATCGAGAAGCCATCGTTAGTACCAAAAAGAACTCATTGCACCTCAGATCCAAGACTAATTACATCCATCGAATTATTTTCCTCATCGAAAGTAATCCCCAATAAACGATCGACTATGTATCCACTATTATGTTTACATCTCAACATGGACAGATATAATAGGTTAGCTGGTGAATACAATACAATGATATAATGTTGATTGGTCTTACTTTTCCCAAACTCGAATCTATTAGCCTCAATTTAGTTACTTTCCTAGACCTGCACCTTAGACCTCAATTTATCTTACGGGTCATAGGTAAACAGATTAAAGTAACACCACTGAACCAAGACTTTTAGAAATAACCAAAAATGGTAAGGGTACAAAAGATCCCTCCCAATGAATTTCAGATCTCACATAGTGGGAACGATAATCTAAATCATATCAATATCTCAAATAATACTATTCCTGGTCAACATATCACACGCGGTATAAAACACGTTCCATAGTGTTATTTCCCTATCTCTAAAGGGGTATATGTCAGATTTTTCTAACACTGTGTAGGTATGAGATTCAATCTACACATAAGATTTTACCTAAAGTTCTTAGAAAGAGTGTCTCAGAGACAATATCACTAGTCACAGGTAATATTCGAGATCTCAAACCTGACTACTTACCGGCAACATGGATGTGGGTATGTCCATGTCGGTCATATCACATATGATCTCATCCTAAACACATATCATGGTGACTTATGTTCTAGTAGGGCTACTCTCAAAACCTCTTACAAATATAAACCGTCTCATCTCTTCTCCCTCAGAGTTAGAGGTGGTCACTCATGTGAGAAATTCAACTACACATGCCTCACATATCATTTATCACAATAAATCACAAATATATGACAATAAAACAAGTGCAGGAAATAAGTGACTAAATAGTGCACGGATGTCATATATATATAAAGCACAATAAGCATCAGTACAAATGAGAAATGTCAAAAATATACATAAACCCAATGATTCCTATATCTCATACAGGAATCTCTCCCAATGGGTTTAGTGAAGGGATCAGCTACCACGCTGTATAGAAGTCTACTTAATTGTCACTTTACCCTTCTTGGTGATATCTCTCATAATGTGGTGTTAGATATCAATGTGTTTGGTCTCGCAATGATACTTTGGGTTTTAGGTGTGGTCAATGGTGGCTTGATTTTCATAATAAATCATCAGCGGCCTCCCACTATCTGCCATAACCCCTAAGTCATCTGGAAATCTCTGGAACCAAATAATCTCCTGAACTGCTACTGAACATACCACAAACTCAACCTCTATCATGGATAGAGATACACAAGTTTACTTCTTTCTACTCCAAGATAACAAAACCTGATATCGATTTGCATACATTCAAGACTAAAACATTAACCTTTTAGTGATAAGAGTATCTATAGGGTTGCAATCGCTCTCCTCGAAGCACTCGAAAACTCCCTTGATATTGGACTCCTGTGAATAAGCTAACACCTGTCTCGAGCGATCCTCTGGATTTTAATTTCGATGAAGAACTGAACCTCACCCATGTCCTTAATATCAAGACTCGACGATGACCATGTTATCATGGACATCAGATACTATCTGTTGTTCTTAGTCAATAGAATATTATTCAAACACAAGGACATGATCACAAAAAAGTCACAAGAGTATATAAGGTATATGCAATGATCATCCTCGATCATCATGAAACTGTGAGATATCACTTCATCGTGAAATCTCAAGTGCACTGTCTAGATTGATGATTAAGGTCGCACGTCGATTTTCGAAATTGATAGACCTTATCATCCTGGTCTATAGGAATAAAGCCACATGGTTGTTCCTTATAGATCTCCTCATCCAAACTCCCACTTAGAAATACAGTCTCAACGTCTATCTGGTCTGACTTCATATCTATGTCCGCGATAATCGCTAAAAGTAAAATGATCAAGATAATCTCGCCATCAGTCTGTGTAACCCCTGGTTATTAGACGGGTCTTATACCTCTCCATCGATCCATCGATCTTTCTCTTGATCTTGAGAACATACTTGTTCTCAATGGCCTTACTACCCTCAGACAAATCAACTAGATCCTAGATCCCGTTGATTTTCATCAACTCATTCTCTTATCCATGGCCTTAAACCAATGATCCTTCATAAAATCCTCAAGAGTCTCTAGGACCGTTTAAGATTTCTCAGCATCCTCAAGAGTCACAATGAGAGCCTCTCCCTCAATCGGGAAGCGACGGTTAGGTACGCGTCCTCGATTACTCTTACGAGGAGGGGAAACCTTTTCACCTCTGGATGAATCTGTCCCAATAGGACCAAGATCCGTTACGAGCTCTTGGGTCCCACCGCTGGGCTCAGATAAGTCACTACGTTCATTCATCTCATAAAAGATAAAGTCTCAATCGATTTCACCTCTCATAGGGAAATCATTTCTAAGAAACTCGGCATTATGAGACTCAATCTTAGTGTCAGTGTCATCCGTATGTTCACCTAGAGCATATTCTCCTTGGAGTGTTCTAAGTATCTCATAGAGATATACCTCTTTTCTCGCAGACCTAACTTGTCGTATAGATGCAAGAAACCGTGAACATACGCGGCACAATCTCATAACCTCAAATGGCTAAGGTCTGGTTTCCTCCCTATTCAAAGCTCAT
Source organism: Dillenia turbinata (assembly GCA_037126225.1). Classification (NCBI taxonomy): domain Eukaryota; kingdom Viridiplantae; phylum Streptophyta; class Magnoliopsida; order Dilleniales; family Dilleniaceae; genus Dillenia; species Dillenia turbinata. The sequence continues at coordinate 17,645,004 of JBAMMX010000016.1, read as the reverse complement.
ATAGGGTACTGACTGCGGACTTTGACGGAACATGATTAAGGACGTAAGCTGCAGCCAATAGCGTCTCCCCCCAATAAGAAACGAGCAAATTAGTCTACGCCATCATCAACGTCACCGTCACAAATAAAGTCCTATTCCTCATCTCGGCTACTTTACTCCACTAAGTAGCAGAAATAGTTAGTTGTTTCGTAATACCCTTCTCAAAATAAAGCTCTTCAGACAAATAGTCATGCCCTCGATCGGTTCTAAGATTCTCCACTCTTAAGTTTAACTGATTTTCAACCTCACTAATAAATCTCTTGAAACATTTTAATATCTCAAACTTATGTGAGATTAGATAGACGTAACCGAAATGTGTGTAATTGTCTATGAATATAATAGAGTACATAACTCCATTTCGGGTTCACACGTCCATAATGCCATAGATGTCAGAGTGAACCGATTACAATAGAGTTCCAGCTCTCATTGCAATATCGAATGGTTTTTTTGTAATTTTGCCATCTAGGCAAAAATAGTTAGCGGACCTTACAGACCACTCACTGCTAACCGGTTCATTCTCTCTCATATTAGGAGAATTATAAGAAATACCATTAAAAGGAGTCACATCCAGTGCATATAGTCTCTCATGGACTAAACCAGAACCAATCAAAGACGTGTCGTAATAAATAGAAACTATAAAGTTTTCAAATAACAGAGCATATCCTCAGCTTAAATCAAGTTCTGTCGAACATCTGGAGTGTAAAGAACATACAGAGTCTAGCAACTTTGTAACTCCAACTTGCAAGTGTTATTCCCTTTGAAGTTGACAAAACGCTCCATTCCCGACGTAAATCCTCCTACTTGAGGACTCACTTGGCGGAACACTATACACGTGCTCCTATCTTGAGCTATGTGGTTGGTTACTCCTGAGTCTACTATCCACGAAGGAGAGAAATCAGTGAGCATCTTAAACCACGTAAAAAAGAAAGAGTTAATTTTCGATCGTCACACTTACGAGCAAAATGACCAAGTCTACTATGGATGTAGCACTTCACCTTGGTCTCATCCAGCTCTTTCTTCTTACGCTTTAATACTTTGTTATCGAATTTCTCAGATGGTTTCTTCTTATCTGAATCTTGAGTTTTTTACTCATGCTTATGCCATTATTGTGTTTGGTGCCACAGGAGTCCTTACTCGACTCCACTATATAAGCATAACCCGAGTATAGCCTACTCGCCTCCTGATGCTCCTACTTGAGCTTATTGTGTCTATTCACATTAACAAAAGTATGAATACTTTCGTCGTATGTGAAATAGGTTTTCATTGTTTCCCATGAAGTAGGTAAAAACTGGATCGCACCCAGTACTAGAAAATTCATCCGAAATAGGCACGTTCACATTCCCTAACTCGGCGATCATACTCGACATTTTTATCAAATATTGCATCATTATATGATCAACTCTTTTCTTATAAGTTATTAAACTTATAACTCAGCATGCTCATCTCAGGAGCTGTAAGAGCACCATAATGCCCTCTTTAGGGGCGAGCCAAACCGACATAACCGTAAGATATTGCTCATAAACTAAGATCATATGCTCAGGAGGATTGCTCTAACCTAGCCATCCTTCCTCTTTTACACATGTAATGCCTCCTAATCCCGTCTCTCTGAGGTGTGGTATACTCCCCGAAGTCCACCATCTCATACCTCAGAATTTCAGATAGTTCTTGCTCATCGTGAATAAGCTGAATCTATTAGTGTAAAATCTCGTAATTATCACCATTCAATTTTATTCCCCTTACAAAAATCTAATAGGACAATCTTTGAAACAGTCAAAGAGATAATTGTAACTTGTGATGCTTATTTCTTACAATTTTATGCACCCTTTGAATCAACAAAACCCAAATGACACGACTATAGATCCCAAAACGAGCGTATGAGTCAATAGATACCATATACCACAATCTGGAATTGTATCTCACCATTCAAAGCAGGATTCGATACACAAAAACCCACAAAAAGTCATATTTATGAATCTGGGATACTCAGAAAATCAAAAAATTCCATTTATAGACTACCTCACGTGCCGTCGGTGGTCCCACGCACCACCAAAAGCTGGTGGCACGTCCTAAAGCGCTGGGGAAGTGCTGGCACATGCACTAGATGAGCAGCGCGTTTGGCATATGCACCAAATACGTAGCGCGTCTAGCACACGCCTGCACACTCGTCCTGTGCATCGGCACACGTGCCAGATGCGCAGGGGCATAGGTCACACGCCTACACACTCGTGACCCGCCTCCCAAGTCGGGCGCAGGTCGGGGATGCGGGTCCTGGTCAAAACCGACCCGGACCATGCCTAACTCGGTTCACATGCCTCATGCATGCGTGAACCTCATGTGCCTCGCGCATGCATGAACCTCACACGCCTACTACACTTGTTGTCATGCTCCTCCCATGCGTATGCACTGCACGTGCCAACGGGTTTGGAGCGATTCTTCTCTGCCCGATGGGTCTGCAACTAGGTCTTTCGACCCAAATCTTGCGATCGACATGGAGATCACGAGGTTAATCGAACTACCACCGCAACTCCACGACGCCTCAACCCTGAGTCCGATAATGAGAACGAGTGAAAATTTCTCGTTCCCTCATTTAAGTTATCACTCTAAAGAATTCTGTCACAAGGAATTCACCAAAAACCCTATATTGGCTTTCTCTTGAATCTCAATCAAAGAATGGAGAGATTAATCTCCTCCCTTAAGTGTGATTATGTTATGAGAGAGATTTAAGGGAGATTAGAGTAACATGGGTAAGTGGGAGTTATCCCTCTAATCCCTTATTAATGTCCAAAATGCCCCTCTCGGGCATTCTAAACCAACAGCATATGGTGTCATTGTCCCATTTAGTGCTTCTATTCTATTGATCCAGATATATTCTAGGGCTAGCAAATTAAAGGGTATTTCAACACTTTTCTTGGTGGCGCGAATTTCTAAGTCCTTTTATTTTCCAAAATTTTTTTTGAGAAAATCATAATCATTTTTTTATATAAATTACTGATGAATTCGATTAAATCTGGTTCAGGAGAAGTTGAACCCTCAAGAAATAAAACTCTCCAAATACTATTTTGTCATACATAAAACTCGAATCCAAAATTTTGTTTAGGGAGTACCGGGAGCCAAGTATTGGACCAATTAAGTCACTCAACCAACTAGATATTGGTATCATAATGAGTTTTGGGACATGCAAATATTGTACACATTAAACATATATAAGTTTCTATGACAAATTAAAGTCACAAACCCTCATAAATATCATTTTATTCATGAACAAATTTAGGAATAGTTATTTATGTCTAGGGCCACAACCGGGGAGACATACACTATAAGAAAAACAGGTATCAGCGACCTTCACCCTTCACCCGACCTTCCCCTCTACGTTTATTCTTTTTTTTTTTTGGTTATTTTTTATTTTTTTAATTATTTTATACTAATAAAAAAAGAATAAAAAGAATAAAATAATAAAAAACAAATAAAATATAATAAAATGAATAAAAAACAAAATAAAAAAGAACAAAAAATAAAAAGACAAAATAAAAAAAATTAAAAATAGGATGGCGGTTCCACCGGTGGTGGAACCACCCTCTATGTTTATTCTTTTTTTGGTTTTTTTTTTCATTTTTTAATTATTTTAAAAACCCAGAGGTATCCACTGGTCTCCCTCTTAATTGAGCCGTGATAAATCCCCCTCCAGTCACTGATAGGGTACAATTCTTCACAAGGACGAAAGAAACCCAAAAGAATTAGAGAGAGAGAGAGAGAGAGAGAGAGAGTCAGCTTATTGGATAAATATTCTAGATCTTTTAACAAAATCTCGGATTCGAATTGAATTAATTAGATATGATCCCGGATAACGATTAGTATAGCATCAGAGAGAGTGTGTGTGTTTTATATTATACGTCATAAATAGATTGACCATCTCCGCAGATGAAGTCAACTCCACCTTCAATTGTAACACCGAAAATCCGGTGTTAGAAATTGTGTTAAATATTTTTGTAATATAAAGAAAAATTTTAAATTTTATTGATTTCTGATTTTAATGTATTAAATTGGAATGTTAGGTATATTTAAAATATCCGTGTTCCGATTCAAAGTACATCCTATCTTGAGGAAATAAAAATTTTAAATATAAACTGAAAACAAAATAGTAATAAAAAAAATGAGGCGACACAGCGTTTTGGGGTAAAACACTGCGTCCCCTTTTAATTGGGATTAGGGATTAGAAACCCTAATCCCTCTTTCTCCTTCGTCTCTCTCGCTCTCTCAGCCGAATCCTCTCCTGCCACTCTCTGCCTTCCACCGCCACCATCACCTTCGTCCGACCACCACCCATCCTAGCGGTCGTTCATCTCTTTCTCCTTATCTCTCTCTTTCTTTCTTTCTCTTTCTCTCTCCCGCTCGCGATAACAACGCAGCACTCTGTCTCCTTCTCCCATGCTCGCTTGCTTGCGCGCGGTGTCCCCGGCTGCTGCAACTCCCTTCTGCACCCTTCATAGAGCCCCAAGTCAACAGCAGCAGTAGATTTCAAAAACCCTAGGCCAAGATTGCGATTCCTTCTCTGCGTAGGTAAGGACTGAGTTCTAATCCTAACTTGAGGGTTTTGATTTTTCTAAGTAATTAGGCCTAATTGATAAAATTTGCTTCAATTAGGAAGCACTGCAAATCACAGATTTGGATTGAGGAGGCATTTGGACGAGGGCTGTGAACTGTGAAACCCTAGGTGAGGAAATTTCTAATCCCTTCAATATTCAAACAAATTTTTTGCTGAATTTAGGATGAGAAGACTTGTATGTACAGAAAATATATTGAATTTGAAGGAAATGCATTTTCCTAAAATTTTTGTATGAAAATGTTAGGGTTGTACAAAATTAGGAAAAATTGATAAACCCTAAAAATAACTAAAAAATTGATGATTAAATTGTGATCGTGGATTTAGAAAAAAATCAATTGAGGATTGGAGTAGGATTTTACTGGACTGAATTGTGGAAATAGGGAGTGAATACCCTCCCTGTAGGTGAGTGGATGGTTATGTGCATATGAATGAGTAAACTGTTTTCAGTTATAATTTATAAATTGAGTTCTAAAATGAATTTGCTAATGGAATTGAAATTGTTTTGTGATTGTAGTATGCCTGAAATGAAATTTTGAAATGTCCATAACTCTTGAACTTGATTATTGAATTATTTCTACCATGTTTGTAACACCGACACTGCGGCGTCCGTACTATTGTATTCTTGTTCATCAATAATATAAAATATTTCTCAATTTATATATATATATATATATAATTTATTTATATTGATTTTCGATTTTGGGATATTTAATTTGAATTTTTGATATATTTAAATGTCGTGCTAACAAATTGTAATGAATCCTATTTCACGGCATTCAAAGATTTTGTGAAAAGTGTGTGTGTGTATATATATAAATATATATATAATTAATTAATGAATTATTTATTTAAAAAAAACAGAGGTGCTGCGTTTTGGAGTGAAACGCAGCACCCCCCATTTTAATTAGGGTTGGGAACCCTAATTAACACACTCTCTCTCCTTCTTCGCCTCTCTCTCCCCGTCACTCTCTCACTTTTTCCGCCACCTCCGCCGCTCTCCCTCACCCTCCACCGTCTTCCACCGTCGACACCACCACCACAGTTCTCTCCCTCACTCTGTTTCACTCTCTACTTCCCTCTCTGTTTCTCAGTTCTTTCTCTCTCTTTCCCCTTCGATCTCGCTGTCTCTTTCTGTTTCTCGCACTCTGTCTCTCTCTCTCGCGACTTCACTGTCGCTCTCGCAGTTTTCTCTCTCGGTCTCTCTTTCTCCCACAACCTCCCTGTTTTCCCCCTCTTTGCTCTCTCTCGCGCGCAACAGCATGCGCTGTCTCTTCCTCTTTTCCTTTCACGCACAAGCAGAACACCCACTCTAGTTAGCTCATGCTGCTCTCACTCTACCGAGAGCCTTGCTGCTACCCGTCATCAAATTTCTGAAAACCCTAGGCCTACTGCGAACCCCTCTCTGCATAGGTAAGGACTAGTTTCTAACCCTAGCTCTAGGGTTTCAAATTTCCTTGGTAAATCGGTTTGATTATTGAACTTTACTTTAAATTGGAAGCATTGCAGATCACTGATAGGACTGAGGAGGCATTCGATCGAGAGCTACGAATTGTGAAGCCCTAGGTGAGAGAAATTTCAATCCCTTCAATACTCAGACTACTTTTGTTGAATTTATATTGAAAATACGTGTAGATATATTCTGAAAATGTGTTAGATTCAAAGGAAATGTAATTTCTTGAAATTTTATATGAAATTATAAAGTTTAGGTCTAGAATCTTGTATGAATTAGACTGTATAGTATGGGAGAATATGTTAGAGGATGAAAGATTCATGTTTGGGGGATTAGAATAGTTTCCTTTAGAATTAATTTGAAAAATGCATGAAAAGTATTATAATTATGTAAGTTCGGAAGAAAATTAGAAAAAATTAGAAATATTGGGAATTTAAGTTCGTTAGTGAAGTAAATGGTCTTAGGTTAATGAAATGAGAGTCTAGAATTTGTAGATATGCAAATTATGACTATACGAGATTTCATTTGATGATAAATTACGATATTTGATTAGGTTAATATTTTGGGGGACTTGAAAGGGGTATACTCGGATTATATTGATAAATAGAGAGTGAATACCCTCTCTAGAGATGAGTGGATGGTTCATTGTGTTCATGAATAAGTAACCTATTTTAAAATTTCTTTATAAATAATTTCGAAAGTTTTTTATATATTTTATATAAATTGTATTGTGATTGTGGGCTGTCTGAACTGCATTGTGAAGTACGAATGCATCCACTATGTTTATAAATGCTTCTGTGCCATGTATTATTTGATATTGCTCTATGAATTGCTTTGGCATGAGATTATTGATTTTTTGTTGGAAATTATGGCACATGATCTGATAAATGAGATGTTTGAGAAATGAAGGGTGCTGGATTGTTAATGGCTATAGTCATTTCTCCCACGGCGCAACCTGATGGGGTGACGTGGTTGAGGGTTGGGTTATATTTTGCTAGAGAGACAGACGTGTCTCCCTCTGCGATTGGGCAGGCTATACCTGGACGCACCCCGGTGAGGCACGATCCAACGCCAAGGAAAGGGGTATGTTTTGAAACATTGGATGGAGAAACCCTTGGCAGGCTTTCGTCTGGGTTTCGGCCAGCCTGAGACGAAAGTGTTTTCGATGGGACCCCAGGATTTTCTGAAAAGATGATCGGTATGGATGCATATTTTGCGAATTGTGATTTATTGAAATGCTTTTATATATATGAAATGATGTTTATGAGATATTCTTTGACTCCCCCACATTCACTCCTCATTTATGATCACAATCACACCATTGCACTCCACTCATTGAGTATCTTCCTTGATACTCACCCCTCTCTTTTCCTCCCTCAGACAGGGTTACTGTGATAGAGCGACGTTACAGGCTCTAGAGGTTTTGGTAGCATATTGGCGGATTTGGTATTCATGACGGCGAGATCTAATTTAAATTGAAATATGAAATCCGTATCTTATATTGACCCTACGAGGTCTTGATATTGAGATCTGTAGATGGCCATATACATTTTATGGAATGACTGTACAAATTATGGACATTTATTTGTGAAACTCTCATATTTGGCTCATTTCACATGCATTGAGGCACTTGTAAATATTTAAATATTAACTGAAAAATTTGTTGTATATTTGTATAAAATTTAGGTCCGCTCGGTATGGTTGCTGCTCATGCTCTAGTTGGGCATGATAGTAGAGGTCTGTGGCTAAGACTGCTAGTGATTATGATAGCCTTGCGTTATCCTGGTTGTCCACTGTGGTTTGGTTGGTATCATTTAAATGTGGTTGATTTTTGTGAGGCCGGGATGGCCCATTCATTGATTTGACAGGATGAATGTCCATTTTATAGGATGATTTGTACATGGGAGACCTCTGAAATATGGGGAGGTTCTGCCCGATTTTCTGTAAAAATATAGTCGGCATCCAGAGCAATGGACGGTTGCTCACGACCCCGGTTCGGGACATGACAGTTCTATTGGTATCAGAGCATCTAGGTTGGAGAAAAGATAGTAATAAAAGTCTTCCCAAGTACATTTAAAAGTCCTCAATGTATTAGAGAGTTTCATACAGTCATTTAAAGTCCCATACATGGCCATAGGCATATAAGTCCATCTATTTTAGGGGATTGGATACATGATGCATCTATCCCATTATTTCGCATTCATATGCCTTGATCCATAACTCAAATTCTTTTTTTTATGGGGTTAGTTATTCCGTAACTAACCCTAATCCTTGAATTCTACCTAATGAAAAGGGTGCTCTTTTTGTAAAACTACGCCACCTAGACGTAGTAAGCGCGGTGCACCACCAGAGAGTCCCTCAATGCCTGATGCATTTAAGGCACTCGAGACTCCACCAGAGGATGCTTCCTCTACTCATGCACCTTCACCAGTACCACCCTCAGCACCTCCACCAGCTGTTACAATTGAGATTCCTCCACCACCACTCGACGCCTTGAGGCAGTGGCAGGAGTGGTATAGTAGATATGGGGTGCAGATGCCACCACCTCCACCACAGACTCCAATTACCACACCTGCGGCCGTACTTGCTCCTACGGCACCGATTCCTCCTCCGGTAGCCGGTCCATCCATTTCTAGTCCGACCGATGAGATATCGGTTACTTTGAGGCGCATCTATGAGCTTACGCAGTTGGTGAAAGAGTCACGCAGCTCGGATGCACAGATTTTTCAAGATCCAGTGATGCAGTAGTGGCGAAGCACTGGATCAACAGGACTCGCAGGATCCTTACTGATCTGGGGTTGACAAAGGAGCTCAGGTTGAGAGTTATTGAGAGACTCCTCGACAGGGATGCCCTCTCGTGGTGGGAGGCTATCCGTGATAGTACTACACAGACTTTGCAATGGGAGGACTTTCTACGAGAGTTCGACCGCATGTACTTTACCCCGTTTCAGCAGGATCGTATGAGGACAGAATTTCTGCACTTGCGTCAGGGGACTAGGTCAATCTCAGAGGATAAGGCCGAGCTCAAAAGGTTAGCAGCATTCATCCCTGACATGGCTACCCCAGCTCAGATGAGGTTTAAGTTTAAAGATGGCCTCTAATTGAATATCAAGAAGTATATGACAGTGACTCTTACTTTTACACTTTCAGAAATGATTGATTCAGCATATCGGGCAGAGGAAATCATCCGACCTGAGGCTAGGAAGAAAGAGAGTCACCAAAAAAGGAGTCAAACTGGGTCACAGAGTGGATAGTCTTCGAAGAGGGGTAGAGGTTTTGGATATCACGGAGGGTCTTCTAGTTTCAGACCAGCAGAACCAGGAGAGGGACCTTGACCACAGAGTTTTGGGACACCCGTCCCAAGTGTTGCTACATAGTCTACTACACAGAGACAGTCTTTCTGTCGCAGATACGGCAGCCACCATGCATTTGGGTATGTAGAGTACTGGTTACTTGCTTCCAGTGTGGGAAGCAAGGTCACTTTAAGAGTACCTGCCCAGATTTAGGTCAAGGAGGATAGACTTTACAGAGTCGTACTGGTACTTCTGGCACAGGCCAACAGGGGGCACCTGCGCACTCAGCTCTTACAGCTCCTTAGACTACAGCCGGGAGTAATACAGTGTCAAGACCAACGCGACAACAGCCTAGGGTCCAGGCTCGTGTGTTTGCGATGACGCAGGAGGACGCATAGGTAAACCCTGATGTCATTATGGGTAATCCTTCCGCAGACCCCTCAGTATAGGACTTTTATTGTAATTTCTTTATGAGATTTTGTATATCATGATATCGATATACAGTTTTGACTAGTTAAACCTTTAGAAGCTTAACTAGTTTGATATATATATATATAAATATGTCTACTTTTCTTTGCATTTTAAATACCTTTAATCTTTTTCTTATCTTTAGGTATCATGCGAATATTTGGTATCGACGCCCGTGTTCTCATAGATACCGGGCCGAATTTTTCATATGTGAACAACACGTTCGCTCGCCATTCTGATAGGCCTCTCTCGCCACTTGATGAGGAGATTATGATAGTCACTCCTCTTGACAAGCATATCATTCGAGATACAGTCTATAGAGGCTGCGAGGTCAAAATTGAGGAGGCGGTATTAGAGGTAAATCTGAATCCGCTCCTTATCACGGATTTTGATGCCATCCTAGGGATGGATTGGCTAAATTTACACTGGGCTTCTGTGGATTGTTTTACGAAGGAGGTTGAGTTTCGGAGGTCCGGGCAGCCACCGTTGGCATTTCGAGGCGAGAGACGGGTATTGCCCTGTTGTGTTATATCTGTTATGAAAGCCAAACGCATGGTATACCGTGGGTGTACGGCTTATTTGGCTTATATCATTGACACTACCGCTAAGGGACCAAGACTTGAGGATGTCCCTGTGGTGCAGGAGTTTCCAGATGTGTTCCCCGAGAAGCTTCCCGGATTATCACCAGTTCGGGAGTTCGATTTCAAGATTGATCTAGTACCGGGGACCACTCCTATTTCTATTCCGCCATATAGAATGGCGCCTGCTGAACTGAGAGAGTTCAAGGTTCAGTTGTAAGAACTTCTGGATAAGGGGTTTATTCGCCCAAGCACTTCAACGTGGGGTGCTCCGATGCTATTTGTAAAGAAGAAAGATGGTACACTTCGGTTTTGTATGGATTATAGACAGTTGAACAAAGCCACCATCAAAAATAGATATCCCCTACCACATATCGATGATTTGTTTGATCAGCTGCAGGGAGCCAGGGTTTTCTCTAAGATTGATCTCCGTTCAGGTTATCATCAGTTGAGGATTTGGGCCGAAGATGTGCCCGAGACAGCCTTTCACACCCGATACGGCCATTATGAATTTTTAGTCATGTCGTTTGGGCTGACTAATGCCCCAGTTGCTTTTATGGACCTGATGAACCGAGTCTTCCACGACTTCTTGGATCGGTTTGTCATCGTATTTATCGATGAAATCTTGGTGTATTCATGGAGTGATGAAGATCATGTTCAGCACCTTCAGGTGGTATTACAGATACTCCGTATGTCAAATTTTCGAAATGTGAGTTTTGGCTGAGACAGATAGGATTTTTGGGGCACATTGTCTCCGCGGAGGGTATTTATGTTGATCCACGAAAGGTTGAGCCTATATTGAAGTGGGAGCAGCCACAAACAGTTACCAAGATCCGTAGTTTTCTCGGTTTAGCCAGGTATTATCGCAGATTTGTAGAGAGATTTTCTCGGATAACTGCTCCGTTGTCTAGATTGACCCGGAAGCGGGTCAAGTTTGTTTGGGATGACCGTTGTGAGGCGAGCTTTCAAAAGCTCAATCAACGGTTGGCCTCTGCTCCTATTTTAGCCCTTCCCACTAGCAGTCGGGAATACACAGTGTATAGTGATGCTAGCCGACAGGGATTGGGTTGTGTTCTGATGCAGGATAGTCGGGTTATTGCATATGCCTCGCGACAACTGAAGAAACACGAGGTTAACTACCTGACACGTGGATAACCTTTTCTTCTACTTAACAAGCCTTTGACTCGCATCTACAGTTAGTTTATGGACTATGGCTGAAGGTGAATACTTGACATTTCTTCTGGAGACCATGTGAAGACTTTAGAATGTTGTCAAAGTCAATCCACAATTGCATCCTGGAGAGGCGTCTGTATGTGGGCACCAATTTGAACGATTTAGTTAGGTACATCTATGATGGAAATTTCGATTACCTCATCTCCGGATTAAGGCTTGGATCAATATTTGACATCATCTCTAAGTTCCAATGTTTCTACCGAGAGAACTTCTTTCTTTGTTATGATGGTAGGGATAGTAGATGGGTCGATGTTACCATAAAGCATTGCGACCCCTAGAGGTGTCCTGAATTTGATCTTCATGTGCCTTGTGCTTGGTAGTATTTTGAAGCCATCCAAACTAGGATAACCTAAATGGCGCTATTGGGGGACAAAAGTTTCACCACGTGAAAGGTGGTTCTAGTAGTAGCATGGTAATGAGGCATTCCTAAGGTTATGATAAGTGAGATAGTACCCTCTAGATGTATATATTCATCAGCGAACCCTTTTATGGGTCCGTCAGAGGGTTGAAGATGAGATGGTTTGAAACCTATCCATTGGAAGATGTCCCAAAAGAGGAGGTCTCGATCTGTTCCTTGATTAATGAAGGTCCTTTTGACAAGATAAGACCCTATTCCTACGTGATGATTAGTGGGTCGTTTCAATCTGTATCAACTCCTATTAGATCATCTTCATTGAAATTAATGGTTTGCCTTTTTGTCTTAATTGATGCCATTATTGTATAAGGAAAGGGGAGATGGTAGGAACTCGGGAAATGAGTCTGTTCCCATAGACGGTGTCAATCTATTTGAGGTAGGTTTGGTTCTATAGATAATGGCTCTACTAACTCGAATAGGTTGATTGATCGTCTATCGATCTTGATTAATAAGATCTGCAAAAATCACCGGAGGGTACACTGGCAGAAGAGAGTCTGATACTCAAGTCAAAGAGCGATTTTCAAAAAAAGAAATAAACTGAAAGAGAGTTTTGTTATGCCTTTATATGCTATGTGTAAGTTCAGAGAACGTACTTGGCCCATTGGCATAATGATGTATATATAGCCCGTCTCTGTGAGTTCCATATGCATCCGAGGTATTAAACTCTTGTTTCCTTATGAAGGCGTTCCAAGATTATGGGGATTCTTAAGAAAATATTTCCATGAGATTTAGGATCTTTTAAACCAAGAAAATTTTAGTTACTGAAAGATTTCTTTTCTTATCGATTAGAATTCAGAAACTCTTTGCTGATCAAAGAATATAACTTCCGTGATTTTAGGGAAGGCGAATATTATTCTGGGTTGATGGAATACTGAGCATTAAAGAGATATCGTAATCGATCAGTTGGCTATCGAAGAGGATTTGGTTGGTGAGTATCGAGAAAGGGTCGCATCTCGTTTGTGCGAAGTACTGATCATGAGCTCAAGTTCTACGATAATAGGCCTATGGGCCATGTATCATCACCCATGGTTATTGTAGGAGAACTATGTGACTTGGATATTTGTTCTATGCTTGTTGCCCATATAATGTTGCGTTATATACTAAGGGATACGACATATGAGGTGATCTGTTATATACACGATGTCTATCATGCATCAATCATACTAGTTTATATTCTATTTAGAGAACTCCTTGGCTAGGTTTGGTGTAACCTACAATCCATTCAGAGAAATCTACAGCATTGATTCAGTACTTGATGTCTCACCTTTGGGACCGATTGATAATTAGACCCATTAAGTTCATATGAACTCGGGCTAGGCAACAAAACTACGGAAGAGAGTTAAACCAACACTCAATACCAGCACACATGGAGCCTACACATTTGAGGGGGGAGGTAGCAAGAATGACGGAGATTGATAATGTAGATATAGGTGTGAATGCTATCGATAATCATCACTCCTTACACGAGCAAATTCTAATTGAAAATTTTAACTTGATTTTGGATCCGCCTGATTTGTTACACTCTTGTGGTTTGCTATTTAAAAATCAATATGGATCTTGTATGTCGGAAGCCAACATGATGTGTTGATACTACTATGATTGAAAGTTCTAATATTTGTGTTCAACCTAAGAACTTTGTGAACTTTGGCATGAAATCATCTTAGTTAATGGATATTTTCCTAAGGATCAGTAAGGACTAATATAAGGGATATGTTAGTAAGGTTGAAACCTTCTCTTTTAGTTTTGGTTGAAGCAAGGATTTCTGGTGTTAAAACCCAAAGAGTGATTAAGAATCTAAAATTTGATAAATTTTTAATAACTAATCCAGTTGGGTTTGGTGGGGATGTTTGGTCATGCTGGGATAGGACAGAGGTTTTTATGTTATCTTGTTCACTGCAATTTATTCATACCATTATTAAACCGCAATAGAAGTCTAAATCGATGCTTTTAATGCTCTATGTTGGTCCAATTTTAGAGTTTTGAAAGCAACTTATAGAAATTATTCTAGAATATATCTTTGAATACAGATATGTCATGGCTAGTTTTGGATTATTTCAATGATGTGTGTAATAGTATGAGATGTTTGGTGGTGCTAATGTATTATAATCAAGGTGTAACAAATTTTCAGTAATGATTAATTCATGTGGATCCTTAGATTTGGGTTTTGAAGGTCCCACTTTCACCTAGAGTAATAAGAGAAGCAGCACGGCTAGGGTGCTACAGCGACCGGATGATTGACATCTTTTGTATCCAAATGCGATGGTTAAGCATCTTCTACATGTAGATTTAGATCATTGTCTAGCTTTTGTTTAGTGTGAGGAATTTCAAAAATCAAATCCAAGGGAAAGACCCCATTTTTGTTCAAGCTATGTGATGTGTTTTGGGGATGTAGTGATTGATAGTTGAAGAGGGACCGATGGATATATCAATTAGAATTGTAGTAACCTAGCAAAGACCTTTATGGAATGGAATATGAAGATATTTGGGAATCTATTTAACAAAAGAAAAACTTTTGCGTGCAAGAGCAGTGAGCATTTAGGAGGTGTTGTTAAGGCATAATTCTTGTAAATTGGATGAAATGGAAAAGAAGCTGGCTTTTGAGTATAATCACATCCCAGGGTAAGTGGAAGTCTTCTTTTATCAAAAATTTAGGGTGGAGTGGTTGCAAAGACGTGATAGAAAATACAAGATTTTTTCCATCTCTCAACCATTTATCCTAGACGTAGAAATAAAATTACTACTCTCTATGGTTTAGAGAGGGAGTGGGTGCAGATGAGGCTAGCTTGAAAGCACTGATAGTTGGATACCACAAGAAGTTGTTTTAGATTGAAAATCTTGCTCACTCGTCATTGTATGATGTTGTTTGTCCCACACTATCAAATGATGAAGTTGCATTGCTTGATTTGCCAATTTAATAAGTTTAGATGAATGGTGCTCTCTTTCAAATGAAGCCTTAGAAGTCTCCGGGGATATATGGTCTTTTGGCTCATTGTTAGAGACACCTTAGTGCATATAGTAAATATGGCATTTGAATCTGATTATTTTCCTATTAAACTTAATGATACACTTCTACTTTTTATTCCAAAGGTAAATAATCCGAAGTATGCAAAGTAGTTTCACCCTATTAGTTTGTGTTGTAATATTTATGAACTGATCACTAAGATGTTAGTTAATATGTTCCTTTATTGAAAGAATTAATTTCTTTTGTGCAAGTAAGTTTTGCCCCTAGATGGTATGCTTCTGAAAATATCTTGATTGCTTAGGAAATTATTCATATTATCATGAGATTTTTGAACAAAATTTGTTTGACAGCTATCAAGATAGAATTGGAGAAGGCCTACAATAGAATTTGCTGGTACTTCCTTAATGAAACTTTAGAAGTGTTTGGGATTTCTGAGAAGTGGGTGAAAATTAATTATGTGTTGTATGGAGGGCTTGAGGATGTCTGCCTTGGAATGGTGAGAAAACAGAATCCTTTGCTCCTCAAAGAGGTTTGATGACCCGATTTCTCCATATCTTTTTGTATTGTGTGTAGAAAGATTAAGCCATCTTATTGAGCATGAATTGTCCATGGGCGCATAGAAATTGATTGGACATAATTCAAAGGCCCATTGGGGTAACACTTGACCTAGTAAGCCCATGATCTGGAAGGCATCACACGCCTAGACATGTCAACAGTCAAGGATCTATCTCCCCGAAAGGTGGATACCGCCTGACACATTGAGTAATCTCTACAGTAGTAAACTAATTGGTCTGTGACTTCCAAGAGCGTTCGGCACGCTCAAAGTGATATGATCCCCAAGCCAATCATTTATCCCTATTGGCCAGAGGTAATTCATGTGCACTCCTAATAAGGAAAGAATCTTTTTGAAATCTAATCGACAATGGAAGAAATCTCCTCATTTTATCAATATTCCTAAGTGATGAATATCACAAATCTCCTGAAAATATTTGATTGTGGAGTCCCAAGATCCACAGAACTTCTCATAAGGAAACTAGGGTTCTAATGCCCCAAGAACACACGACTTTTGAGAGATGACCATAGATAAACATACTACACGACGAAGACTAGGTATGCTCTCTAACACCACACATTCGGCACATAAATCACAAGGCTCCCACTCTCACTCTTTTCTTGTTCAGTTTATTTCACTCCAATCGAAAATCGCTCTTTCTGACTTGAGTATCTGAGTCCCCCACGCCAAGTATCCTTTGGTGGTTTTTTGTAGGTTTCTCATCCATCTTTTAAAGCAATCGTTTGAGTCAATGAGACAAAATTTGTGGAGTCAAAACTCATATCCAACAGATTGGTACCGTCTATGGAAAACTGACTAGAGCAATCTCAGTGGACACCCTTAAGTGTCAAGCTATCATGCCTCCAAAAAGAAGGACCAGAATTGCCTAGAAAGGCTGTATCCGCTACAGACTGGCATACCGCCACCCTAATTGATGCTGCGCTGCCAACGGTGCCCGCTTGTCCTATCGATAACCCTATCACTTTCACAACTTCTTTACCCAAAGCAAGCCTCATAACCTATGCCTCTGGAGCACCCAGTCGCACCCCGCACACCGATGTCTCCGAAAAGGGCCAATCACCCCCAACTAGAGAGGTTAGAGTCTTGAGTACACAGTATAAGCAAATAGTTAGAAGGACTCAGTTATGCTATGAGACTAGAGGCATAATCCTCTTTAGGAGGGTCGGGGTATGCATGCTCCCGACGGCTTGCGCCCCGCTTGAATTATAAACCTTTAGTAACTTCTCGATATGATCCTGACAACCTGAGGAAGCATGTCGAACAACTCATTACTGACGAACTCAAACAGGCCAACACGATGAGGGATGAAGCTACAACGAGGGATGAAGCTCCCTTCTATCCATCCAGTATGTCACCTTTCGATCCGAATGTCTCCTCCAAACCGATGCTTTGTGATATACTTCTACCTTCTATGGAGAGAAACGATGGCACATTCAACCCCCGTGATCATGCAGCTCACTTTGTAACAATCATGATTTCAAGAGACATGACAGATGCTGCTATGTGCAAACACATTCCTACCACCCTCAAGGGCAACGTGCTAACGTGATTCAATTCACTTTCGCAGCTTAGTATCAAAAGTTTCTCTTAACTCCAACAATAGTTTGAAGCCCACTTCATTATCGATAGAGGAGTCAAAAGAAAGTCTACAACTTTACTGTCATTATGGCAAAGAGATTATTAGCCCTTAGAGGACTTTTTGGACAAGTTCAAATCCGAGACGATGAAATTTCTAACTCTGGATCATTCCATTGCACTGGCCACCTTGCTTATAGGGTTGTGCCCCTCAAGTATGAAAACGTCAATCACTAAGAATCCCCTGACTACCATTCAGGAATTCTATGCCCGTACTGAGAAATACATAGCGGCGAAGACGCTGAAGTGTTCGATAGACGTCGAAATCGATCATCTCGAAAAGAAGTGGTCAGTCACCCCGACAGCCATCAGTGATAAACAATCGTTAGGGACCCCCACCTTAATGGAAATTTAACACTTATACTCCTCTGAACGAAACCTCTAGTCAAGTCTTACTCCAAATCAGAAACAAACCATACATCAGATGGCCTCCCCGGTCCATGGAGGATAACTCTAAAAACATAAGATCAAGTACTATTACTTCCATTGAGATTATGGTTATACAACCATTGACTGTAGAAAGCTCAAAGACGAGCTGAAATTTTTGGTTCAAAGTGGAAAGCTACAAAGGTTCATTAGTATGGAAAGGAGGAATATACTCTCCCCTGATCAACACGCCCCGTCGTCGAAAAACTAACCAAACGAACAACCGAACACTTAACCACCGCACAATCGGCCGGATGGTGTGATTTTCCAGATCTATGACCAACGAGCTCTCCACAAGCCTTACGTCCCAGCCAGTGTCTTCCCAGCTTACAACTCGAACCCTCAAGATCATTTATGGAGGGAAGAAGCCAAACGCTTGATTGCACCTATTTTCTACCTAGCCGAGACACCTCTCCCTGCTCCGCAAGAGATATTAACGACTCATATTGACAAGCAACCAAAGGGCAAGAGACCAATCATTGGTTTCATCGACAAGGACTTGGTGGGAGCTAATACCAATCGTCAAGACCCTCTTATCATTACCACCACAATAGGTTAGTACGAAGTCAGAAGGATTTTCATCGATCAAGGAATGAGGTGTAATCTCCTCTACTAGGATGCCTTCCAATGCATGGGTTTCGATTTGATGCACTGCCAACCTAATGCAGGTCCTGTCAAAGGACTCTCTGGTGAATGGATATACCCCAAAGGTGTAATTTTGCTTCCTATTACTTTTGGCTCACCACTGAAACATGCAACAGCTACCACTATGTTCAATGTGGTCAAGCTCCCTTCGCTCTATAATGCCATCTTGGGCGGGCCAGGCTTGAATGCCATGGAAGACCTACCCAGTACCAAGCACAGGAAGGTCAAGTTTAGAACTGCTCTCAGTATCGACATGTTATCTTGTAATGTGGAACCCTTGGTACCTATTCCCAAGTGATTATGATCCTTTCGTGGCCGCAGGATATGTTTCGATTGTTTTACCTTAAACTTCTACATAGTTGCAATAGTATTTTCCATTCAGTGACTAGTACACATGGTATCTTATCGTTTGCACTATATCGTTTGAATCCTATCGTATGATTCCTAATAAACGAAACGTGTCATCAATAGGGGACCTAACTTCCCCAAGGGCAGTCATGACCCATCCTATCAAATGATTTCTAACGAATGAAACGTGTCATCAATATGGGACTTGACTCCCCGAAGGGTAAACATGGCCCACCCTATCGTATGATTCCTAACGAACGAAACGTGTCATCAATAAGGGACTTGACTCTCCGAAGGGCAGACACGGCCCATCCTATCATATGACTCCTAACAAACAAAACGTGTACTTCCCGAAGGATAGGCACGGCCCATCCTATCGTATGATTCCTAACAAACGAAACGTGTCGTCAATAAAGGACTTAACTCCCCGAAGGGCAGGTATGGTCCATCCTATAGTATGATTCCTAATGAGCGAAACATGTCATCAATAAAAGACTTAAATCCCCAAAGGGTAGGCACAGCCCATCCTATCATTTGACTCTTGGTGTGAGGGACTTGACTCCCCGAAGGGCAGCTATGGCTTATCTCTCCAACTGTACCCTAACGAGTATGGCCTATACAAAAAACAACGCTTCTAGTCAGGCAAAGGTATCTGGACTTATCGACTAGTCTCCTAACGAGGACGATGCGCCCCTTGATGAGCAGAGATTCCCCTAAATTGAATAATCTAAAATGAACAAGTGTGGTATATGGCCCAACCAAATCCTTCGGATAAACCTTATCGAAAGTACACAAGCCTACAGCTATTATTTGAACAATTAAGGGAGCATCCCCCAGTGACAACACAAATAAAATACAACAGCACGAAAGATTTTTCATTGACGAAGGCTACAGTACAAAGGGCTCCTTGGGCCAACAGTGCAGAATATCATACAGGATCAGGGAGAATAGGGGGAAGTGCTAGAACCTCTCAAGGAGGAGAGCCTACAATAGCTTAAGTTGTAGCCAATTCCATTAAAGTGCCAGACAGATCAGTGCAGACTAAGCTTTGATTTACCGTCTCTTGGTTCATAGTCTGGTCAATAGGGGTTAAGGCCCCATCCAAGCCAACATGGCAGATGATCCCTTTAGCACACTTTAACCTCTCAATTAGTCTATGTTGAGAATTCCTGAAGATCGCGGTGTTTCGTGTAAGCGAGTCTTTAAATTCAGTTGTCTTTTATACTGCCGCTTGAAGGGACTCCTCCCACAATCGAACCAGCGTCTCACAATCTATAGACGTGCCTCGCGAACTTTTGCCTCAACCTCCAATCTTTCACAATGCCCTCAGTACAAGGCTAAGTCTAGCTGCAAACGTTTTATTTCCTCATCCTTCTCTGCAAGCGAGGCACTAGATGTCTTCCCCACTTTAGCATCCTTCTCTCTCTGATCAAGGGCATCTTGCAAGGTAAAATCTAGCTCCCCAACCAATTGGCATGATCCTTTAGGTGCCCCATCGTCTGCTTTCTTCATTGTTTTAAAACTCTGATAAAGCCATCGTCTGCAAAAAGGGAACCAGGTCAATCAATAGCAAAACAAATTGAGAAATAAAACAATGCAAGTTCAAGGAAGAAATAATACCATTAAACCTAGAGACTGAAGAGCCTTGTCAGCTTGGTCCAAAGAAATCCTGCTCAAATCCAATTTTGAGCGATGAAAATCAAACTGAGAAGCCATCCTACTCACCTTAGTAATGTCAATATAACTGTACTAGTTGTCTCCACCACAGATAGCAACTATTCCCCTCTCCTTTGAGTCTTTTTACTCATTGAAGGACTGAACGGGGATAAAGGAAGGGAGAGCAGTCCCATCCACTATAGTGACAAAAATATCTAGCTTCTCTGTTAACAACCGGTGTAGGGACATCCTTAGGTCCCCCCCCACTTCGAGCACCTACATCATCTGAACGTCTTCATCGTCAACCGGAGTTGAGTAATCATCAGATGTTAAGCTATCAGCCTCCTTTGATCCAGTGGCCATCGGTTCTGATTGTCTTGTTGGAGTAGGATATACATGCCTACTTACCGATTCATTTCCCTCGGTCTCTTTCTTTGCAGAAGACTCGTGCAAGCAGACCTTCCTCCTCTTTGATGAAGATGTAGCCTTTGATCGAATCTCAAACACCCTATCGGTCTCTCTCGAAGGCCTCTTAGCATTCGATCTCATCTACTTAACAGTCGAGATCCCGGAGAGAATAGAATATCAACTAACTCTATCTCCTTCCTTTCAACCAGAAGAGGCCTGCCAATCTTCCTCTTCTCACCGATCAATAGACCGGCCAAGGATAGTAATTGGTCATCTGCAAGAGAATCAACCCAGACATTCATTTAGGTAGATGAACAATAATTGCCGACTGAACATACGAACCGGGAATGACGAAAAGGGGTTGAAAGCTTTAGCCCAAACAAGGGTTTCTCATCAGCACTGGGTAACACAAGCATGAGGTCTCTATTCGAGAACTCTATAAAGAAATACTTATACATCCAACTCTTGTCGACAGACTCTTTATAATAAAATCCTCATTTGGACTTGGGCCAAGTTTTCAACTTATACCAGCCCTGAGTGGAACCCTTGCTTCCACACCTCTTCAGTGAGAAAATAGCCATCAGAATCTCAAAATCGAAATGAAGATGCCAAAATCCTAGTAGAGAAATCATGGCGATGACTAAACACCAAGCACTGAGGAGAAGCAGTGTCAGAAATATGTTCCATCACTATAGTACCTCCCCAATCGGGCCAATGTATGGGATTTTCAGACAGTACTTCACAGCTTCCTTCTACATCAGGATGCGACTCCCCAACGCCCTGTTCGGCCGATCCTCGTCAGAGGCCGACAACACCATGTGACCGTTCCCTAATAACATATCGGTTTGAACTTCTCGGAGTTCTTGCTCCATCATCGTGCTTCTAATGTCACTGATACCCAAATGAGCTTGAGAAGAAGAAGAACCCTTGGCCATTTTTTTCAAGAAAGATTTTTGTTACGATGGATTGATTCAAAAGAAGGCAAATTTGTAAAAATGAAAGTGTGGGAGTGTTTGATCCACTTGAGCACTTCAACTTATAAAGCATATTCGAGACGATTCGCGAGACTCAAAGCGGCACGTGTTACATTAAAAGTTATGCATCTTTTCGATGATCACTACTCATGGTGCCCTTTTAGAGACGATACCCTGAGTCGAGAGTAAATGATGGGACATAATTCAAAGACCCATTGCGGTAACACTTGACCTAGTAAGTCCACGATCCGGAAGGCATCACACGCCTAGACATTTCAATAGTCAAGAATCTATCTCCCTGAAAGGTAGACATACGCCAACACATTGAGTAACCTCTATCGGTAATAAACTAATCGATCTGTGACTTCCAAGGGCGTTCAGCACACTCAAGGTGATATGATCCCCATCGTTTCGGTAAGAAGCCAATCATTTATCCCTATCGGCTAGAGTTAATATATGTGCACTCCTGATAAGAAAAGAATCTTTTTGAAAGCTAATCAATAAGGGAAGAAATCTCCTCGTTTTACTAAAATTCTTAAGTGATGAATATCATAAATCTCTCGAAAATATTTGTCTATGGAGTCCTGAGATCGGGACTTCTTACAAGAAAACTAGAATTATAATGTCCCGAGAACAAACTACTTCTGAGAGATGACCCTATAGAAACATATTACACGACGAAGACGAAGTACGCTTTCTAAGACCACACATTCGGCACACAAACCACAGGGTTCTCACTCTCAATCATTTCTTATTTATTCTGTTTCATTCCAATCGAAAACCACTCTTTTTGACTTGAGCGTCGGAGTCTCCTCTGCTAAAACACCCTCCAGCTATTTTTTGTAATTTTCTCATCCATCCTTCGAAGCAATCGTTCGAATCAAGGAGTTAAAATTTGTGAAGTCAAAACTCACCTCCAACATAAACCAATCAAAATTTGGGATGGTCGCATCAGTGTACCACATCTTTTTTTTTGTGCTAATAATCTTTTTCCTTTTGGGAGGACTACTAAGAGCAAAGCAAGGGTTATACAACTGGTCCTAGAAAAGTTTTGTAATGCTTCGAGATGCTTGATTGGAGAAGTTGAAGTTATTTATTTCTCATAGGTCTTAAAGGGATAATGCAACGAAGGTACAAAGCATTTTGGTAATCAGCCGGACGAACAACTTGAGCAAATATCTTGGGGTCCCACTCCTTTATGGGAGAGCCTCAAGGGGCATGTATTTTGAAACTATTAAGAAGTCTGGGCCACATTATCTGGCTGGAAGGGGAAGCACCCTCGGCTCGCAGGCAAAACAACTCTTATAAGTTGCGGTGCACTACAACTTGTACAGCAATTCGCTCATATCTGATGATGACTGCATTTCTTCGTAGTTCGGTAAATAAGTCTACAGACATGCTAAATAGAAGATTTCTTTGGGGGAGATGAGAATAAAAAGGTGTCACTAGCTGCGTTGGATGAATATATGCAAATGAAAAATTAATTAGGGTTGGGCATTTGAACCATGGGAAATCAAAATTCATCTCTAATAGAGAAGGCAACGTGGAGATTTATTCATGATGGTGCTCTTTGGATTCGTGTGCTTAAAGCAAAGTATGGGGTGCATGGGATATCATTGGGTTTGCTTGTGATCCTCAAAGGAAACAACATTGGTCTAGTTCTTGGAAGGGTCTAATAAAAGCAATAACAACCTTGAGCAAGGGCCTTGTATGGAGGGTTTGGCAACAGCAGGTGGGTAACTTTTTTGGAATAATTGTTGGCCACGTGAGCCAATTTCAGCAAAACTGCATATTTGCCAAGTTTTGTGGACTTGGAAGCAAAATTGGCTAATTTGTTACAGAGAATTGGGACGGGAACTCTAACTTAATCTTTGCTCAATTGCCTATAGATATTGCTGTAAAAATCTTAGGATATCCTCTTCCCAAGTATGGTACTATGGTGGATAGGAGAAGTTGGAAGTATACATTGAATGTCTCTTTTACATGCAAAACAATATATAAAGTTTTGCCAGACTAATGGACTAAATTTTTTGCCAAACCAATAGAGGATTAGTTGACAAGTAATTTTCATGGGACCAAATTCTCTGAGGGTTCAGGTGATGCTTGGTGTTGTTTATTTATTGCAACAGTCTGGAGGCTTTGGACGAAACATTGCAATCACATTTCTTAAGTTGGAGGTGCTTTACCATGATACCTCTAATTTTGTTGTTCACGTTCATCAGGTAGCTATGCAAATGCAATTGGTATATTTGAGAGATAAAAGGGGCTCCTAAAGAACAAATTATGATTCGTTGGAACCCATCAACAGATGACTGAGTCAAGTTAAACACGAATGGGACAGCTAGAGGAAACTCGGGGGTTGCAAGTGCGTGTGGTTTGAGCAGATATGCGTTACGAGAGTATATTGTTGAAGTTCAAACTCATTTCGGGAGTTTGTTTGAACAGTGTAGTTGAGCTACAAGGTCTAAGGTACAGTATTCTTCTTGCGTGGTATGAGAGACTTGAAATATTATATATGAATTTGATGCGAAGTTAGTAATTGGTAATTAGGTGTTTAATTGGGGATATTCTAGAGTTCAAAAGGAAATGGGATGTCTTTTTTTCCCATTTCCTTTGAGGGGGTAACTTCTGTGCAGATATTTTTACAAAATCTAGATTTTATATGGAGTAGAATATTAAGGTGTTGAGATAGTCATCTAGTTTTTTCTCCTCTTTTATTTGTAGATGCGTGGAGCCTGAAATTTGCTAAAGGTTTTAATAGTTAGATCTTGTAATTTCGTCCTTTAAGCACTCTTTGTCTGCATCTGCACCTCACTCTCCAGGTTTTAGCAATGAGCATTTAGAATAATCTCTCTCTCTCTCTCTCTCTCTCTCTCTCTCTCTCTATATATATATATATAGAGATAGGTATGTATGTAAGAATATGAGACTCTTCAATCACTTAGACAATAGCAACTATTACAGATAAGTGCTAGAAATTAATACAGTCCACAGAACAAAACAAAAGGAGGCAAAAGCTTCACTGAATTATGGTTAAGTCTTGTTCCTTAACGGATCCATCATTCTCAGGAGATATTGCCTTAAATTCTCAAGTGCTTCCAAATAACAAAGCAGAAATGGTGCTTTTGATGTTGCAGCCTGTTTGCACCGTGCTGTTGTCTCAGTGAAGCTTGTTTCTGAAAATTTTGATGGATAGATCTTGCAAACCTTCTTCCACTGACATGCAACTCAAGCCTATATGTCTAACTGCGCATACCCTTTTTTCCTTCTGTAATATTTACAGAGACCACTGTGGCCAAAATAAATAAATACATAACGCCTGTTTCACATAAGCAGATTGTCATGGAGAGAAAAATAGCAACATATTGTATGTCTCTCAAGTAGAAAACTTTGACACCTCATTGTGCTAATAATGAAGTTTATGGTGTTAAATTTCAAACAGAGATGATATATATGATGCTAAGGCATGAATATAAATAAATACGGCCACTGCCATCTCGTTCAACTAGTACAGTCCTTGAGGTAGTGTCAAAGATGGTCTGGTTCAAATCCCTCTAGTATCATATCCATGCACCTCAATTACCATCAGGGGGTGATGATCAGTACTTTCAAACGTAGATGAGAATGGGAATGGGAACACAACTCTGTGGGACCAGATCTTACGAGAGAAAAGGCAATATGTTTATGCAGCCAAGTTAGAAAGTATGTTTACATATTTAGACCAGTGGAAGGATACATCAATATCAAAACATTTTTTTTTTGTCCCCATTAAAGGTATCCGGAACCATATTTCAATTAATCTACTTCAAACATCTACAGAACCCTATTTAGGGGTGATTTTCTCAATATAGTTTTTTTTCATTTTCAAATTTTGAATCTGAAACTCTCAAAATATAATCTTTTTCATTTTCAAATTTTGAATCTGAAACTTAATTAGAAGACTTAACACCCCAATTCACCATCAACATCAAATCCACGATACTGTTAATATCACACCACCAGTATAGATTCAATCATCTTACATGGCATTTTGAAGGGTAAATTACTTTTTATCCCCCTATGGTTTCACGTTTGACCACTTACTCTCTATATTTCAAAAATAGTCACATATTTCTTGTAGTTTTCAAAAAAGCGAGAAGTTAACATAAATATACAGATGTCACATAAATTGAGAAACAGGCACGTAGATTTCTTTGGCAACGCAAATTCCTTGGGCAGCACTTCTCTTACTCTTCCACCTCTCAAATTCACCCAAACTCTCCTCATTAGACGGTGTATTGATCTTCTTTGTATCACTCTCTCCACAATAACCATTCATGGATTTCACAATAGGAATCTCCTCGAGAGCCCTCTTCATTTCCGTGCTCTCTCTCCAAAATCTCAATCTCTCTTTACCCAAAAACACATCCCCATTAAAAGCTCCACTTCACTTGCATTACCCTTATTACTCCTCCACTTTCACTTCTTCCACAACCTTCTCAATTCCAATTTTGTCAATTGTCAAATAAGTCAACTTTATTTTCTCTGAAAATTCAAATCCCACTTGCAATTCACAACCACCCTATTTGAAACCGGCAAACATGTCCTCAGGGTTAGGGTTTTGAAACCGGCAAAGATGTCCTCACCAACACAGAAAAACTAGACAAAACCCCATTTTTCCCACCATAGGAATCTAACTTTACATCGCTTAATGTCAATGGCCTCCCTGGTCCACTGCCAATTACCCCATTCAAATTCAACCCACAATAACTATTCCCCTTCAGAATATTTTCAGAATTGGGATTAAGGTTAGGGTTTGATACAAAGAGGGTATTTTTGCAGAGAGAGAAGTCTCCAAATTGGGATTTGAGGAGAGCGAAAGATGGAGATAAGCTTGGCAAGAGGAGAGAGATTGGCAGTAATTGTGAGAGGGGAGTTGTAGGTCGACCCAAAGGGGCCAACTTCAGATTTTAGAGAGAGAGAGAGAGAGGATGAGAGGAAGAGGAGTTTGGAGAGGAAGTGTAAGAAAGCCTCAGTGAAGGGTTGGAGGAGAAGCTGATACACAAATTGATGGAGACATTTGACGAGAACTATATCAGAGAGGAAAGGGAGGGTGAAGACTAACACCGGAAGCTTTGCTTTGACAAAGGGTGTCTAGCTTTCTTCTTGTACTTTGATAGAAAACTTCATCTCTCTCTCTCTCTTTCTCAGTTCTGTGGTCGCTGAGATGAGGACAAAGCGGAGGTTGGAGATACAACAGAGGGTAGAATTGATAAAAAGGAAGTTCCAAAAAAGTGGATGTAGTTTTCCCACGCGTGCTTCTCAAGTGAAACCACAAAAAGGATAAAGTGTAATTAACCCCATTTTCAACCAGATTTTCTTATTTGATAAATAGACAACCATCAAATTGGGGAAAAAAAATTCTCCTCCTCTAGGTTATCATCAGCCAATTCACCACCCTGAAGAAAAGGAACAAACAGATATCAAATCAAAAAATGACAGAAATACTACCTGATCATAGTTACCCAAGCATAGATAGCATGATTAGAAAGGAGCCAGGCTTAGGCTCAATAAACAACCTGAGGACACAAATGAGATGGAATTCACTGGAGTTTGGATCAAGGCCTGAAAGAAAAATAAAAATCTATGACGGAGTAAAATTGTAATGAATCAACATTACCCTAGCAAAATCTCCACTTGACCATTTAAAATTAGTTAAAAACATACCGTTTTATCTTATGATTCAAGAACATGTCCACAGCATTTTCCAACTACTTAAACATCATTGAGAAAAGACATGCACTAATAGAAAGAAAAGTAATTCTAGGCTGAAAAATTCCAAAATGCAGCAATTTTTGCAATCAATTACCCAACCTACACCTCCCTCCTTCATGAGAAAAACACCCAACTCAACAAGAATGGCATAAAATAGCCAGAATCAAGGAACACACTACTAGATCATTACACAACCTTCCACAGAATATCATCACAGTTCAAAACTAAAACCTGAAGAACAAATTTAAGCCAATAAGCAAATTGGGAAAGCAATGGAGATGTCAAAAAAGGAAGAACAAAATAGATAACTCAAATTCAAACAACTTGATTTCACATGCTACAGAAATCTCAAAATTGACAAACCGGTACCACTAAGAAGCATGTCCATTAAGAAGAATCTCAAAATATAGTGCATAACTTGAAGGGGTCGGGGAAATCATAACACAGCTCTTCATTGATAGGAAAGGAGATCAACGTAATCTCCTAGCCTCCCTTTCAGATTCAAGAAGGGTGAGGATATCTCCTTCCCTGACTGGTCCCTTCACATTCCTCATGATGAATCGGTTCTGGTCATCCAAAAACTTTACCCTCACTTGAGTAACTTGCCCTCTCGAACCAGTACGTCCCATAACCTTCACTACCACAGCATGCTTAATTGTAGACTCCATCTTGCTACAACATTACAAGAAGGGTGAGCAGCCAAAAGACCATCTATAAAGTCATAGATCCATAATTAGCAATAGCCCCAAAAACAAATGTCATTTGAGACTATGTGCCATATAAAATTGGTGTATTTGACATATGAAAGCAAGAGTGTACAATTCTGTATTAAAGTTTCATTTTATTTTTCCATAGTGCCGTATAAAGGAAAGGTCAATAACAAACTATTGCAATATGGTCCCTGTAAATACAATAAACTCAATATGCTTTGTTTGTCTCTTTCAATCTATTAAAAATTGGCCCTTATGTTAGGTCAACTACACATATCACACTAGTGAATTCAAGGGTTTTCCATGAAACCAAGATTCCGAGATAAGTACACCTTCGTTTATTGACTCTATGTTTAAGAAAAATTGATCTTGGGTGCTTCCCAAGATTTTAAACTGCATTTTTTATTTTGAAAAGATTATAGTTTGATGTTATAAAACCCTTATAAAGAATAATAATTTTCTTTATATAGAAGTGACAGCTAGATAATAGGAGTTGGCTTTCCCATATCCTTGAACTCCTCCGCCCCGCGCGCGCGCGCGTGGGGTGGGTGTTGACGAAACTAGTAATATTGGTACAATTATTGTCCTCAAGAAATATTTTCACTTCACAAGCACTTCCAACATCATAGATATTAAATTAAAATCAATATAAAGAATATTAATTCTATGGCAGGATGAAAATCTCATAAAATACATGGCAAGTCAAAACGTTTTTGATCCAAATATTTTAAGTGTTTGAAAATATTGTTATATCACTATTCAAACACTAGATCTTTGTTATTTGTTCAGGGGTTGCTTTGTTTAGGGCTTACAACAAATAGCAAAAATCTGAGCTATTCTTAATATATTAGGATGCTTTAGGATAAAATTATCCTAGTTGGAAATAATTTCATAAAGGGTACAAATTGGCAGGTGAGAAGGATAGGTGAGGCAAACTATAGTGGCGGCATGAAGTGATCAAATACACCAACTCAGATTGGGCGCTACTACTATCACTTCTACCCTTCCTACCTTACAAGACATTCTATGCTTCTAACATCAAAGTTTATTTTAGCTAACAAACTTTAATACAGCATTAGCCTTCTGTATGTCCTTTCATTATACAATTTTAGCTATGACCAGAAGATTAATGGTGTTGAAGCAAGAGAAAATCAATTGATGGGGTTTGACTAGATTCAATTTTCAGTGCAGTTTAGAGAACCATAGGTAAGAAGATATGAATTTGATTTAGGTAGAGAACTTCAAATCAACAAAAGAATTGATCTGAATGAGAATATGACAATGTGGAAGTCAGACCAAGGCGATTAAAATAATATATACAACGAAAACGAAACAGAGAAGTTCAACAATGGAAACTAAGAAAATCATAATAGCACACCAACATAATATCATCAAAATCGACTATGAAACAACATAAAAGCAAGGAGACCTAGAAATCGTAGAAACTGCTCATGACCGCAAGATTAAAATATTCAGTAACTTCAAACGATGCAACGAATGACTAGATCGAGAAAAAACCTCTGCTGAGGCGCGCGAAGAGAGGGCTCAAACGGTGGCTGAAGCGAGGGAGATCGAAAGAGACGGTTCCAACAGCGGAAGGGGGGACGAAGCCTACTTCTTGCGAACCCTAATATGATTCGAATTGGTCCTATATTAATGTTAGGAGCTGCTTAAATGACACTTTTACCCCCAGTGATATACAATTTTAACAAAAGACGCTTTTGGGACCTTTGAAACACGAGTAACGCAAAGCCCTCACTGAAGAAAAGCTTCTTAGCGTAGGGTGTTCGGCCAAATGGAAATCGGAAGCTTCCAAATCTCACCGATGAACTGAAATCAAAATCTTTATAAAATGGGAAAAAAATGATATCAATTGCATTGAATTTGCATCTTTCTCTCATCATTTTATTTTGATTGCATTGAACTTGTATATGACGGGACCCTATCTAAAAGACTCAATACAAAAAATATCAAACAGTCAATATAAGGTCTGTGATTCAAAAAGTTCAATACACTTAAATACAAATAGGTCTATGTCATCCCACTCTACCGATAAGATCTATCTCTTTGAATGGGTCATGTCATCCTGACCTACCGAGAGGATTTGTTATTTATAGTATCATATTCACTACTCGGCTAACTCCCGATAGGATCTATGCAATCGATTCACGGAAGTATTCAGTGCTTCCGAATACTTGTCACTCTCTACATTCGACCGATAGCTAGTAGCTTTCAAGGGACCGATACCTCCGGTTCTCGTCGACCAAAGACAATATTCAAACGAATCTCATAGTGATTTTTGTTTTCTATTTTAGCACAAAATGTATCTTGTGGATAAGAAAGAAAATTCTTAAGAATTTAATCGATAAGGGAAGAAATCTTCCCATATAGTTAACTTTTCTAAGTGATAATGATTTCAAATTTCAGACGTTTAAACTCTGAAATTTTTGGATCTCCTAATATGAAAACTAGGTTTATAACACCCGAATGACACGGTCCTTGTGGACTCCATATAAAAGCCTTCAATATATCAAAATTAGGTAAATTCTTTTGACTTTACACAGGGGCACACGAATGAAAGGGAGATCTATCCTCCCTTTCTCTCACAGTCTGTTTTCATTACTTTCGAAAACCGTTCTTTCTGATTTAAGCATCAGAGCCTCCCCTATCGAAAAATATTCTGGCAGTCTTTTGTAGGTTTCAAGTCTCTTCATTGAGTACCCGTTCGAGTTACAAGGAGCCAAATCTATGGAGTTAAGACCTACCTCCAACATATTGGCATCATCCATGGGAACAGACCAGAGAAACTTTGTTGAATTCCCTGGATCACCAGATCGACATGTCTCCAAAAATGAGAACCAGAACTGCCTCAAAGGCTGCATCTGCCATAAATGGTGGCACCGTCGACTCGACTAATGCCCCTTCCCCAGTAACACCCATCTGCTCTGGGGACAATCATGTTGCTCCTCCTCAAACCTCTCGTTCAGAGTAGGTTCCTCAACCTATATCTCAAGGGCATCCATTGCACCCACCGCACCTATGTTACCGTGCCCAATCGACTGCCCTCGACTGGAAAGATTAGAGTCGAAAATACAAAGCATGAGCAGACAACTAAAGGGTCTCAATCGTAGCCGAAAGGGCAATCCTCTTTAGGAGGATCTGGACAAACACACTCACGAAGGTTTGCACCTCGATTGAACCACGAACCATCGGTAACATCTCGATAGGATCTTGATGACTTGAGAAAGCAAATCCAATGACTCGTTACAGATGAGCTCAAGCAGACGAATGCCAGAAGAAATGATTTATCCCTATATCCCTTAGTTTTGTCACCTTTTGATCCAAAGATCTCTTTAGAATCGGTACCTCGGGATATACTTCTACCCTCTATGGAGAGGTATGATGGAACTACCGACCCCGTGATCATGCAGCTCATTTCATAACAGTAATGATCTCAAAAGATATGACAGACGTCTCTATGCGTAAATATTTTTCTACCACCCTCAAGAGTAATGCACTAATGTGGTTCAATGCGCTTCCATCACTTAGCATCCAGAGTTTTTCCCAACTTCGACAGCAATTCGAAACATACTTTGTGATCAGTCAAGAAGAAGGCTACCTCACTACTTTCGTTACAGCAAAAAGATGATGAGCCCATAAAAGACTTCTTGGAGAAATTCAAAACCGAGATTATGAAGGTCACAGCTCTAGACCATTCCATTACGCTGGTCGCGCTTCTCACTGGACTGCATCCATCGGGCATGAAGACATCAATCACAAAGAATCCCCCTTCTACCATCCAAGACTTCTATGCTCGTGCTGAAAAATACATCGCAGTCGAAGACGCCGCAACACTCGAACGACGGAAGAACCGATCATCTCAAAGAGAATGAAGCCGATCACCTCAATAGCTAACACGAAAAGAAAATCGACCGGGGCCTCCGCGCCAACTGAAGTTCAACACTTATACTCCTCTAAACGAGACCCCCAACCAAGTCTTATTTCAAATCAGAAACAAATCATATGTTAAATAGCCGCCCCGTCCCACTGAGAATGATCCCAAAAAAGACAGGTCAAGGTACTGTCACTACCACCAAGATTATGACATATGACCAACAACTGTAAAAATCTCAAAGACGAACTAGAATTTTTAGTCTGAAGCAGAAGACTGCAAAAATTCATTAGCATGGAAGGGAAAGATATACCTTCCCTCGATTAGCACGACCCGCCAAGATGAAACGAATCTAACGACTTGTTAGTCAATCGACCATCGCATGACCGACAAGGCGGGGTGATCCTCCAGATGCATGACCCATAATCCCTGCATGAGCCCTACATTCCTATTTGTGCTTTTATGGCCTACGACCCAACGTTCTTTGCCTCCCTCCTTAAGTAAATCCTAATATATTTCCCTTAGAGGGTGTTTTTACAATATCTCCTAGCAGATGCCTCTTTCTGTACTTACATTTAGTCAAATCAAAATTGATTTCTTTTTATGATAATACACTTTGGCAAACTTGATGGGCCTCTGTTGCCCCGTTCTACCAAAAGGATCTATCTTCCCGAAGAGCCTCTGTCGCTCGGTCCTATCGAAGAGATCTATCTCCCCATAGTACCTCAGTCGCCCCGTCCTATCGAATAGATTTATCTCTCCGAAGGGCCTCTGTCGCCTGGTCCTACCGAATGGATTTGTCTCCCCATAAGGCCTCTGTCGCTCTGTCTACCAAACGGATCTATCTCCCTGTAGGGCCTCCGTCGCCCCGTCCTACCGAAGATATCTATCTCCCTGAAGGGTTTCTGTCGCCCCGTCCTACCAAAAGGATCTATCTCCCTATATAGCCTCTATCGCCCCATCTTACCGAAGGAATCTATCTTCCCGAAGGGACTTTGTCGTCTCGTCTTACTGAAGGGATCTATCTCCCCGAAGAGTCTCTGTCGCTCTGTCCTACCGAAGAGATCTATCTTCCCGAATGGGTCTCTGTCGTCCTAAACTATTGAAGGGATCTATATTCTCGAATGGGACTCAGTCGCCCTGATCTACTGAAAGGATCTATCTCCTCGAATGGGCCTCAGTCACCCCAACATACCAAAGGAATCTATCTCTCCAAATGGGTCTCTATTACCCCGTCCTATTGAAAGAGTCTATCTCACCCAATGGATCTCTATCACCCCGTCCTACCGAAGGAATCTATCTTCCCGAATGAGATTATGTCGCCATGACCTACCGATGGAATCTGTTCCTTCGAACAAATTCGTGTTTCCTAACCAATCGACATGGTGATCCTTTTGTTAAAGCCATTTTCTTGAACAGGCTCGTATCGCCCTCATCCGCCGATGGGATCCACCATCCCAAACAACCGGTGTCACATCAATTTGCCCACGAAAGATGTTCTTTTTCATCAAAGCACTATTGTCTAAGTTTTCAAAGTGATAGATGAAACCCGATCTTCAGTATGATCACGGTTCGACCGACACACCCTTCTAATGGAGGCGACGCACTCTTGGACAAGTTAACAATATCTCACATACCAATTGACTTGAGAAGCCATTAGCAAGGCACATTTAGAATATGCAAAGAACAAGGTACATTCTATATTCAACCAAAAGAGAAACTCTTACAAAGATAAGCATACCATACGGCCGAGGGCTTTCTGAACGAAAATTACAAAGTCACACTGGATCAGGGAGGGAAAAGCGCTAAGATCTCTCGAGAAGAGGACTTTATGACCACTTGAACTACAGTCAGCCTAGCATGATCACTATCTGAAGCTACAAGGACAAGACTTTGGCCTGTTGCCAACCGACCAGCCGCCCCCCCAATGGGGCAAAGCCTTATACATCCCAACTTCGCAAGCTATTGCCTCAGCATACTTTAGCCTCTCTAGCAGTCTATGTTGGAAATGCTTGAAAGCTATAGCATCCCTAAGACTGGATTCCTCAAGATGCGATATCCTTTGCTCAACTTCCCGAAGAGACTCTTTCCATAACCGCACCAACATCTTCACGGTTATCAGGTTGCCCACGTGAAGATGCCGCTTGGCTTCCAACTCCTCACAGCACTTTTTGGCTGATGCTAGTTTATCTTCCAAGTACTTGATCCGCTCGTCCTTTTCAATGAGCAAAGCATTGGAGATGCTTACAGCATGTGTATCTTTTTCCTTCTACTCCAAGGCAAACTGTAATACTAAGACTTGATTCTCCAAGTGGTTGACCTACCTTTTCGACTGCTTCTCCGTTGCCTCTGTAGTTCCGCCAAAACTGCAATCTAAGGAAAAATTACACAAGTCAGTCAAAATAAAGAGTTAAACAAAATGGGTTTCAGTTAGAAATAGTAGTCAAGCAAAGAGACTGAATGGCTTTATCCACCTACTCGGGGGATGCCTTCTATCATGCCCCGATCCTCAATCTAAGACCGTGAACAGCCGCCCGTTACCCCATACGCTACCCATCACAGGGCACACATACGAAGGCAACGAATGCTAGAAATCAATACTTGTATAAAACTTGTTTTTCTCAAAATATCTTTCTCCCAAGTAAAGAATGCAAAATACAAAAAATTTGTCTCAATGCATAAGTATACACCACATTTGAAAGTTTCAATTATATTACACAATATAATTACAGTCATCCCAATAAATGTATACAATGGTCATTCTATAGACCTCAAATGTACATATATATCATCCAACATCATCAAATACATCATTGCGGAAGAATGGTTGATACCATACCCAAAGTTCAAAGTCTCCAATTCAAATCAAGTATGTCAAACTCTCTCAACACATCTTCCTGTCAATCTATCTCTGAAATCAAGGAAAGTGAGGGGTGAGTATTATGAGAAAATCTCGGTGAGTGAGGGGATCGACAATATATTCTCAATATAAGTGTGAGCATGAAGTGTCAAAATATATTTCAAAACCAATATGAATCAAAACCGAGTATGTCATTTTCAGAAACCAAGTGATCACATATCACACATAATAGTATCAAAGTATGCATCCACTTACAGTTCCAAAATCAATTAAAACTTGCCAAGAAAATAACCCTGGCAGTTGTCTACCTCGACCAATGACGGGCACGTTGAGGGTTTTCATATGCAACTATATAAAATTAGCTCTCTACCCCAACGTTGGCCACAACCTCACCAAGTACTAGACAGTGACGTAACACATGTTCTCCTCACATTTGGTTCAACTTGCTAGCCCGTGTCTATACGTATAATCAACAAATCGAGTATAATACCTCACTTGGAGCTAGACTGTGGCATAACACACATCCTCCCAAATTTTGATTCATCCGACCGTAACTATATATATGACGTTTGCGAATACCTCCTGCAGAAGCGTATCCGGGTAACATGGGATGCGTCTACAAATATCCTTCGAAGCTACGGAATCGATCAAGGAACATCATCACGTCATCATATCAATCTCATCACAAGTAGGCATCCGGACCACATATCTCATCAAATCATATCAAAACCATATGCCAATATGTTTCATCAAAACATTTCAAATCAGTGCCAATGTAATAGTAGCATATAAATCATATCAAGATTTCAAATAATGGCATAATATCATTTCATTTCAAACTATGGATGCATAATATCCGAATCAATCATTTGGGACACTCCAATGAATCACAAAAGCCATCATTTATAAAACATATTCAAAATCATATGCTTTCACTCATGTCATAAAATATGTCATTTGAAAAATCATAAAACATAAATTTGTTTAATCGAAAGCATAATATCGAAGTCTCATTCACAGTATACGGGAGGGTAAGTCACTCCCTGAAAACACCACAATGTGTCGAAAATGTGTTCCACTCGATCGATCAACAGTGTATCACTACAATAGCAATACATAATACATACATAAGTGTTATTACCATTAAAAAGTTCAATATTATATTTTATTTTAACTAATCCTTTATCTATGATCAAAACCTAGAATATCATAAGTAGGGTTTGCAAAGTACACATGTTGTCTCCTTTTCATCACCAATCCAACTACTTTAATGCTTATTTCTATACATTCCTCATGACATCACCAACACACCACCTTAACACACATATACAATCCATACATGAACACACACATATCCTTCACAATTTAGGCCTCAAATACGTACACACACATTCACCTTTGTAACCCAAAATTCTGCACACTTTCTCTCATCCTTTCAACCAAGAAACATATATATACACTCATCACATTTATACTAAGCTCTGCATACAACTTCACCACATGAGGGACAACTTTCAGCTCACCTACTCATGCATATAATCACCATTCTTACCCACTTTCCTGCACACAAAATGTACTAAAGGCAAGACACAATTTCAGCTTACATTTAGCCCTTTCACCACTCCAATTTCTTGGCCAAACACAACTCAGTTTCTACACAACTTTCTTCCTCATTTTAACCAACAAATACACACATATATTCATAACTTTTACACTCAAAATTCTACACTCATTTAGAATTCAGTCACTTTGTTTTCACCCATAATCTAAGTTAAAACCAGCATATTAAAACATTTACACAAGGTCTTCAAGTTTAAAACAAAGCGCAGAAATTCATTTACTCAAATATTGATCTTTCAAGCCTAAATCAAGACTTCTTTTCAAAGTATCTTTATTTCCTCCACACTCCTAACTTTTGACTACAAGAAATTCATCATGTTAGGCTCATTCTTTTGGCTCCAAAATTAGATATGTTATACTAGGAGTGAAGTGAAAACTTTCTTATCTAGAGATGTTGAATGAAACTTGAAGAAAACCTAATTTGATTAAGTCCAATTCCAATTCACCCTAATTTGTTTAACCCAATTCAGATTTTTCAAGTTCTACTCTTGCGCAGTCTTAGAAAAAATGACATAACCTTCTCTATATAACTTAGAATTGAGTGATTCAAATTGTTAATTAAAGCTAAGACATATATCTACATTTTTCATGTTTAACTCATCTCCAAATTCCCATTGCACGAATTTATAAAAATCTATCTTCAACACAGTTTGTACTTGTATAATTAAATTTGTGTAGTTTTGGTAGAAAATTCATATCTCAGTATATACAACTCTGATTTACATAATTCTAAGTTCTATTAAAATATAAGAGATATTCCTACAACTTTCATGTTTAGTATTTTCTTTAATTGTAAGTGTAGAATTTTATAAAATTTCATTTCTATCTCAGTTCTAGTTCTAAATTATACTCTGCATAATTTTAGTAAAAACACCATAACTTCTAGCATACTATTCTGATTCAAGTGAATCTTACCTCATTTTAAAGATAAGACAGAGATATAAAGGTTTCATGTTTTGAGATTTCCCCAATTCTATCCAGAAGCTATCTTAATATCTAAATTAATTTACTAGTCGTGCACAGGATAGTGAATATAACATCGATTTTTACCTTTTCTTCTAAAAATCACCATAATTTCATTTCTTAATGAAAAATTTTACACCATAGCTCATTTTAAAGCTTAGGGATTCTAGTTGTACCAAAACCAAATCAATCTAAATTTCAATCATCACAGAATAAGATATCATAGAATAACTATAGTTTGCTCAAATTAAAATATTCATATCTAGCATGCTAGTACATGTATTTAATTTCACTACTTGTAATGACTTCAAGTTTTGAGTATTTTACCTTTCTTTGTATGATCTTTTGCTAACTAATACCCATCATTTGATTTTGATTTTCTTAAAATCTTAATCATCTTAGCACCATAGTAATATAATTCATCAAATATCAATCTCTATATAATTCTTATACTATCTCAAACAACTAGAGATATGAAGTCAAGAATGTTCTTATCTCTTTTACTTGTGTTCCTTCTCAATACTCCAAGAATTCTACTTGAACATGAGCAATCCCTCTTTCCTTAGTAAAAATTTCATCCAAGTGAGTGAATAGAAGAGAAAATGATTGGTTTTGGTATTTTTATAAACTAAATCAAGCTATCTTGACACTTGATTCATTTTTGCATGCAAGACCTCTACTCTACACTTGTTCTAAGTCTTTCTCCCATGCAAATTCCTTACAAGCTACCTCCATACACCCACTTTCTTGTCAAATTCGTCCATGATGAATTCCAAGCACAAAGAAAAGGTTTTTGACCAACCAATGAGAATTCATACAAGAATGTTTTAACCAATGAGGTTTCTCTTTGGTGGAATGAGTTTAGGTGGCCACTATGTGTGCTCTTGGTTAATAGTTGATCTCTAATTGTTATTCAATAGTTGGTTTTGTAACTTAGTCTCTCAAGTTCTTATATTTGCACTTTTAGTCCCTAAACGTTTCAAAATTATAAATTTGACCCTTTGCGATTTTTAATCCGAATTTTTTTTTTAATTTCTCAAATTCACTTCTTTATACTTACACTTAAGTGTTTTGGCTTTCGTTAGCCATTTTTAGTGATTTTAGGGTTTGTCGACACTTTTCGAGAAGATTTTCAACTTACCGATGAAATTTTCGGTTTTAGCGATTTTAAAGGCAAAGTTTTATAAATTTCAAGTTAGACAAAAAATCTCGTATTAGATCTAATTTAATTTATCCCGCATCATAACATGGTCGTTTAGCCTTTCCGAATGGCCTTCGACCCAAATTAGGGTTTTCGAACAACTTTTTTTCGAAAATTTTTTATTTAGCTCTACGAAATAAGATCTATCCAAATTTGAGGTTTTTATGCACTCTATAGTTATTTTTATTATTATTGGACCATCGGTGGTCATTTTGAAAATTTTTAAATTATCGATGATTGTGTCGAAATTTTCAGGGGCGGTTTTAATGGAAAAATTTCTTAGTGGATTTTGTATATAGAAACAAGTGTAATATTATATATAACATGAACAGAAGTACAATAAGGAGTACACCAAGGTACCAGTGTTACACCTTCAGTAGTTCCAAGTCGGGATCTAAAAAGTCAAACCGTTCGGCCAGTCAGAACGCTCCTTCAGTATCGACACTGTCGTATCGATGGCCTTCCACGTAGACAGCGATCGATCCTCCCTCTTGCCTATCCTTTTGAATATCAAAAGGTCTAACAGAAACAAACAGCAGGAGCCCATCTTCCTCCTCTCTCTCACAATGAGGGCTCCACGGCTCTACAGGAGATTGAACAAATTCTCGCCCATAGGTACAATAGGAATGTATGACTCTGCTGACGAACCCTCTCATACTAATGGAATAGCTGCATCCATAGGCACCTCTACCTTAGGAGCTTTATCCACAAGGACATCCTCTTCGGCACCCACTATTGAGGA
Source organism: Dillenia turbinata (assembly GCA_037126225.1). Lineage (NCBI taxonomy): Eukaryota > Viridiplantae > Streptophyta > Magnoliopsida > Dilleniales > Dilleniaceae > Dillenia > Dillenia turbinata. The sequence continues at coordinate 17,605,555 of JBAMMX010000016.1, read as the reverse complement.
GGACGCATCAAGCAGCCGACTGCCAACCCCCTTTGTCGTCTCCACTCTTACAAACTCAGAGCGTTTTAATGCAGTGGGAAACATATGCTCTTCGACTCCCCCATGACCCTTTTCCTCCTCAGAGCACCTTGTTGAAACCAGAGATGTGTGCTCTCCAACCTCTTCACGTGCCTCCTCTTCTTTGGATGACTTGGGCACTTGGACTTTTCTTCTCTTTGATTTCGATAGCCCCCTTAGGAGACCTTTCAACATGCTCGCATGGCCTTTTAAAGTTTGGCCTTTCTTCCTTCTCTGTCAAAACCATATCTAGGATAGAGTGCTCAACTAACTTCAAATCATCGACCAGCTCTTTATCCCTCTGCTTTAGCAGAATGGACCTATCGATTTTTCTTCCCTCATCAATCAGCAGGCTCGCCAAAAGCAACATCTAATTATCCACCAGCGAGTCCACCCAAATGTTCTGATGAGTAAACTCACTATAGCGTCTGACAAATTAAAAAAATTTAGAATGGCGAGTGGGAAGCGAAGGCTTCCCCTTCAACAGTGGTTCCTGACCCGCATTTAGCAACGCAGGTAGAAGATCCCTATTTAAAAATCTCATGAAAAAATAATTCTGCGACCAGAATTTATCTTTTGATTCACTGTAGTAGAACTTTCAGTGAAAATCTTGACGAGTCTGTAACCGATACCAACCCTGAGTAAAATCCTGATCCTTGCATTGCATCAATGAGGAAAGAGTTGCCAAAATCTCTGCATCAAAATGAGGTGACAAAATCATAACAGGGAAATTATCGCAACAACAAAGCTAATTGCTAGGAATAAACAATGTGGAATAAACCCTATAGTACTGCATCACCTCGACAAGTAGGCCCGTATATGAAATCTTTACTCCATACTTTACAAATTGCCTATACATAGGAACACAACCATCGGGCACTTTGTTCGCCCTATCTCTGTTGGTGTGTAGCACCAGTACAAAGTCATCGCCCATTGCTATATTAGCTCGTATCTCGCTAAGCTCCTCATTCGTCATAGTGTTTTGGATCTCGCTAAGGCTTTGATAGGAAGAAGAAGAATGCTTTGGTAGGAAAAAGAAGAACCTTTCGGTATTTTTCAGAAAGCATTTTTGCCAGATGAGAGAACAATTCATAGACGAAAATGCAAAGTATACAATACAGCTAAGCGCATGGCTTTTAAAAGAGTACTAAAGACGATTCATGGAAATTAAAGGAACACTTGTCGTATTAAAGTTTAGTGCCTTTTTAGATAAAGTCATTACTCATGGCACCTTTTTCACGAAACGACACCGCGAGTCGAGAGTAAATGATAGGACCCTATTCAAAAGGCTCAATACTAAAAGTGTCAAACAACCAACATAAGGCCTGTGATTCAAAAAGTTCAATATGCTTAAGTACAAATGGGTCTATATCATTCTGCTCTACCGATGGGATCTCTGTCCTTGAATGGGTTATGTCGCACCGACCCACCGAGAGGATTTGTCATCTATAGTATCCTATTCGCTGTTCGGCTAACTCCCGATGAGATCTATGCAATTGATTTGGGGAAGTGTTTGGTGCTCCCGAATACTTGCCCCTTTCTACGTTTGACCGATAGCTAGTAGCTTCTCAAGGGACTGATACCTCCGATCCTCGTCAACCAAAGCCAATATTCAAATGAATCTCATAACGACTTTTGTTTCTTATCTTAGAATGAAATGTATCTTGCAGATAACGAAGGAAATTCTTGAGAATCTAATCGATAAAGAAAGAAATCTCCTTGTATAGTCAACTTTCTTAAATGATAATGATTTCAAATCTCAAACGTTTAAACTCTGAAATTTTTAGATCTCATTTAGAAATTAGGGTTGTAATACCCTGAATGTACACGGTCCTTGCGGACTCTATATAAAAGTTTTCAATATATCGAAACCAGGTAAGTTCTCTTGATTTTAAATGGAGGCACACGAATCAGAGGTAGATCCATTCTCCCTTCCTCTCTCAATCTGTTTTCATTCTTTTCGAAAACCACTTTTTCTAACTTGAATGTCGAAATTTCCCCTGTTGGAGCACTTTTCGTTGGTTTTTTACAGGTTTCAAACCTCTTCATCAAGCACTCGTTCGAGTCACAAGAAGTCGAATTTATGGAATCAAAACCCACCTCTAATAATATGAATTCTAAAACTCATAAGATTAAGATATGACCATCAAGATTAAGATATTCGGAGTGAAAATAATTTTCTATACAAGGATTTTGATGTATGGTTTTCAGATGCTTTAAGCTTTTTGTTAGATTTTTAACTAATTTCTCTTATTTGTGTGCGTTTCGTTAGCAATTTGTGTTGAAGAAACGCCTTTCATTTGGAATTATTTTCCTGAAAAAAATTGACATTAAAAAGCATAATGTTTATTATTAGTTAGATTTTATCTTAAAAATATTGAAATTCTTTTCTCAAAAAATTGAACCTTTTAATATAATTTTTTATTTTTTTTTGTACATAAAAGTGATAGAGACTTCTAATAAAAGGAAAAGGGACGGTGACAGTTGAATTATAATTCATTGGTTAATATAATTTTTCTTTTTCTCCGTGTTATCGTCTGTGATGCTATAAAGTGCTTTTTTTCTCTTTTTGTTTTAAAATTTGATTTTATTATTTAGAAGATTGCATAATCAAAAATTTACGTCACAAAAAGCAATATGTAGAAAAAAAAACTAATTTCTCAATATAATGTACATATACATATTATATATTATATGAAATCGTTGACTTTTCATGGGTGTCAAGTTTCCATATCTATATATATATATATATATATATATATATATATATATATATATATATAAATTATATTGTTTTTCCTCTTTGAAATTATATTTTATACTCAACCTTATAGGTAAGCAGAAAGGGTATTTATGGTAAAAGCGCCATACAAAACATTTTGAAGATTTTATAATTTACTTTTGGTTATTCAAGGGGGTAGAGAGTTGTTTTAGCTTTGTGAGAACAAGTGAAAGATTTTATAATTTACTTTTGGTTATACCAGAGGCTAGAGAGTTGTTTCAGATTTGTGAGAATAAGTGATAGGTTTTCAAATAAGTCATTACAATTTCTATCGATTTTATTTTCATAATAAAAGAATTTGACACATAAGCAAAACCATATAACACAATTATCTCATTTATTTATTTTGATTTCGTTGTGGGTGTTATATTTATTAAATTTTAATTTTTTACTCCCATGAATTTTGTTGTGCTCAAAGCATTTGACAAATAGGATTCAAGATATCAGGTAAAATTCGAGTACTTTACTGTGAGGATATCACTATAAAAAAATATGGTTTTAATGACGGAAATTAGTGACAAAAAAAAATTTATCGTTATTTTGCGATGAATTTAGTCACAAAAAGAGCTTTCGTCACTAATTTGCAACAAAATTGTGACAAAAATCCATCCGTGGCAAAATTAGCAGTGAATAATAAATTCGTAATAAAGGTCATGGCTAATTACTGATGAATAGGTTTTTCGTTACTAATTTTAACAACTAACTTTATGTTTATCACAAAAATTAGTGATGAACTGGACTTTCGTCGCAAAAATTAGCAACGAACGCCATGTTCATCCTAAAAATTAGCGACAAACATGAGATTTGTCGCAAAAATTAGCAATAAACAATTTGTTAATCGTAAAAATTAGCGATGAATAGTCTGTTCGTCATAAAAATTAATGACGAAAATGATGTTTGTCACAAAAATTAATGACGAACTTGAGATTATCGCAAAAATTAACAACAAAACAGCTGTTCGTCGCTAAAAATAGGGACGAATTTAAAGTTCATCATAAAAATTAGTGACGAATTAGGCTTTTACTAAATCCGCGGTTAACCGGAAATTATTAGTGACTGAATTCATCGCTAATTAACCACAGAAAATTTTTCATCACTAAGTTCGTCATTAATTTAAATTTCATGACTAAATTCTTTCGACACTCTCTTACGAAACATTTTTCAATCATGTATCGCTTTTTGTCCCTTTCTGAGTAGCGAAGTTAGATAAAATATATAATAAATGTTATGATTCTCACCAAATTAACTATTTTCAACAATAAATAATTCAACAAATCTCTAACGAAACATTACCATTCTACCTATATAAGCATATATTTTATCTTTTGGAGATTAGGGATTGAACAATTCTAGAAAAGTTAAAATTTTTTTATCAATCATAACCTTAAAAAAAGTTACAAATTTGTTTAAATAATCAACTCAAAACCAAGTTTCTTTTATCGATAAATCACACGATGAATATTTTTTCGTCTCTAATTTTGTTATAAATTTCAAAAAACTATTTTTTATTGTTAATTTTATCGCAAACAGCTAATTCGATATAAAAACCGGATTAAAAAATAAATTTCATCACAAAAGTTTCCGCTAATTAGCAACTAATTTTTGGTTTCATCACTATTTAGCAATGGATCATATAGTTTTGTCACTAAAGTTAGTGACGAACGGATAGTTCATCACAAATTTTAGCGACAAATGAGTGGTTTGTTGCTAATTTTAGCAATGAACAAGCATATTCGTCGCTAATTTTAGAGATGAATAGTGAGTTCATCACTAATTTTAGATTTGTTCGTTACTAAATTCGTCGCTAATTTGCCACACAAACTTATTTATCACTAAATTCGTCCCTAATTTGCAACGGTTCCTTGGAATTCGTGGCTAATTTTTTCGTTAAATTTCTTCCATACTCTCTTATGAACATTTTCAATCATGTTTCTCTTTTTTACTCTTCTTAAATAATAGAATTAGGTTGAATGCATAGTGAATGTTATAATTATTACTAAATTGATCATTTTCGATCATAAATAATTCAATCAGTCTCTAACGAAATATTACTATGTACAGAATATGATCTTACTTCTATTAACATATATTTTATATTTTGGCTAAGTACAAGATTAAATTAGCATTAACCAATATTTTTAGAGATTAGACAAAAGAATTTGTATTTATTCAAAGTATTATTAATTATAACTTATCAATAAACTACATAATTAATATTTTTTGTCTCTAATTTTGATATAAATTTCTCATAACTACTTTTTCATTATTAATTTTGTCGCAAATAGGTAATTAGTTGTTAAATTTGATGATAAAATGTAGGTTTTGTCGCAAATTTTGTCATTAAATTCATGATAAAAGTGCATTTTCATTGCGAATTTAGTAATGAATGACATATTTCATCAATAATTTTAGCGACGAACTGTGACATTCGTCACTAAGTTTCTTTTATTTATCTCCTCCCAATCCTAGCCATCGAGTCTTGTTGCTTCTCAGTCTCAATCCCCTGCTCTCAAAAGGAGAGCTGTGGAAGAATCCAAAAGACAAAGAAACGAACACTACTAGAAAAAAAGGTATCAGCGACGGAAAATCAGCGACGGATTTTTCCGTCGCTAAAAGTCACTTCGCTAGTTTTCACGACGCATCAGTGATGATTTTTTTACCGACGGAATTTTTTCGTCACTAATTACCGACGGATTATTAACGATGGAAATATTTCCGTCCCTATTCCGTAGGTGAAATTAGTGAACCAAATGTACACGGGCCCGAGAGCCCATCTGCGCGCCAACCAACCCGCCCGCCCGCCAACCTGCGCACCCTTGTTATAAATGTTGAAAAAATTGCTATCATCCAGGTTCGAACCTGGGTGTGAGAGATAGATCCAAAGAGTTTTAACCACTATGTCACCATCATATTTGTATTATTAATTTATTTTTTTTCTATTTCTATATTTTATTTGGAACTTTTAATATTTAAAATACAATACTCTATATTAATATAAATATAAAATTTTATTTAATAAAAACAAAAAATTATATTTAATAAAAATATAAAATTATATTTAATAAAAATATAAAATTATATTTAATAAAAATACAAAATTATATATTAATAAAAATAAAAAATTATATTTAATAAAAATACAAAATTATATTTAATAAAAACAAAAAATTATATTTTAATAAAAATAAAAAATTATATTTAATAAAAGAATAAAATTATATTTAATAAAAACATAAAATTATATTTAAAAAAACACAAATAATATTTAATAAAAAAATTATATTTAATAAAAGTACAAAATTATATTTAATAAAAACACAAAATTATATTCAATAAAAACAAAAAATATATATATTTAATAAAAATATAAAATTATTTTTAATAAAAACATAAAATTATATTTAATAAAAACACAAAATCATATTTAATAAAAATATAAGATTATATTTAATAAAAATACAAAACTATATTTAATAAAATTACAATAACCTAATTAAATAAAAATATAAAATCATATTAAATAAAAATAGAAAATTATATTTAATAAAAATATAAAATTATATTTAATGAAAAATACCCTTATTAAAAAAAATAAAAAACAAAATTATATTTAATAAAAATACAAAATACAAAATTATATTTAATAAAAAAACCCTAATTTAATAAAAAATATAAAATTATATTTAATAAAATACAAAATTATATTTAACGACGAAAATTTTAGTGACAAAATTTTTCCGTCACTAATTTTGTAGTTAATAGGTCTGAATTATTTTTTGTTATTTTAACGAAAGATTAGTTATGAAATTTTTTTTGATAAAATTTTTTATCACTATTTTTATTATTAATTATTTTATCACTATTTTTTCATAATTTTGTTATTAATGAGTCATCGGTAACTATCCGTTGTTAATGTCGTTTTCTAGTATCGGAAGATCGTTTAGTAGTTACGGCGATGCGGAGACCGATGGAAATTGCCTTTTCATGGCGTCGCAAAAGACAATGGGTTTGAAAATCGATGCCAGAGATTTGCGAGGAAGAATAGTGAAGAGATTCATGGAAGATCTGGCCAATTCTAAGTCAATTTCTTTTCTCATCTATTCTCTCACGGTTTCTCTCTCTCTCTCACAACCGTAATCACTTCATTTCATTCCCAAATTGTTCTATCTAGGGTTTCCTGCGTTGCTGTTTGATGATTTTGATTTTTTTTCCACTTCCGTTTGTTCTTTTTAGTTGTTTGTTAATCTTTGACTCATCTCTTTCTCAAAGTTTTAAATTTCTTGTTATTACTGGATTTGGAGTGCACATAACTTGTTCAATAAAATGCCTGAGACAAAGAAAAAGGTGCACTAAATTTAAGTAATGCACAATTATTGATCTTGAAAATACAGATTAAGTGGTTAAATCTTGCTTAAGAAATTGTAAGCTTTGTCATTGCTCATTTTCACAAAACGCTTGCTGGGTATAGCAATGGAGACCGGCCCTTTTCACTACTCATTTTCATACCTCTATTGCAGGAAGACCTGGTTCATGTTCTTTGGTTGTTCATAGCTTCTTATTGCCTTTCTCTGTTCTAGATTAGTTGGAAGCATGTTAGTTGTCCTAGAACTGAAGTCTAGAGTGCTTGTTGTTCCATCTCCGAAGATAAAAGTGGTTTGTTAATATTCTGTTCGATGGAGGAATTTTGTGTGTGTGTGGGGGGGTTTCTGGTATTGGCTGTGGTGGTTTAAAAGGGAATTCTACCTTGGCTATGACAGTGGCTCCTTATTCGGGTTGGAAGTTAAAGAACAACTTGTCCTATGAATTGCGGTAGGTAAGAGAGAGAGTCACGAGTTGGGATTTTAGATTTTGTTGTATACATTTGACATTTGTTCAAAGAATGTAATGGTGATTTCTTTTTTTTTTTTTATTTTTGATTTCAAATGATAAATTGGCATTTTGTAAGTAAGAGACAGAGTCATGATTTTTGAATTTTGAAATGCTCATGCTTGTGGGTCACAGGCCATGTAATAAATTGATGCCAATTGTCATGCCCAGTACGTGTTAAATTGATTGCAAAGGACTAACTTTTTCATTTGGCTTTGTCCATATGGCAATTAGAGGCAATTGCAATCAATATATATATCAATTAAATGTTCAATATAAATGTTTAATTTATTTATTTAGATACATATTTAATTGCTGGATAAATTAAATATATGTATCTAATTGTAACTTAAAGTTGTGTTTCTCATATTGTATTGTTTTTATCCTGTCTTGTCTTCTATATCTATATCCATGTTTTATAGATTGTGTCCAATTCTCTAGATTTTATGCACATCACTTTTTTTCTTCAAAACTTTTCCAAATAAAGTTTTACTTCATCTCAGTATTTAATTTAGCAATTCAGTGATAACCCAAAAATGCTGTGAACTTCTTGATTGATTCCCTCCTCTCCCCCGGATGTTTAAGGAATTGTGTTCTTGATAGAACTCTAAGGAAACCCCTGCACTCTTCCACCAGCCATATTTAAGGCTTGATTTTGGTTCTTTTCCATTTGTTGCACGCCATCTATTTGGCTATTTGACTCAAATGGAGTTGTCGCAGATTTGGTTCATAGAGTTATTTGGTTTCCATTTCTTAGGTCATTGTAAAAGTATTCACAAATCTTAAGTCACCTAATTTGGATTAAGATGCTGAAAGTTACAATTTGTTCATTGGAGAGCATCGGATAAAAGGCAAATAAATTATTCTCAAAGTGCTATGATTTAATAGTGGCTTTTATTTTCCTTTGCATCGTCTCTTTTCCTCTTTTTTTGTTTTCTTTTTTTTTCCATTTTCTGCAGTTGTTGCTGGTGCAGTGCATGGTATGGGCAACTCATGAAGAATTGTGGTATGATAACAACATTTAGTTGGATACTAGAATGGTTCTGGTAGAAAGAACATGAATTAACACGAATAACATTTGACAAACCTAAAACAAAAGCAACAAGAAAAATGGAGCCATGAAAAAGAGAGAAAACCAGTGACAATTGCAGTGAGTCCAAAGGCATAATGCTTTGGGATGTCATCGTAATCTTTACATCCCATATATATCTAATCATTTAAACCTTGTGTATTTGTTTGTTGAAGGTGATTTAGTTGATGCCATTGTCCCTTTCATGAGTGTCTATCCGTGAAGTTGATGCACTCTTTGAGCTATACAAGAGCATTAGTGGCTCACTGATTGATGATGGGCTGATAAACAAGGTAAAGAACATGAGCTGAGGCATCTTTTCTTTTCCTGTTTGTAGTACAATTGTGGTTGGCCAGCTTCTTCCTCAATTACTTTATTCGTTTGTCATATCTGTTTTGCTCTTTGTTTTCTCTTGTGGTATATCAGCAAAGCTTGAAGCTAGATATCTATATCTCTTTCCTTCGACATCTAGAACTTTTTTGGATATCAAAAAAGGAATTGGCCCAAGTACTCTAGTCCTAATTGGCTCACCTTGCTTGTTAACAAGAACAACAACATTATCATCAAATTTAATCACAGAAGCCCCTGCATTGCAGCCACTCAAAGTTTTTTGCAGGTATCATATCCCTAATCAATTATTTATGATTTCTCTTAATTCATTGTTTGGAATTTTTTCTTTACATTTTTTTTTTTTTTTGATGTTTTGATATGGGATCTATAGGATTGAAAATTTTTTATATTTTTAAGAGTTTCTGCATTACATTGTCCTTGTAGCAATCCTTCTATACTTGTAGCTTTTGCATCAATTCTTATGATACAATTTTACTTATGGTACAGAAAAATTGTAACGCACACTTTTTTACTCAAATATGGGGCAATATGTTTTAATTTCTCTGAATTTTAATAATTCATTAAAGAGGTGAAGCTCATGTCACTGAGATACTTGAGTTGCAGGGACAAATTTTGAATCCCATGTAGCAATAGTACATTTCTCAGAAGAGGTGAAGCTTATCTCAATTTGCATTTTTAGTCCTTTTTAAATGCTTTAGAAGTCTTCAATTGACTCTCTTTAATTTTATCACCAGATTCTGATTCTGATTCTTATAGTTCATCTGCAAGTGAGCAAGATGGTGCAAAAGCTTTAGTCCTGGTTGATGCTGTCAAGGTAATCTGATAATGTTCTTTGGTTCTGCTTCTCATTGCTTGTTTTCTGCTGTGTGCATATGTATGGGAGCTTAATACAAGTGTTCATGTTGGCATGATTATTCTAGCCATGATTGTTGTTTCTAAAATGAAATGGATAACCAAGACTGCATCTTGTTCAATTTAAACTTTTGTTGGGGCTATGTAACAGCTGAATCAGTAAGTGTAATCAATGAACTTGACATGGCTCATCTGACCAGTTGCTTAGCTCTTAATCTTGCAAGTGAGGTTGTTTTTGATTGATACCCACTCACAACGAGTTCATCTCCCCATTTAGTGACTATGTACTTTTGTGAATACAAATATGTTTGGTTTTAGTTGATTATTGGGATATATGTTGTACCACTGCTAACCTTTTATTTATTATAATTTGTTGATAGCTATTACTTATCAAGTTTATTTGGTGTTAGATTTTGTTGAGTTATGGAGAATTTGATGAAGCAACCGATCTTCTGCATAAAGCAAGCTATGAAGGGATCCAACTTGATCTAATCTTATTCAACACTATTCTTTGATACTATACTTAAAGCTTGGGAAAAGGCACTTGATAAGATGGTCTGTAATCTATCTATGCTTTTTAAATTTCAGAATATTTTGTTCTTTGAATATATGATAAATCTGATATATTGGCTGTTGTGCTTAAGGTGAGAAGCTCGATCTTGAGAAAGTGAGGCTTGAGAGAGAAGAGGTTGACTGACAACAAAGAGAAGGTTAACTTAGTCTACATTTTTTGTATCAATTCACACACTATCCACATGTTAAATGCATTTTCCTTGTATATGGTCATTTCAGTCGAAGAAATGGTTTGTAACCTATTCATGAAAAATGTTACATATTAGAGTGATGTTTGTTTGATTTTGTTCCTATTGACATTTTATTGGATACTCAGACATTTATGGACAATATCGAGTTTATTGGTTTCAAAAAAATATTTAGAATCTGATTATTATATTGGTTGGGATGAGAAAATTTTTAGATTTATTGGATGAATATTCGTGACTAAATTTGATATTTATATTGATTGGATATGATAAGGGAAATTTTAAAAATAATAAATTTTTTGGGGTGAAATTTCTAAATCTGTCACAAAATTTGTCACTAAATTTTCAGCAAAATTCGATGCAAAAACTTCGTCGCTAAATTTAACTATAGATCGTTGTATCCATCGCTAAATTTAGTTATGGATAATATATTTCTCGCAAAATCTATCGCAAAAAATTCTTCGCTAAATTTAAGCGCATTCGTTAAATTTAGCCACGAATTCAAGAATCCGTCGCTAAATTTAATCACGAAATCTTATATTTATCGTTAAATTTAGCGACGGATGATCGAATCAGTCTCTAAATTTAGCCACAGACGTAAATAACCGTCGCTAAATTTAGTCACAAAATTTAATCCGTCTCTAAATTCGTCACTAATTTGTAATGAAATTTGTAACAAAATTTTTTTATTGCAAATTTACGATGAATTAAAAATTTTTCATCACTAAATTTTACGACGCCGTATTAGTCACGGATTTTTTTTCGTCGTAAAATTCATCGCAAATCTTTTTTATGACAAATTTTCTTTATTTTTTCATCATTAATTCTATAACTAAAAATTGATTTTTTTGTAGTGTACGGTTCACGCATCTGTTTAATTGATTAGCATTAGAAAAAATACTGGAACTATAAAGGATGAGCTTTGCTGAAAATATTTGAAACTACTTGGACTATCTTCGAAATAGTATGATAAGATGTTAGATATACATTTTGTTGATAATTTTACTCTTAAATTAGCATGTGGGATTTAATACATGTTGATGCTGGCATGTGCAGTTGAAACATTTTTCCATGAAAATGAACACTACAAGAAAAATAGGTATCAACGACAGAAATATTCATCGCTGATATTCAAATTTCCGTTGCTGAAAGTCACCTAGCTAATTTAGCGACGAAAATTTTTTGTCGCTAAGAAAATCAATTACTAATAATCCGTCGGTAATTTAATTTTTAATTTTCTCTAATTATTCCTAATTACCGACGGAAATAATTTATCGCTAAAGTGAGTATAAGCAAACCCAAGTGCACGAGTCTGGACGATCGGCCCGCCTGCCCGACCCGACCCGCCTGCCTTCATATGACCTGTCTCGGCCCCAGCCCACCTGCCCGTCCGCCCGCTTTTAATTTATTGTAAAAATGCTAACACCTAGGTTTAAACTAGGTGTGAGAGAGAGATATTGAGAGTTTTAACCACCATGCCACTATTACATTTGTGTTATTAGTTTATTTTTTTTACTTCTATACTTTCTTTCTAACTCTCAATATTAAAAATATAATACCCTAATTTAAAAAAATATAAAATTTTATTTAATAAAAATATTAAATTATGTTTAAAAAATAAAAAATTATATTTAATAAAAACACAAAATAATATTTAATAAAAACAAAAAATTATATTTAATAAAAACACAAAATTATATTTAATAAAAGTACAAAATTATATTTAATAAAAATACAAAATTATATTTAATAAAAATACAAAATTATATTTAATAAAAATAAAAAATTATATCTAATAAAAACACAAAATTATATTTAATAAAAATAAAAAATTATATTTAATAAAAACACAAAATTATATTTAATTAAAATAAAAAATTATATTTAATAAAAACACAAAATTATATTTAATAAAAATACAAAATTATATTTAATAAAAACAAAAAAATATATATTTAATAAAAACACAAAATAATATTTAATAAAAGCAAAAAAATATATTTAATAAAAACATAAAATTATATTTAATAAAAATACAAAATTAAATTTAATAAAAACAAAATATTATATTTAATAAAACACAAAATCATATTTAATAAAAATGCAAAATTATATTTAATAAAAATACAAAATTATATTTAATAAAAACAAAAAATTATATTTAATAAAAACACAAAATAATATTTAATAAAAAAATATATTTAATAATAACAAAAAATAATATTTAATAAAAATACAAAATTATATTTAATGAAAACAAAAAATTATATTTAATGAAAAAACAAAATAATATTTAATAAAAACAAAAAATTATATTTAATAAAAAAAATTATATTTAATAAAAGCAAAAAATTATATTTAATAAAAATAAAAAAATTATATTTAATAAAAATAAAAAATTATATTTAATAAAATGAAAAAAATATATTTAATAAAAAGACAAAATTATATTTAATAAAAACACAAAATTATATTTAATAAAAAGAAAAAATTATATTTAATAAAAACATAAAATTATATTTTATAAAAACACAAAATTATATTTATTAAAAACAAAAAATTATATTTAACCAAAACAAAATTTTTTTTTCAAGTTTTAGCGATGGATTCCATCACTAATCTATCCAAAAAAGTTTTAACGACGGATTTAGCGATGGAAAATTTCCGTCACTAATTTTAGTGAGGGATTTAGTGATGGAATAATTTGCGACGGATTTTTCCGTCGCTAAATTTTCCATCACTAATCTGTCGCTAATAGCGACGGATTTTTTTCTGTCGGTAATTTCCATTGTTGAAGGGCTATTTTCTTGTAGTTAGCAATTTACCAAACAGAATGCCTACTGCTACATAAAGACGGTAAGAATCTTTTCGATTGCAAGTATGCAGAATATATAAACTTTTCTGCTTATGTTTCTCGATGAAGTCATATATATGATTCATGTTGTGTGTCAAAATTGTTATGGTTCTTTACAAACACTAAATACTTCTAGGACACTTGGAACTACTGGGCTTCTAAGCCTTTGGATGCATATGGAGATCTAATTGTAATTGGCTTTGACAAACATTTAAATTTGATGGTAATTGTGCATTTATCTTAGTCTTGTTTTGCAGCTTTGGGTGCAGAGGCAAGAGACTAAAAGCAATAAGCAGAGAAAACCCCAGCACAACACTTGTTGCCGTGAAGCAAGAAGAAAGCCGGTCCCTGCTTTGTACAGAGTTGGCCTTGTCTTAGGATTAGACTTGTTAAGCTTCTGTTTCATAGGATTGGAGAGGTCAGTCCTGAGTTGGTTGCACCCCATCCCAACAATTTCCCTACCTTCATCTCTTTATCTCTCTCCATCTCAAACACGCATGCGCGCATTTTCTCTGACTTCAACATTATTTAACTTAGATTTTTTTTCCTCTTTCTGTAATTTAGAGATCCAGTCAGTATTTTGCATATGGGGCTAATGAGATTGATTATTACCACCTGTCCTCAACCAATACTCCATTTCTGATAGACCCTTTACTAATTGTTCAAACCGACACTCCTGGTTCATAAACAGCCCTTGTTGTCATAAGTGTGTGTTTGTATTTGTGAGTTTTCTGTTTGTCTCTTTCCCTCTCAGCTTAAGGTCTTCAATTTTGTTTCTCATGCTTCAATTGTGACAGGATTAGGGATAGAGAGAGAGAGAGAGAGAGAGAGAGAGAGAGAGAGAGAGGGGATAATATGGATGAGATGTAGAGACTATATGAAGAATAAGCCCGGTTGGTGGTGCTTTTCCTCTTTTTATTTTCATTTTTATTTTTTATTTTTTTGAGTTCTACAAGGAATAGGCATAGCCCCGCAATGGAGAAACGACGTAGTAATGGTACAATAGAAAACATGTAATGGGATTTGCTCAGCCCAATCCTAAGCTTAGAAAATATATTCACATCAAGAAATAAAAACTTCAATAAGGTTGAGAGAAAACTAAAAATTTATTTTTTCAAAACTAAAAATTTATTTTTTCAAAGCAACGTTTACTATGAAATAAAGATGTTTATATAGTTTAAAAACTCTAAATAAATCTGTAGGTTTTAAAATAAACCAACAAACAAATTTTGCATATGAAAATTCTTAGATGCAAGTAGGGTTAGATTTACTTACGTCTTGCCGACGATTGGGTATACTAAGTCGAGAAAATATCACGTAAATGAAATCATCTTCTATATTTCACAATCCAAATGTCTCTTTAGTGAAATCAATAACCAAACCTTGTTCAAGACTTCTCACAATTTTCCTTTTATTTTCTTCCCTTTTCTCTCTCGAAAAGAATGCATCTCTTCTCTCTCAAAAAAGTGTTCCTTTTTTTTTTGTTTTTCACATAGGCAAGAACAACACGCGCACACACACCGTTTTTTTTTTTCCTTTGAGAGAGTAAGTGGGAGAGAAAAAGAGTTGGGGTGGTTTTCCTAAAAACCATTCCTTTCCATATTTGAATTTAAAATAAGGGTTTGTGGGTCATGGGTCGTAGGTTTACCCTCATAGGCAAACCACACCTATTTTTTAATATTTCTCACTTATATATAAGGGCTAAATTCACACATAACATAATTATTACAATCAGATATCATCAATTTTATATAAGCAAGTGGATCTTGTGATCCGCGAGAATACCTAGAGGTTTAAAGTTATATATCGGTTAAAGATATATAGCAGCTCATTGTTAATATGGTGATGAGGACATTGTATGTCGTTATACCCCATACATCTTTTACTCGATCCTGTTAACGTATCTCTTATCCCTCGAAACAATATAAGAGTATATTTGACTCAACCCTAATTATGTATTCATAATTATATCTCTAAACATACAGTCATAGATATATTTGTCTGGTCTGTAAATACAGAGTAATGTGTCAGTTAAAAACAGTTTTCTTTCATATTGTTAACTTTCAACTTTATCTTAACTATTTTCTTAAACATGTATTGTCAAACTGAATCAACCATAATTTCTTGGTGACATATTAAAGTAGCAATACTAAAATAAAATTTTAAGAGACATACGAAAGTTTTAAGGGTATTAATTGAGGTTAAATATGAACCTTCGAGTCTTACACAATAAGATGCAGAGAGATGCACAATCTCATTACTCATATAGTCACATAAATACACGTGGTATGAAACATGTGCTACGATACTCTTTTTTCCCATCTGGAAGCGTATATCTTTTTTTTTTTATAAAATGATGCATCGTATAAGTTTTACTCCAAATGTGCACAACACTTGATCTGGGTTTTCCCTTTTACAATTTCTCAAAAATCTTACAATGTCAAGAAAAAACCACATCTGATTATTCGAAAAGTTCAATTGATTGTGAAGAATCCATTTCGATTACCATCTATATATAGTATACGCAACCAGAATCTCATTATAGTAGTTAACTAAGGCGGCATTTATATGTTAATCCATCACAAATTAATATTGTCTCATCTCTTACATATAACACAAACATCAGAAGAAATTGCTCGTATGAGAGAATCAATCTCAAAACTTGCTCGACATACTTTTAAATGTAGACACAAAAATTTTGAACACCAAATTCAAATATCAACAAATATGAACATCATACCATATATTTTATATATGATTACAACCACAATCACAATAACAATAACAAATACTGTCACAATCTATGCAACCCATATTTTTTAACATGTCTCACAAACATGTCTCTAGATATTGATTTCATAAAATAACAAATCACTACCAAATGCGTAAACATATATTTCAGTGTCATTTCTCTCTTTTCAATCATGTCTCTAACAAGATTAATTTTTGTGTTTATATTTGGTTTTGTTATTATATTTGGAGTCTCTTATGTAAACAATTGCTGACCAATTGTCATAATAAATTGTCAAACTCTCACTGAATTGCTTACTATTTTCAAATATTATGAAAACTATTCAATCAAACTCTTTCCTGAACTGTGAAAGTATAAGCCACAAATTTTGCTTCCATCGTTGAAAATGATAAACAGATTTGTTTTTTATTTCTCCCTGAGATAGGGTCATCATCAAGTAAGAAAACATAACCAGAGGTAAATTTTCTCTCATCTAAATCGCCTCCCCTATCAACATTCGTGTGTCTTTTCAATACAATAACTTTTTCTTGACAATAAAGGAAATAGTCTGTAGTGCCGTTCAGCTATCTTAATATCATTTTCTCATTAATCCAATCACTCTTCCCTAGATTGGATAGATACCTGCTGATCAAAACTATAACAAGACAAATGTTGGGATGAGTATACATCATAGCATTCTTGAAGTTTCCAACTGTCCTAGAATATGGTACTCTGGAGATTTCATCTATTCATCAAGAGTTTTAGGGCATATGTCATTGCTTGAATAAGAGACGTATTGTGGTGGATACTAATGAAGAAATTGATCTCTTTGAAATACATTAATCTTATTAGGGATATTTATGAAGGAGTTGTGACCAATGTAAGAACTTATGGAGGCTGAGTGATAACTTTCCTATTAACATTGGGCTCTATCAAGATTCGGCATTAAATCTCATACTATTTACAATAGTGATAGATGAAATCACAAAAAAATATTCAAGATAAAATACCATAATATATACTCTTCGCAGATAATATAGTTTTGGTTGATAAAATCAGAGAGGGTATCAGTACTAAATTAGAGTTATGGAGGTACACATTAGAATCTATAGGATTTAAATTGAGTAGATCTAAAATTGAGTATATGAGATCTAACTTTGGTGACAACCATTAGAATAATAAAAAACGATTAAATTAGAAGGAAGAGAAGTCTCAAAAACCAAACGATTTAGATATCTTAATTCTATCATCTTGAACGATGACAATATAGATGGAGATATGAATAATAAAATTTAAGCGGGTTGAATGAAATGGAAAAATGCATCCGAAATTCTTTGCGATCGCACAATTTCATTACATTTAAAGGAAAAATTATATAAAACTGTAATAAAATCTACTCTATTGTATGACACTGAGTGTTAGACCATTAAATAACAACAAGAGTAAAAAATGGTTGTAGTTGAAATGAGAATGATTAGGTGAATATGTGACAAAACTAGAAAATATAGAATTAAAAATGATGAAATACACAACAAATTTGGAGTTAGTTTAATTATAGATAAGATGTAAAAGTACCGTCTGAGATGATTTGGATATGTGTAGCGAAGATCTAAGGATACACTTGTTAGAAAAACCAAAAACCTAAATATAGGAGATTTAATAAAATATAGAGTTGAATATAATATATTCGTAAAGACTTGATAGTTATGGATTTAGTTGAGAAGATGATTTTAAATAAGAATAATGACGTAAGAGAATACGCATTGTCACGCCCCGAACCGGGAATCGTGAACAGCCGCCCGTTGACCTGGATGCCGGCTGTATTTTTACAGAAAATCGGGCAGAACCTCCCCATAAATCGGAGGTCTCCCATGTACAATTAAACCTGTATACCTGTATAAATTAAAATCATCATTTAAATTTAAACACATGGCCATCCCGGCCTCAAAACAATCCACCAAATCTCCCAACCGACATCCAGACAACGCAAGGCTAACAAATCACCAACAGTCCTAGCCACAGACCTCTACTGTCATGCCCAACTAGAGCATGAGCAGCCGCTACACCGAGCGGGCCTAAATTTATACAAATATATTACAAATTCCCGAGTTAACACTTTAAACATTTACAAATGCCTCAATGCAAGTGAAATGAGAGTTTCGTAAACAGAAGTCCAAAAATTATACAGTCATCCCATAATGCGTACACGGTCAACTACGGACCTCAATATCAAGACCACGCAGGGTCGACATAAAGTATGAAATTCATATTTTCAATTAAAACATAAATCTCACCGTCGATAATCACCCAAATCAACCATCAAGCCATCAAGCCTCTAAAGCCAAATGCGTCGTCCTAGCACCATAATCCTGTCTGGGGAGGGAAAGAGGAGGGGTGAGTACTCAGGGAAGAATACTCAGTGAGTGAGTGGGTCAATGTAATCGTGTAATATGGGGTGTGAAACTGGAGTGTCAAAACATAAGTATATAAATCATATTTCAAATCATCATGCTTTTCATTTCAATAATATATCATTTGCACGCATCAGTAAATCAAATATGCATCCAAAATACTTTCATCAAAATCATAGAGCTGCCAGCCGTAAAACTCCCGACAGAGGTCTACCACGACCTATGACAGGCGCACCGGGGGTGTTATATGCGATTTTATTTAAAGTGCTCTCTACCCCGGCGTTGGCGACGGACCTCGTCCAGGTGCTAGACTTGGAGAGTGTATCCAATTCCTCCCCCTTTCGGGTTCAACCTGCCTAGTACCGTGTCGTAAATATAATCTCGACAACTCGTGGGATACCCCAGGCCTAGGCATATTCGGACGCCACCAAAGCGCCTCTCACGGTGTCCTTCGTAGCTACGGAACAATACATATCACAGCCCTCAAGGCCAATATCAATATCACAGTACAAATCACAGCCCTCAAGGCCAATATCAATATCATATCAAAACATGTGCCGTAAATCAGGTTCACAAACCAAATGCAACATATTTCATAAAATGGCACATTTTACATTTCAACCACATGGATGCATATTTCATAATTCAACCACATTTTCGGACACTCCATCGGTTCACAAAAATCATTTCCAAAGCCAGTCAAAACATTTTAAGCACGCGATAAATCATGCTCATTTATCAAACTGTTGTAAATCAGAGTTTACATATTAAATGAAAACATTGAAATAAAACCCACTCACATTATATGGGAGGGTCAATCACTCCCTATAATGCACAACAAGTGCCGAAACTGTGCTCCCCTCGATCAAGACATCCAACACTTACGCATGTATAAAATCAGCAAGTTTCAAACCTGCGCAGTTATAGAAAATAGGCTATAACTTCTGCTATACAAGTCCATATCAGATGGTTCTTATCTCAAATTAAACATAAGACCTAGACCTAAAACTTTCGTGTTTTGGTCTAATAGTGAGTCAGATCAGAAGAGGTCGCTAAATGAGTCACAAGGTCACTACCTTAACTCCATATGTTTATTTATACCTACAACAAGTTTACAAAATTTAAATGTTGGCATACTTCAAATGCCCTTAGTAAAAATCAACTCAACACACAGCATGCTCCATTCTCCTGTGCACCAGTGTAGCACCCGGCGCCCATGTGCATGGCACCCCTGCACCCAACATCCATGGAAATGCTCACAATTTAAGCACATGAACTCCCTAAACTTCAACACATTCCAACATCAAAAACCTTCCTAACAAACAATGCCACTTTAAATCATCCAAAACCACCATTTTCACACCCTATCAAAGATACAAAATTAAATCAACAAAATGTCATTTTTAACCATCAAGATCATCATTCATACATATACAATTCAAAATTTACATAATCCTCTATTTCCAAATCTCTCCAATGGATTCGATCAATACAATTTTACATCCACATACTCACTAATCTTTATCCAAAATTCAGCATGCATAAATCCTCACACTCTTGGCCTCAATTTCCCATATACATAGCCAATAATACACTACACTTAAATGTCAAAAACACAAGTACATCAAATCCACATTTTAACACTCACAATCACATTAAAACCCATCAAATTTCATACTCAAAGTTCTAAATCTTTCAGTACATGTTTCCTTAGGGTTTATCCCCTCAATATGTGCTCATTTAAGACTTAAATCAATCATTTACACAATCACTTTTCTAGATTCTCATTTCATCACTTTCATTCCATTTATAAACAATTAATCAAATCAAAATCAAGTCTGATTCAATCCTAAAACCAAATCAAAATTGGAAATACGCTTAAAATAAATAAGTTTCCTACGAACCGGAAAATCTTTGAAAAATCATACACTTTTCAATTCTCATCCGATTTCTTCAACCCATATGTCATTTCAAAGGTATTGAAACCTATTTTCATCATACGAAATTAGTATTTTGATTGCCTATATGCAGGACAACTTATAATGTAAAATACCACGACAGTTCTTAAACTATAACTACAACTTTTAATCTATTCTTCATAGACATACTATTATGCAAATTTAACAACTTAATATAACCTGAGAAAGACACAAAATGCTATAGTATACTTCATTTCACGGCACATCTCATTCCAACTCTGATCCCAAACACCTTCATGCATATTTCAATCAATTTTCATCTAAAGCTATCCAAATAAATCAAACATCTATCAGTATCTAACACATTCTATTATGTAACGCAACCCTATTTATATCAAACTCTAAGCTTAACATAATTAATTTCATATGAAATTGCAGGAAAGTACATTTACTTTTAATCTAACTTATTTCAAATCATACATAAAATTTCCAAATTCTAATTCGATAAAATAACTCAAATATCGAAAGGATTGCATTTCCCTCACCTAGGGTTCACTGCGGTCCAAAACCCTAACGTCCGTGCGACATTCGATTTCGTCCGAAACCTACAATGCTTCCAATTCGAAGCAAAAGTCAGCAATTTTAGTATAAATCTCCAAGGAATCGAAACCCTAGAATTTGGGTTAGGGTTTGATCGTACCTTTGCATTTCCCTCACCTAGGGCTTTCGGTTGGGGCTTCCGCAAGTGGCAGAAGGCGCACTGGAAGGAGCTATCGCGCGCTGGAGCAGTCGCGCGCTGGGTCACGGGCGCTGGGCAGTCTCACGCTGGGAGCAGCGCGCGGTCGCGCAGCCGCGCGCAGTCGCGTGAGCAATCGCGCGCTGCTGCGCGCACGAGCAGGAGGGAGACAGGCGGCTGTGGGTGGTCGCAGTGGCGGCGAGATGCGGCGGACGGCGGGGGAAAGCAACCGTTCGCGGTGGAGGGAGATCGAGACGGAGAGAGAGAGCCGCGGGAGAGGAGTAGAGAGAGAAATAGAGATAGAGCCGAGAGAGAGTGAGACGGTGGGGTGGTCGAACCACCGTGGGGTGGCGGAGCCGAGCAACCGCAGTGGAGGAGGGAGCCTCGGCGGGGAAGATGGCCGCGGGTGGGGAGATGGAGAGGCGGTGAGAGAGTGAAAGGGAAAGTGAGAGAAATTAGGGCTTTAAGCCCTAATTTCGTTTTCCTTTTTTTTTTTATTTATTTCTTATTATTATTATTATTAGTATTATTATTATATATATATTTTTTTTGTAAATAAATTTATAATTAATTAAGTGAGTAAATGTATAAATTAATAAATGAATAAATAATCATCTATATATATATATATATTTTTATACTCACTTTATTTTACAAATCGGAAATACGGATATTTTAAATATCTCAAAAATTTCAAATTATATACCTCAAAATCGAAAATCAATAAAATTTAAAATTTTCTCTCTATATGTAAACGAAGAAATATTTTATTTAATTTCATGAACAGTATACTTGTACGGACACCGCAGTGTCGGTGTTACACGCATAAACTAAATCAACTTTTTTTGTTTTCTCCTTTGATATTCGTCTCTCATATGGTCGATTCCAAATTTTGGGATATAAGGTTTAGATTATTGTTGTTGTTGTCATTGCTTGAACAATTGCCTATAGTCACAGGAATATCATTAGATTTGCAGTTTTCTATGTTGAATCGTTCTAAAGTTTTTATAACGTAAGACTCTTGAGATAATCATAAATCTCTTAGAATGATTTCTATGGGATTTAATTTCTAATTTATCTCACCCATATCTTTCATTTTAGAATTGAAAGATAATCATTTTTAGATTTAAAGGACATACTCTTTATCATTCGCCGCTAACAGTATGTCATCAACATATAAAGATAAAATTATAAATTTGTCATCGGATTTCTTCATATAGACACAATGGTTTTTCATCCATCATTACGAAATCGTGAGAGATCACTTCTCCCTGAAATCTCAATACCATTAACTCAAAAACTATTTAAAGTCATAAAATAATCTATTCATTTTACATATTCTGTCCTCCTAGCCTTTAATGATAAAATCTTCTAGTTGTGCCATATAAACTTTTTTCTCAAGTTTACTGTTGAGTAAGGCAGTTTTTAAGGCAATTTTCATGTCATTCTAAATTCAAATTAGTCATTATTCCCAACAACAAGTGAATGGAGGTAAATTTTACAACTCAGAAAAGTTTTCCTCATATTTAATACTCTTTTACTGGGTCTAACATTTTACTACCAGTTGAATCTTATACCTCTCAGTAGTTTCATTTGCCTTATACTTCATTTTGAGAACACACTTATTCTCAATAATTTAGCTTCCTGACAGAAGTTTAACCAATTCCTAAAGAATGGTTGGAGTTCATTGACTCTAATTTATTTTCCATTGCCTTTTTCTATTCACCTTTGGTGGGACAAGACGGAGTCTTATCTATATTTTTAGACTTTTATTTTTTGAAAAAATAATAAATGTGTGCCCTTCAATCTCAAAGTAACGTTTGGGCACGGTTTTCCTAACGCTTTTTTGAATTAGTAACTCATTTGGATCGTTATAATTTGAATCCCTCTTACTAGAATTAACATCATTCAATGATCCACTATGAATAGAGTCATCATGTTAATTAATAATTCAAACAAAAACTCTATGTCTTTTATATCATCTCTGCTAGGAAATATATTCTTTAAAAATATGACATTTCATGATTCAATTTCTATTACAGTACTATCTTCTCGTTCATCAATAAACACTTAACCTTTAGACTAGTCAGTTTTTTGTAAAAATACTCTTACTTCTATAGAAACACAATTTTTCAAGCTTATTAAAATAACCGGTAGATAGATGAGACCATGAAATCCACATACCCACTTGCAAGGTAGCTTTGGTCCCCTTCAGTAGAGCATACCATCCTTCACGAGAGTTGTTGAGAGACAAATTCACCACACTTTGCGGGGAGAACTCCTTACCATAAAAAATGACACTACAGCGCTCCTTCCAAATGGTTCATAAGAGTATATACGAAAATTAAGACCCACGAACGACCCATATACATGGCATGAGATTGACAATTGTGAATGATCCAAATTTTCTCCGGCAGCTGTGCAAACACTAGCTTACCTAGAGACGAAGACTTTAAAATCTCAGTCCATGCCTGACGAACTCTGGAACAATCCCGAAATAAGTGAAAGATGGTTTCTTTAAATTCCTTACATAATGGATTTTCCGTAAGCTTCCTTCTAAAATGGGTACTGTTGGTCATCAAAATATCATGAGATAATAACCAAAGGTTGAACTTAACCGGTTCGTGGCACCGAGTCTCGAAATCCAAATCCAAATCCATTTCCATTATCATTATTATTATTATTTGCTAATCTTGCATGAATTAAAAAAAAAAAAAAAAGAAGATAAAAGCAATGGTTTTTTTTTTTTTTTTTTCAAGGCGATCGAACTTGGTCGATCGTCAAAACGAGACTAGTGGGGGCATTTTTGTGATTTACTCATGCTTTCTCATTTATTTATGTTCATTCTACAGCTTCTAGGGTTTTCATTCTCAGGAAGAGAGAGAGGGAGACTGATGGTTTCCCATTTTCAGGTTTGCCTTTGGATTTTTCACCACGCATCATTGAATTTCATTTCTTTTGAATTTGTTAGTGGCTCATACATTGAATCGGTATGCTCTCTCACTCTCTCTCTCTCTCTCTCTCTCTCTCCCCATCAATCTTTCTCTGTATCAAACTTCTTTGGCTTTTGTTGAATTCAATTCTTAGCTACCGATTATAATCTATCTTTTGATTTTATATTTGTGCTTTTGACAATAATTTATCTCCCTGCCTTCTTAATATCTCTCTTCAGAAATTTCTTAATACTTTAAATTTTTGCAATTTGTCTTGTGTTGTTCATTAAACCAAGAAATTCATACGAAATGATCAGTAGGTTGTTCTATGGAGATTACAGTTGCAAAAGGAGTCTAGGGTAGATGATGTAGATTAGTTCCTTTGGCTGTGTGAGTGCAAACCAAAGCCTTCATTCAAAAATTCTTTTAAATTTTCAGTTCACTTAAAATTAAAATTAAAAATTCTTTTAATTTTTTTCCCTTAAAACTGATGAAATAATGAACACAACAATTGGTGAAGGTGTTTTTCTAATTTATTAATGGTGGTACGGTTTTGATTTTCAGATAGAAGTGAGATCCGGGGTTTTCAACTATCTAATGAATCATGTACGCATTTCGATTTTTCATAAATTATCACTGACCTTGATTTTTGTCCTTGTGTGAGTGATACAAAGTGAAAACAGAGTCCTTTGAACTTGTTGAATTCATATGCTCTTTTTTTTTTCCGATTCTTTTTGTATCAAATTTTAATATATTAATTTGAATTTAATAGATTGATTTACTGATTAGTTGTAATTTCCGAAGTAGGATGAATAAGAAATTACTATTTGTTGATGCAGAGAAAGAAAAAGCTACTGGATGCGAATAGATACAGACAAAACCTTGATTAGATGTGATAATTGAATGAAAAAACACTGTTTTGTACGCTGGTAAAATTATGATTTTCTATTTAAAAATGTTCCTAATTATGTTTTTGTATTTAACACTATTTAGATATGCCGCCTTCAAATTAATTTTGATCTTGGACACGTCATTGACATTGTTGGGCCATTTTTTTTAACAAATAAATTCTGTTTCTAAATTTTTAAAATGTATATAAATAGAAATAGTAAAATAAGATTCTATAGTATGAGTTTAACTATATCACTAATTACAAATCTTGATTTTCAATTTTGTATCAATCACTATGGTAGCTCTATATTTTTATAATAATTTTGATTGTATACTCAAAAATATTAGTTTTATATATTTACATATATTTTAACAAACATATCCGCGTCATGACGTATTGTAAAGTTTTTTGCTTTCTGAGCATAATATGTCTGATCACTTAATGTAACTTAGACTAAAAGGTTAAGGTTCGTACCGTATTTTTTTTAAATTCATTGGCAAAGAATTAAATATATGTATATATATTTATACGTTGGAATAATAACAACCAAGTCTAGCTAATAATCTTTTGAAAATTATTAATAGAATCTTGGAGATCACTTAATGTAAAGTTAGATGTGCATACCATTGGTAGTGTTACTTTTAATAGACAATGTGGTATTTTGTATATGTTTACGTGAAGTTTGATCTTTATTTTGGTATTTGTAGAAACAACTCAACCTTATATTAAGAAAGATGGATGAAAATTTTCATGATATAATGCCAACGGTGTTTGATGATCAGATCGGCAATTTACCAAGAAATGCTACACTTCCACAAGGAGAAGATGGTAAGATCCTTACTAATACTTTCATGAATTTTTGATCAACTACTAGCTAAAAAGTAAGACAAATAATGTTGTGGTTATGATATTCTATGTTGCTATAATAAGGTAGTGTTCTGATAAAAGTTGATATTTCTAGCAAGATTTTAGTTTAATAGACATGTTCTAAATATCTCAAGTAGGCTTTTGGGGCAACTTGTTTTATAATTCAAGCCTTTGTTAGCCTTGCTTCTCTTTTAGTAGTGATATTGATGTTAACTTTAAGATGGTATATTTGTACAAGTTTTAAGATAGTATATTGAAGCTATTGGCATATATGAAGTATTCGGTGAAGCAAAAGTTGGGAATACTATTATTTAAATTTTCACTTTTTCACACATGTGGGTGCATATATATATGGATATCAGTTGGTGGCAAGTAATCCACTTACATCCAAAAAAAAAGGTAATCTCTACTCTCAGAATTATCGTAGCATATGACACATACATCTTAGGAGATAATTTATATAGTATCCTTTTTTAAAAAGATCACTGATATTAACATTATCAAACATCATATGCCAAATAAAATCCTTAACCTTGGCATCTGTCAAATAAAATTGTTCTCTGGAATTTGGGGAAAACTAGATGATACAAAAGAGATCTGTATATAAAAATTCCTGAAAAATCAAATCTCAAAACCTAGTGTGAGCAAATGAGGAGAATGTTCATTACTTTGAAGGAAAGAAATCAAAGAAAAAATAATTTATTGACTTCTTAGTCATTAAGATTTCTTCAATATTGAAAGTTACAAGTGTATAAATGTCCCTTCTAATACGAATATCATTGTAGGAGCAGACTGAAGCAAGTTGCATCGTTCTCACATCATCACTTAAAATGAACTATAGATGCACTACATTTCCTTGATATTCAAACACGAGGATGGTGCATCCATTCTGTCGTCTCCTAGGGTGTCCATTACTATCTTGGCTCCTATTTCAGTGGATAAGCTAGTATTGATTTTTTTTTTTTTTAAATTCTTTTGTGTACTGCTATAAGCCACAACAATCATACATATAGAACTTTTGTTGCCCGATGGTAGTGATGGCTATAGGGGAAAGAAAGTGGTAAGGGTTGAAGAAGCTTTCACTCAGCACATGTTAGCAACATACACAATAGAGAACCCTATTGGAAAGCATTTTTGTAAATCAAATTTGGTAAGAAATAAGGAAATAATAATAGTAGACTAAGATTTTTGTATTTGATTTGTGAATATCAATTAATATTTGGCCCAATTTTACCTTTCTCATAAATTATTGTTTTCTTACTACAACTCAATGTAAGCTATTTACATCCACAAAAAGTTAAATAATTTTAACTGATGCTTTGATACACATGATCTAATTTTTAAAAAATAATAATATTAAAAATGAATGAGACTTATGAAAAAAGATTTGATTTTCTTATTTAATTTGGAAATATCAATTAGTACTCACAAAAATCTGTCATTCTTATAATTTAATATTTTAAACAGAAATCTGATGTAAGAGTCTAACTTTATTCAATTATCCATGCTTTGAATTCATTTTCTTGGTCTTCCGTTTGAATAACAGGAGCAAGGTTTAATTTTTATATTAGTTTCCATTCTAACCAACTAGACTTGAGATGAATAAAGCATGAAGTCTTTTACAACCAAGCTTGATACTTTTTTTTTTTTTTTTTTTTTTATAATTAAAACTTGGCGGTGGTGGTTGTTGTTGTTATCATTATTTGCTAATCATTTTTTTTTTACAAAGGAAATTTATTATACATATCTAGAAAATTATTTTTAAATTTCTCTTAGTTAAAAAGATTTTTTAAATTTCTTTGCGTATTGAATAGACTAGGACAAAATTGATAACTTATTTTTTCCCCCTTTTTTCTTGTTTTTTAAAACTGATAAATTTAAGAAATCCGCATACATAAAGAAAAATGGTCAAAAGATTTGGTGAGGGCATTTTGATAATTTAATAATATTGGTTTTGACCAAAAATAAGAGAGAGATTTCAGAGTTTGCAACTACCCAATGGATTGTTCACAACTCATCACTGCACTTGAATTTGTTAATTTTTTTAGTGACACAAAATGCACAAAAGTATTATTCTTATCTAATCCACTGAATCCATTGTGTTCACATGCTTTCTCTCTCCATCCTTGATTCGAACTTTATAGATTAAGTTTTTAATTATGAATTATTATGGTTTAAATCTATGCGTTTGCTACAAAAGTATTTAATTTGTTGTTGTAAAGTAGTGTTCAAAGTTTACAACCAGCTCCTTTATCTTCAATTCAAGAATAAAAATGAAAAAAATGTTAAATCATCTAACTTGTTCTAACCTACATGAGGGTATCAGTACTTTCCGATCAATTAGGTTTTATGTTCGTGTGAAGCATCCTATTTATTTGTGAAATTTTCTTTGCATGTACTATAAGATCTCATTTGATTAGATTTTATTTCTAATAAATTATATATATTGACCCAAATGATTTCATGTGCCTTATTGAGATTAGAGATCTATTTGCCAATTTGTAGTCATTGGCATGGGTCAATCTGTCTATTATTAAGTGTAATGCACCTTATTGGGGGAATGAAAATTGTGTGAATCAACCCATAAGAAAAGCACTTACTCTTACTAACAATGAAAAAAAAAAAAAATTACAACGATTACTCTCACTTCAATCAAATAATTGACCAAGCAATATTAAGAGTCTATTAAGTGTTTCGTATAGTAAAAAGTTATTTTAACTTGTGTTGATAAATTTCAAATAAATGCATACTAAGATTGTTTTGCATTAACTTTGTTTGGAATTTTTTGAATTTGAGAGATGAGTATAAGCAATATTTTTTGCTTTTGTTTGGCCAAGAAAAGCCTTTATCGTAATAATAATAACTTTTTGAATTTTCAAGTAGTCTCTTCTTCTCTCATGAATAATGACTTTAGAGGAATTAAGGTAAGATATAGGTGTCAGGAACTAGGATTTAGGGCAGAAAATTTTAATCTATGCAACATATTTTTCTTGAAAAGATTTATAGGTTTACTGAGAATAAATGAATAACCAACAATTAAATTGAACGAATGTAAGAAGATAGGCTTATTAGTGTCACACCAATAGATCCTTACGCATCACACCTATTTTTTTTTCAAAATGAAAAGCTCTTATGACAAGAATCTATTTTGCATCTTCAGACAATCATCAAATCTCTAAAATTTGTGTGGCATGTCAGGTAAATATACAAATTAAATCGCTTTTCCTTTAATTCCTTTATATTCTTGACATAAAATGCTAAATTTTCTCGTTTATTCTAATTAGCAACATGAATACCATGCAGAGACTGTAGGTAAACACTAATATGCATGGGGAATGAATTCCTTGGTAGGCGGAATATGAAGATGAAGAGACTGTAGGAACTCTTAATTGAGGACATGAATACCATGCAAACTGCATAAAGGAATGGCTACATTTGAAGAATACTTGCCCCCTCTGCAAGTCAACAGCTTTGTGTTGAGGAATGCACGAGCCGCCCCTACTCCTGCTGTCAAGGTTGTGCGTTATGTTTGGTGTTTTATTTTATTTTATTTTTCCACCATCTTTTTTCAGTATTGGCTAGTTATAATTCTTATTCTTTAGTTAATAGTTGTTCTATATAAAAGTAATTTCTATTTGCTTGGTGGTAAGAGTCTTCCACCGCAGAGCACATTTTGAAGGTAATTTAATTAATAGCTCTATTTGCTTTCATGTTTTCTTTTTATTTATCTTGCCTTATTGGAGGTTTTTGGCACTTAATTTGGCTGATTGAAGTGTAAACATGGGTCAAGGATAGTTCAGAATTTTAAGATAGATTACAAGTTTGTTTCTTCTTGATTAATAATGAAATTAGTATCACTAGTTTTGCCTGCTTCAATATACCAAACGATTCAAATCTTTCTTACTATTCAATGACTTTGCATTCGGTACACGCTGCAACAATCCATTTTATTTTGCAGGTGAACTCAATCAGGGAATTTCCTCTGATGTTTGGCTATATCGATGATCAGAGTAGCAATTTACCAAGAGAGAACTACATTAAGATGAGGGACCTGAAGAGCAATCATCTTTCTTTTTGATCTCGTGTGGCTCTTGAACTAGTATTATGTTTGCTCAGTCTATCCAGATTATATTTGTTCTATCTCGTTTGCTTTGCTGTAATTTCAAATGTAACTTGAAAAAATTAATTTTCTTGGCATTTTGATAAACGGGATTTGGCAAGAAATAAAGATTTAATGGGGCTAGATAAAAATTTGTTTATATTTAAGGGACAAAATTATATTTATATTTTTAATTTCAAAGATAAAATTATACTTCTTTTATTTTTTTATTTTTTATTTTTTATTTTTTTTAATAAATTTGATCCTCCTACTTCTCTTCATTTTGAGAGATATGGAAGTATGTTATCACTCAAACGACATTTGAACTTAGAAAACATTCGAAGTTTTACCGGGCCCAGATTAAAAAGGAAGGAAAAGCCCACTCCTTGGCATGGCAGATCACTTGGCCTGTGCTCTAGTCTAAATTCAGAACCAAAGCTTTTTTTGCGTCTTTTCCTATTCTTTTTTCAATTTTCTTTTAATTTTCTTTACATGCTAAATATATAATGAGAGCTTACCCAAAAAATAATAACAATAGAAAGTGCCAACGGAAGCAAACCATGCAATGCCCAGAGAGAGAACCATCTTTGAGGACCCTATTCGAAAGCAACCTGTTTGAATTGGGCTTCTTCAAGGAATTACTAGTTGTACCTTTTTTGTATACTAAGATATTTGTTTTCTTTTTGAAAATTTCTTTACATGTTATAAATTAGACAAAACTTAGCATTAAAAGAAAAAAGAAAAGAAAACAAATACAAAAACAAAAAAAAAACAAGCGGTCATAGGATCTGCTGAGGGTGCTACCTTACTCGAAATAAAATTAACCAAATATTTAACGTGATATCATGTGATGGACGTTAAAATATTATCTAATTCTCAAAAGAAGAAAACAAATTGCAGTGTATCAAAATTGAGAAAAATGATATCAGGTATAAAATAGAAAAGGCAAACTACAATTTACCCTTTGAAATTTGCAATCAAAGTGAGAGAAGTGAAATTAGCATTTCTTATTGTAAGTGCATGTAAATGTTTGTCACGTACCCTAATCTAATTATAAGAAATGACTTATTGTTGATTGTGCATTAATAAGATTACCTTAGAAAAAGAAATTCTGATAATTATTCTTTATGATCAAATTAAAAGAAAACTTATTTTCTTAGAAATTTTCTAGATTATTAACTAAAATTCAACAAAATTTATATTTTCGAATTTTTCTCTTGAAAAGGAGAATCGACTTTTATTTTGAAGGACTAGATTCTGAAACTATTTTATCCAAAATAGGGTCATTTCCTTATGTACAAGCAAGTAAATAAACTAAAATAAAATTACACGAACATAAATAACTATATAAATGTATATATAAAACTTAAATAAACCACTAAAAGACAACACCATCCACCACTACAAGACAACACCGTCCACCAACACTTGTCATGCACATATTGAACCACATGGATGCCAAGTGTTAGATATCAAATGTATATGTCTTCTATGGTTTCCACAAGGAGGGACACTTGATTTAAATCAAAGGTAGTAAGTTTAGATAGAGAACAAGTGTCTTCACACTTGTCAAAAATCCATGGTCACTTAACAACTATAAATACTCATCCCCTTCATACCAACACCATCACAAAAATCGTGTGGAAGAGAGAAAAAAAGAGAGAAAGAGAAAAGGAGAGAAAGGAAGAGAAGGAAGGGAAGAAAAAGGAAAGAAGATTTTTGGGCAACCTTTAAAAATGAGTGTTCTTTGCATTTATATATTTCTTTATGTATAATCTGACATGATATCCTATAATCATCATGAATTTCTGCTAATTTTATAATTTCCTACTATTACCATGATTTTCTATAACTACTATGAGTTGGTATTGATTCCATGATTTTCTGTTGCCATCATGTTTTACTATTATTATTATGTTCTAATGTCACTTTATCAATGTATGTGTTTGTGATTGTTATATAACTAATATGTGTGGAGATTGCTCAAGGGAGCAAGGGCTCTGTTGAGCATTAAAGTACATATTGGTAGCACCCCATTAATGTGGATAGGAGATTTGTTTACTTAATGTGGGGGAGACCGATAGGCCTTTCCGGAAATGTGGATAGGGCTCTGTTTGTCATTTACATTCTTCAGGTTATTAGCACATAGAATGGTTAGGACCAGAAGACAAGGTGAAATACCTCTTGAGGGAGAGCACATGGATGATTAGCAAAGGCAGAAGACGCCATCCCAGGCACTAGTTGATCAGAAGCCAGAGGGGCCAGATCTACAGTAGACTTTAGCTACTTTGCTAGCTTTGGTAGGTACTATGTCGGGGGACATTTTGTAACACCAGACAAGTCCAAATTTATAAAAATATATTCTAACTGTTATTATTAGAAAATTTCTGTATTTTGTAAAAATTTTGGAAGAATAATTAATTTTAAATATAAGTGTGAATTTTTGTTCCTTGGGTTGTTTGGGAGATCCTCTAGATATTGGGTGGATTTTAAATATTCGGTATTCAATAAAAATTTGGGTGATTGGTTTGTAGAGTATTGGTTTGTTTGGTAGTGACTGCTCTTGGGAGATTGTTATCTCTAGACCAATCATTTGTTTCTATCATTTGGTATATTTTGAATTCCTGATCGGTATCTTTGCCTCACTGATATGTTTAAATAATTATTTCTTATCAGTCCGTTGACCGAATAGTATTTCCAATCTCCAATCGGCACCTTCCGTTCTCTTCGGCACTATTGGGTAATTTCTATTCAGCACCTGAAATTTGAAATTTTAAATAATTCTTATCGGTGCCTTCCAATTTTACTTCTGCACCCGTTCAGCAAAATTTTCTTTATTGACCGGACAGTCCGTTTCATTTCCATTTAGGTATTTGCAAATTCATTCGGTCATAAATTTTCTCTAATATTCCTTCATTCGGTATTGACCGAACGGTGCCCATTAAATTTCCCTTTGGATATTTGTAAATCCTATTCGGTACTATTGATAATAAATTCTTGGTACTGTCAAGAGCCTGTAGGTATACACTTGTAATTTTGAGGAGTCTGTGTCCCTCTATTTACTGATTAGCTAGCCACAAGGAAGCATTCTCATTTGGTTGGCCGATCAGTTTTCTTGATCGGTCATCTCGGTCAGTCTTCCTGGTCAGCCTTCCCGGGTGACCTATCTGATTAGTTTTTCTAGGCGACTTATCTGGTCAGCTTTTCCGAGCGACCTATCTGGTCAGCCTTCCCAAGTAATCTATCTGATCAGCTTTCTTGAGCGACCTATATGGTCAGCCTTCCCGGGCAACCTATCTAGTTGGCCTTCCTGGGCGACCTATTCAGTCAGGTCTGCCTTCCTGATCAGTCTTCTTGGATAACATTTTCTCTCTTTAACTGATGATCAGCTAGACCGATGAGATTTGACCCAAACATATCACAAATCACACTTTTCCTCAATAAATAAAATTTTAAGTATTTAAGTTCATTTTATTGAGTACCAAATTACAAAAAGGGACATATGGGAACTTGTGTAAGTTGGGAGAGAAAGGGGCAACTAAGTATATTCATGAAAATGGGTTTATAAATAAAGTGTAGTGATGGGGCATTATAACCCACGAAGACCAAACTTCATTTTTTTTCTTCATTTTCTCTCTCGGTTCACACCTTCTCTCTCTCTTTCTTCCTGTTTCTCCAAAGATCAATCAAAATACCTCTAGATCCACACTCTAAAAGTTTCAAAACTCATGACCCAACCTCTAGCAAGTTAAAGCTAGTAAGAGAGTTGAGGTTTCTAATGAGAGTAAATCTAGGGTTTGATCGTGACTCGGCTTGGAGCGAAATTGGAGACTGAAATTTAGGTAATATTTTTAATTTTAGTATGTGTTTATTTTTCCTCTTTCATGACTTTGGAGTTATGTGGAAAGTTAATAAAAAAGAATTGGTGGGTTTTGAGTCACCGTAAGTGAGAGAAAGTTCGGGTATTCAATGTTAGGGTTTTCTTGAAAGAATTGATATTGATGATGGTAGATACTTGGTTATGTCCCTTAGGAATTGCCAAGAGCTGAACAAGGCAGGACATTCACTGTAGAGATGTCCGGGAGTGACTATCATTCCTAGTACCGTGAGTGGGACTGTAGACACTGTGTTATTAATTGAACAAATCCATATTTTTATAGCTTTTCAAATAACATGGTTTATGATGTGTGTGGAAGCATACGATTGATATATCTTTACAAATGTTTCTTTTGTGATCATTGGAGTGTCTCAATGAATTATTTAAATGATATGCATCCGTGAAAATTTGTGTTGAAATGACGTTATGCCACTTTTGTGAACTTGATATGATTTACATACTTCTATCTGTATTGGTATATTTATTTGACTTGGTTTAATAAATTGTTATGGGCCAAATCGTTTACTTGTGACACGTGGGTCGGATGCCCACTTGTGATATAATGATGTGATGATTTCCATGATGGACTTTCGTAGCTACCAAAGGCTTTGGCAGTGGCACTCATTGTGTTCGGATATGCTTCGGTTGGAGGTATCCCCCAAACGCCATATGTATAGTTGCGGCCGGATGAACCATATAGGGGAGGACGTGTGTGACGCCACTGTCTAGCTCCGGGCGGGATTCTATACATGATTAATTATGTGTGCTTGATACTATTGAGGCTCGTGGCCAACATTGGGGAAGAGAGTTTGATGTTTTCTTTATACTTGCATTTGAAACACCCCTAATGCACCCGTCATTGGTCGCGGTAGACCATCGCCGGGATATTTTATTGGCCAGCTCTATATGATTTTGAAACGATGACGGATGCGTGTGTGGATACCATGATGTGTGACATATGATTTATGAATTGTGGAAATATCATGATTGTTTTATAATGCCATCGTATTTTAAAACTTTGTTTGACACTCCGTGTTCACACATATGATTGATAACATATTGTCGATCCCCTCACTCACTGAGTATTCCCCATAATACACACCCCTCACTTTCCTTGATTTCAGAGAATAGATCGACAAGAAGACGTGTTGAGAGAGTTCGACATATTTGATTTGTATTGGAGATCTTGGACCTTGGGTATGGTATCAACCATTCTTCCGCAATGATATATTGGATGATGTTTGATGATATATATATATGTACATTTTGAGGTCTATAGAATGACTATTGTATACATTTATCGGGATGACTGTAATTATGTTGTGCAATGTAGTTAAAACTCTCAGATATGTTGTATACCTATGCATTGAGACAAATGTTTTGCATTTTACATTCTCTACTTGGGAAAATGATATTTTGGGGAAACAAGATTTATGCAGGTATTGATGTTAGCCTTTGTTGTCTCAGTATGCGTGTCGAGTGGTGGCAGTATATGGGGTAACGGGCAGCTGTTCACGGCCTCAGATCGAGAATCGGGGAGTGACAGTTCGGTTGGTATCAGAGCTCTAGGTTGCGAGCTATGTTTTATGAAAGAGTTTTGAATATATTTCCAAATACATTTTAAAAGTCCTTAGTGCATATGAGAGTTTCTTTACTTTCATGAGATCCCAGTACATGGTCTTAGGCATATGAATTCTTTTATTTTTAGGGGGTTAGATACGGTTCGTATCTAACCTAGCATATCATTTCCATTCGATTCTTAAATTGATAATTTCATTCATTTTAGTGGGTTAGTTACTTTGTAACTAATGCTAATTCTTAAATCTCACATAATAAAAATCATTCATATGCAGAATTATGAAGACTAGGCGGGGCCCTAGGTTTGTACCCCCTGAGCCACTTCTTAAGATGCCTAGAGTAACCGAGGATGTTTCCTCGTCACATGCGCCTCTTCCAGCGCCTTCTCAGCCGGCTACTACAGCCGCGGTTCCACCACCATCACTCGAGGCATTTAGGTAGGTGTATGAGTGATACACCACACATGGGGTTTCGATGCCACCCCCACCACCACCGATGGCAGTGCCGACTTCTATAGCAGCGCCTATTCCTATGACAGCACCTTCTTTTATGGCACCGGATCCTCCACTGGTGGCCGGTCTTTCTTTAGTTCCTGGTCCGAGTGACACTACGTCATCCACACTTAGACGTATCCACGAGCTGACTTAGTTAGTCAAGAAAGCTCGGCAGTTAGGATGCACAGACTTTGTGGGACTCGGTGATGCCACTGCGGCTAAACACTGGGTCAACCGGACCCGTTGGATTTTGATAGATTTGGGATTGAGTGAGGAGTATAGGCTGCGGGTAGTGGAGAGGTTGTTAGATGGGGATGCTCTTACTTGGTGGGGGGCTATCTATGATGATGCTACTGAGTCACTGTGGTGGGAGGACTTCTTGAAGGAGTTTAACTGTAGGTACTTCTTGGAGTTTTAGCATGATCGTAAGAGGGCAGAGTTCCTTCACTTGCGACAGGGGACTAGATCAGTTGCGGAGTACGAGACTGAACTGAGGAGATTAGCAGCTTTTGTTTCCGATTTAGCTACACCAAAGTAGATGAGGTTCATGTTTGTAAACGGGCTCAACTTGAACATTCAGCGATACATGACAATTACACCCAGCTTCTCCCTTGCAGAGATAGTAGATTCAGCCCACCGTGCTGAGAAGATTGTCCGCGCTGCGAGTAAACAGAGGGAGAGTAGAGATCAAATGAAGAAGGCTGGGACCCAGATGAGTCAGAGCTCAAAGTGGGGTAGGACTTTTGGTTTTTATGGAGGCCCCTTTCACTTCAGACCAGCACACTTTGGACAGGGATCACGTCCCCAGGGATTTGGAGCACCAGCCCCCAGTGCCATGAGTCAGATCGCAGCTCAGCGGCGCCCTCCTTGTCGTAGATATAGCAGACACCATCCTCTGGGAGCTTGTAGGGTACCTATCACGTGCTTCTAATGTGGGAAGCCAGGACATATCAAGAGTTCGTGCCCTGATTTAGGACTTAGAGGTCAAGTGACATCGAGTCATTCGAGTGGTCTGTGGGTAGGATAGTAGGGAGTACCTGCACATTTGAGTCACACTGCTCCACGGATGATAGCCGAGAGCAACACTGTACCCGGTCCCTCACAACAGTAGCCGAGGACACTGGCTCGCGTATATGCTATGACGCAGGAGGACGCTCAGGCGAACCCAGATGTGATCATGGGTAATCCTCCCACAGATCCCCCTGTTTAGGAGCTTTTAATGCTCTTCTTTTTGGAAATCATGTGTATCATGATAATTATGTACAATCATGACTAATTAAAGCTTGAGAGGCTTAACTATTTTGATATATATATACATATATCTTTTGTGCACCCTAAATTTATCCCTCTTCAATTTCTCGCATCTAGGTACTATGAAAATATTCGGAGTCGATGCCTGTGTTCTTATTGACACCGGATCGAATTATTCTTACGTGAGAGCTTCTTACGCTCGACAGTCGGATAAGCTGTTATCGCCATTATACGAGGAGCAAGTGGTTATCACTCCTCTTGGCGAGCAGTTGATCAGGGATTCTGTATATAGAGGATGCAATGTCATGATTGGGAAGACAGTATTGGAAGCGGATCTAATTCCACTCGACATGATAAACGTCGATGCCATCCTAGGGATGGATTGGCTAAGTACTCATAGGGCTTCTGTGGACTGTTTCACCAAGGAAGTAGAGTTTCGGAGATCTGAAAGGCCACCACTGATATTTGTGGGTGAGAGATGGGTATTATCTCGTTGTGTAGTATCAGTGGTGGAGGCTAGACGGATGATACGCTGAGGCTGCACGACATATCTGGCCCATGTGATAGATACCACCATAGAGGGTCCGAGGCTTGATGAGGTCCCGGTAGTACAAGACTTTCCCGATGTATTCCCCGATGAGCTACCCGGATTACCGCCAGTTCGGGAATTTGATTTTGTGATCGATTACTTTGAGGACTACCCTTATCTCTATTCCGTCATATAAAATGGCACCAGCCGAGCTGAGAGAGCTTAAGGTTCAATTGCAGGAACTACTGGACAAAGGATTTATCCGTCCGAGCACTTCGCCTTGGGGTGCTCCGGTGTTATTTGTGAAGAAGAAGGATGGTACTCTCAGACTTTGTGTGGATTACCAGCAATTAAACAAAGTCACTACCAAGTACTGATATCCATTACCCCGTATTGATGATCTGTTTGATCAGCTTCAGGGTGCTAGGGTTTTTTCAAAGATAGATCTTCGATCGGGTTATCACCAGTTGCGGATTAGGGTCGAGGCTGTGCCCAAGACGGCATTCCGCACCCGATATGGACATTTTGAGTTCTTGGTCATGCCATTTGGGCTAACCAATGCACCAGCTACATTTATAGACCTGATGAATTGGGTCTTCCATGATTATCTAGATCGGTTCATCATCGTCTTTATTGATGACATCCTAGTTTACTCGCGGGGTGATGAGGAGCATGCTCAATACCTCCGGGTTGTTTTATAGATTCTTCGCAAGAGGCAGTTATATGCCAAATTCACCAAGTGTGAATTTTGGCTACGACAGTTTGGTTTTCTAGGGCACATAGTCTCTGCAGAAAGTATTTTTGTTGATCCACAAAAAGTCAAAACTATATTGAAATGGGAGCAGCCGCAGACTGTGACGGAAATCCGGAGTTTCCTTGGTCTTGCGGGTTATTATCGGCGGTTCGTAGAAGATTTTCTTGGATCGCTGCTCCACTATCTAAGTTGACGCGGAAGGACGTCAAATTTCATTGGGATGATTGTTGTGAGGTGAGCTTTCAAGAGCTCAAACAACGATTGACGTCTGCATCGATACTGGCCCTTCCCACTAGTAGTCGGGAGTATGTGGTATACAGTGATGCCAGCCGACAGGGATTGGGTTGTGTACTGATGCAAGATGGTCGGGTCATTGCATATACTTCTCGACAGTTAAAGAAGCATGAGTTGAACTACCCAACACACGATCTCGAGTTGACCGCCATAGTCTTTGCCTTGAAGATATGGCGATATTATTTATAAGTGGTGACTTGCAGGGTATTCACAGACCATAAAAGTTTAAAGTATTTATTCACCCAGCGGGAATTGAACCTCAGACAGAGGAGATGGTTGGAGTTATTGAAAGATTATGATCTTATCATCGATTATCATCCGGGAAAGGCAAATGTTGTGGGAGATGCCTTAAGCCGGAAGTCATCATATTTTCCTCAGACGACAGAGAGTGCTTATCTCTCTTGTTTGGTAAGACTGTGCATTAGGAGTCAGCTTGACTAGAGATGATCAGGGAGCACTACTAGCCCGATTTGAAGTGAGGTCGACCTTCCTCGACCGTATTAAGGAGCTCCAGGGATCAGATGAAAAGCTCCGAGGTATTCTGGATAGGATCCGCAGAGGTGATGGCGGAGATTTTTGAGTCAGTGATGACGGACTAGTGGTATACTGAGAGCGGGTATACATTCCCACCGATAGCGATCTCCGGATAGCTATTCTTGAGGAGGCTCATTCCTTCGCTTATGCTATATATCCGGGCTGTACGAAGATGTACTGGAATATCCGAGGTAGTTACTAGTGGTCCGGTATGAAGAGGGAGATCGCAGAGTTTGTTGCTCGATGCCTGGTTTGTCAACAGGTGAAGGCCGAACATCAGCGACCCGCCGGTACTTTACAGCCTCTTCTCATTCCCGAGTGGAAATGGAAACACATCACGATGGATTTTGTGATGGGACTACTACGGACTTCGACACGACATGATGCTATATGGGTGATCGTCGATAGACTCACTAAGTCTGCACACTTTTTCCCTATTTGTGGTGATTATTCCTTAGAGGTGTTGGCACGCCTCTACATCGACACCATTGTTAGACTTCATGGGGTACCTGTGTCGATAGTATCAAACAAAGACCCCAGATTTACTTCTAGATTTTGGCCCAGATTATAAGAAGCATTGGGCACTAGATTGAACTTCAGCACAACATACCACCCCCAGACCGATGGTCAGTCAGAAAGGACCATCCAGACTCTAGAGGACATGCTGAGAGCATGTGTTATGGATTTTCGAAGTAGCTGGGATTGGCATCTCCCATTGGTAGAGTTTGCATATAACAATAGCTATCAGGCCAGTATTGGGATGCCTCCTTATGAGGCATTGTATGGGAGGAAATATCATATTCCATTGTATTGAGATGAGGTAGGACAGAGCTGACTCACCAGTGTTGAGATTGTTGAGGAGACCAAAGAGAAAGTGAGGATCATCCATGAGCAGATGAAAGCCGCCTAGGACTGACAGAAGGCTTATGCCGATAGAAGGTGGCGACCACTTGAGTTCGAAGAGGGAGACATGGTTTTCCTACGGATATCACCCTAGAAAGGGGTGATACGATTCAGGTAGCGGGATAAGTTAAGCACCAGGTATATTGGGCCTTTCCGTATCCTTGAGAGGGTCGGAAATATGACATATAGGCTAGAGCTGCCAGATAAGCTTTCACGTATTCACGATGTCTTCCACGTCTCAGTACTTAGAAAATACCTGCCTGATCCATCACATATCTTAGAGTCTCCGCCAGTTGAGTTGCGTGAGGACTTGAGTCTACCAGTTCAGCCCGTGGCTATCCTTGATCGGTAGACTAGGAAGCTGCGAAGTAAGGAAGTTCCTTTAGTCCGAGTCTTATGGAGAAGTGACCAGGTCGAAGAGGAAACCTGGGAGCCCGAGGAGACCATGAGGAGACATTATCCCCAATTTTTCACTATATAGCTTTCTTTTAGTTTCGAAGACGAAACTTATTTTAGGGGGTTAGAAATTGTAATACCGGACAAGTCCGGATTTATAAAAATATACTCTAAATGTTATTATTAGAAAATTTCTGTATTTTGTAAAAATTTTGGAAGAGTAATTAATTTTAAATATAAATATGAATTTTTGTTCCTTGGTTTGTTCGGGAGATCCTCTAGATATTAGGTGGATTTTAAATATTCAGTATTCAGTAAAAATTTGGGTGATTGCTTAGTAGAGTATTGGTTTGTTCGGTAGTGACTGCTCCTGGGAGATTGTTATCTCTAGACCAATCTTTTGTTTCTATCATTCGGTATATTTTGAATTCCCGATCAGTATCTTTGCCTCACTGATATGTTTAAATAATTATTTCTCATCAGTCCATTGACCGAATAGTATTTCCAATTTCCAATTGGCACCTTTCGTTCTCTTCGGCACTATTGGGTAATTTCTATTCTGCACCTGAAATTTGAAATTTTAAATAATTCTTATCAGTGCCTTCCAATTTTGCTTCTGCACCCATTCGGCAAAATTTTCTTTATTGACCGGACAATCCTTCGGGTATTTGCAAATTCATTCGGTCATAAATTTTCTCAAATATTCCTTCATTCGGTATTGACCGAACGGTGCCCATTAAATTTCTCTTTGGATATTTGTAAATCCTACTCGGTATTGTTGATAATAAATTCTTGGTACTATTAGGAGCCTATAGGTATACACTTGTAATTTTGAGGAGCATGTGTCCCTCAATTTACTGATCAGTTAGCCACAAGGAAGCACTCTCATTTGGTTGGCCGGTCAGTCTTCCTGATCAGCTATCCCGGTC
Source organism: Dillenia turbinata (assembly GCA_037126225.1). Taxonomy (NCBI): domain Eukaryota; kingdom Viridiplantae; phylum Streptophyta; class Magnoliopsida; order Dilleniales; family Dilleniaceae; genus Dillenia; species Dillenia turbinata. The sequence goes on along the minus strand of JBAMMX010000016.1, from coordinate 17,563,836 downwards.
AGTCTTCTTGGTTAGTCTTCCCGGGCGATCTATCAGATTAGTTTTCCCGGGCGACCTATTTGGTCAGCCTACCCGGGCAACCTATCTGATCAGCCTTCTTGGGCAACCTATCTGATCAGCTTTCCTGAGCGACCTATCTGGTCAGCCTTCCTGGACGACCTATTTGGTTAGCCTTCCCAGGTGACCTATCCGGTCAACCTTCCCAGATGGCCTATCTAGTCAGCCTTCCCGATCAGTCTTCCTGGACAACATTTTCTCTCTTTAACTGATGATCAGCTAGACCGATGAGACTTGACCCAGACACATCACAAATCACACTTTTCCTCAATAAATAAAATTTTAAGTATTTAAGTTCATTTTATTGAGTACCAAATTACAAAAAGGGACATATGGGAACTTGTGTAAGTTGGAAGAGAAAGAGGCAACTAAGTAAATTCATGAAAATGAGTTTATAAATAAGGTGTAATGATGGGGCATTATAATCCACGAAGACCAAACTTCACTTTTTTCTTCTTCCTTTTCTCTCTCGGTTCACACCTTCTCTCTTTCTTTCTTCCTGTTTCTCCAAAGATCAATTAAAATATCTCTAAATACACACTCTAAAAGTTTCAAAACTCATGACCCAACCTCTAGCAAGTTAAAACTAGTAAGAGAGTTGAGGTTTCTATAATGCCCACTTGTGACACGTGGATCGGATGCCCACTTGTGATATAACGATGTGATGAAGTGCATGATAGAATTTCATAGCTACGAAGGGTTTTGGCAGTGGCACCCATTGTGTTTGGATACGCTTCGGCCGGAGGTATCCCTCAAACGCCATATGTATAGTTACGGCAGGGTGAACCATATAGGGGAGGACGTGTGTGACGCCACTGTCTAGCTCCGGGTAGAATTCTATACATGATTGATTATGTGTGCTTGATACTATTGAGGCCCGTGGCCAACATTGGGGAAGAGAGCTTGATGTTTTTTTTATACTTGCATTTGAAACACCCCCAATGTGGTCGTAATTGGTCGCGGTAGACCATCGCCGGGGATATTTTATTGGCCAGCTCTATATGATTTTGAAACGATGACGGATGCGTGTGTGGATACCATGATGTGTGACATATGATTTATGAATTGTGGAAATATCATGATTGTTTTATAATGCCATCGCATTTTAAAACTTTGTTTTGACACTCCGTGCTCACACATATGATTGATAACATATTGTCGATTCATTCACTCATTGAGTATTCCCCATAATACTCACCCCTCACTTTCCTTGATTTCAGAGAATAGATTGACAGGCAGACGTGTCAAGAGAGTTCGACATACCTGATTTGTATTGGAGGCCTTGGACCTTGGGTATGGTATCGACTATTCTTCTGCAGTGATATATTGGATGATGTTGGATGATATATATATATATACATTTTGAAGTCTACAGAATGACCATTGTATACATTTATTGGGATGACTGTCATTATGTTGTGCAATGTAGTTGAAACTCTCAGATATGTTGTATACCTATGCATTGAGGCAAATGTCTTGCATTTTATATTCTCTACTTGGGAAAATGATATTTTGAGGAAACAGGGTTTATACAGGTATTGATGTTAGCCTTTGTTGTCTCGGTATGCGTGTCGAGTGGTGGCAGCATACGGAGTAACGGGCGGCTATTCACGGCCGCGGATCGAGGATTGGGGCGTGCACATTTGCAAATTGAAAGAGAGACTATCTCAACCGGTGATAGGGAGTGAGACTAAAAGAGTCTGTTCAGTTGCTCATGTCAACTCTACTTCTTCAGCTATGTCAGTTTCAACGACTCTAGTGGTATCTGTCGATTTTGAATCAGGTCAGATTAGATCGAGTAGAAATCGAGTCACTGAGTATAGAGAAGGGGACATTTGTGTACCTCGAGGGGATTGGAGATTCAAAAAACTAATGACTAAGTTTAGAAAGATGGAGCCGATGATCTTTTTGGGGAGAGATGATCCTCAGGTGGCGGAGACCTGGATTGTAGAGATGTAAAGACTCTTTTCTGAGTTTATGTTTGTAGAGAAGTATAAGGTTAGATTGGCTACCCATTATTTGAAGGAAGCCGCATATGACTGGTAGAGTTTGGAGTTAAGACTCTAATTTGGAGATGACCTTCAGTATATGTCTTAGGGTGATTTTACTCAGATCTTCCACGAGTGATATGTACCTACATTCATTAGAGATCAGAAGATGTCTGAGTTTTTAAATTTAAGATAGGGCAATCAGATGGTTAGCTAGTATGAGGACTGTTTTGCTAGATTGTCAGTGTATGCTTCGAAATTAGTTGATACAGATGAAAAGAGAACCAAGAGGTTCAAGAAAGGATTGCGATCCTTCTTCCAGAGGTATCTATAGCTCAGCCTTTTCTGACTTATCAGGATCTTGTGAATAATGTAAAGGAACTAGAATTGGTTACGGAGGACAGACAAGAAAGGTTCTAGGGAATGAGACCAATTGAAGTTCAAGCATCAAGTATGAAGAGGAAAAAGGAGAAGAAGAGGAATTTTAAGCAGGGGAAAGCTCCCGTAAGAGGCCGTCATATCCCATTTATGGGAATCTTTATACAGGGCCATGCGAAGGAGGAACCAAACTTTGTTTCTCCTGCTTTCAGCCTGGACATTATGCTTCACGTTGTCCCCTTAGGTCTAGATAACCATAATTTGTTCTTTTATAGCATATTCCTCTACATAGACCCCTACCAGCTCAGCAAGCAGTAGCGCCTCCTATTTTATTGAGGTCAAAACCATTAAGACCAACTTTACCACTATGGCCACAACAGAGACAACCTCAGGGTATGCCTCTAGGCCTAGGAGGTCAGGTTAGGGTTCATACAGTTACTACTCAGGAGGCTCATGTGTCACCAGATGTGATTACAGGTAGAATAAAATTATTTTCTCATGATATTCATGTTTTAATTGATCCAGGTGCCACGCAATCATTTATTTCATTAGCATTCGTCATATAATTGCCATATGGGTCTGAACCCCTAGAGTAGGGATTGTGGGTTGGTTCACCACTTGGTGATGAGGTTCTGGTAATTGAGATTTATAGAGACTACATTGTGAATGTCTAGGGGCATGATTTCAGTATTGATTTGTTACCTTTGGAGTTGATAGATCTGGATGTAATTCTGGGTATGGATTGGTTATTAGCTAATTATGCGTTAGTGGATTGTCATCGAAAAGTTGTTTGCTTTTCACCACCAGGATAGCCACAAATTTTGTTTATTGGTGATAGGTTTATCAGAGTTCCAGTTGTATCTTTTATTCAAGCAACTAAGATACTTTCCAAGGGTTGTCAAGGATACTTAGCTTATGTCATGGAAGACAATAAAGAGCAACCTCAGTTGTGTGACATACCGGTGGTATGAGATTTTCCTGATGTATTTCTAGATGATTTGCCCGGATTACCTCTAGTCTGAGAGATAGAATTTTTTATTGATGTGATGCCAGATACTATCCCTATTTCTATGGGTCCATACAAAATGGCACTAGCTAAGTTAAATGAGTTAAAAACTCAATTACAAGAACTTGTGGACAAAGGGTTTGTTCGTCCAAGTGTTTCTCCATGGGGTGCACCGATGTTATTTATAAAGAAGAAGGATGGTTTCTTAAGGTTGTGTATTGACTATCAAAAGTTGAATCAAGTTACCATCAAGAATAAATACCCCTTGCTGAGAATTGATGATCTGTTTGATCAGTTGAAAGATGTCATAGTTTTCTCTAAACTGGATCTCAGATCAGACTATCACCAAAATAGGGTCAGGGAGGAAGATATACCTAAGACAGTTTTTCGTACCCCTTACAGGCACTATGAGTTTCTAGTGATGCCATTTGGGTTAACTAATACTCTAACAGTGTTTATGCAAAGATAAAGCTCAACATGAGCAACATCTCCGCATGACTTTACAGACTTTGAGGATCGAGAAATTGTATGCAAAGCTAAGTAAATGTGAATTTTGGCTTAGTGAAGTAACCTTCTTGGGTCATATTGTCTCTAGTGGAGGGCTTTTTGTAGATCCAAAGAAGGTTGAAGTAGTTGTTGACTGGTCCACACCTACTACAGTTATAGAGCTACGTAGTTTTCTGGGTTTGGCAAGTTATTACTACAGATTTGTTAAGGATTTCTCTTTGATAGCTTCTCGACTTACAAGATTAACTCGTAAGAATGCACCTTTCCGGTGGGATGAACAATATGAAGCTAGTTTCCAGATGCTAAAGGATAGACTCGTATCAGCCTCAGTGTTAATGTTATCGGTCAGTGGATAGGGATATGTGATATTTAGTGATGCATCTAGGACTAGTTTGGGTTGTGTATTGATGTAGGGACAGAAGGTGATAGCCTATGATTTCGGGCAGTTGAAACCTCATGAGGTGAATTATCCGACACATGATCTAGAACTTGCAGTTATTATCTTTGCTCTGAAGATTTGGAAACATTACCTTTATGGAGAGCACTGTGAAATATTTACCGATCATCAAAGTCTTAAATACTTATTTACTCAAAAGGAGTTGAATTTAAGGAAGCGTAGATGGCTTGAGCTATTGAACCATTATAATGTTACTATTCAATATCAACCTGACAAAGTAAATGTGGTTGTGGACGCACTTAGCCACAAATCCATAGTGTCTTTCACATCTCTACAAGTAAGAGAGCATCAGATGATATCTGAGTTTGAGCAGCTAAAGATTGATACTGAGATTACCAGTCAGGGATCTCTTTTGGCTCGGTTTATGGTTTGACCAGATTTATTTGATCGCATTAGGGATACCCAATAAATTGATGAGATGACAATTAAGCTCAAGGGAGATATGCAAAAAGGGGGGAAGCCTGAATTCAATATATCAAATGAGATAATCAGATTTTGAGATAAATTGGTAGTTTTGGAAACTCAGGGGTTGTGGAGATTAATTTTGGATGAAGCACATAATTCTGCTTTTTCTATTCATTCAGGATTTACCAGGATGTATAGAAATTTTCGTCAATCCTTTTGGTGGCCTAGTATGAAGAGAGATGCTGCCAAGTTTGTTCGGAAATGCTTGATATGTCAATAAATAAAGGCTGAATGCCATAAACCAGGGGGACTACTCGAGCCACTCTCTACTCCTGAATGGAAATGGAAACATATTACCATGAATTTTATCTCATGTTTGGCTAGAACTCTGAGAGGATTTGATGCTATTTGGATTATAATGGATCATCTCACCAAGTCAGTTCACTTTCTCCCAGTGGCAGTGACTTATTCAATAGAGAAGCTAACTAAAATTTATATCGATGAGATTGTGAGATTGCATGGTATACCAGTATCCAAGTTGGGAACTAAACTTAATTTCTCCATGCCATATCATCCTCGGACAGATGGGCAGTCAGAAAGGACTATACAGACTCTAAAGGATATGTTAAGAGCATGTGTTTTAGAACTCCATGGAAGTTGGGCTGAACATTTAATGTTAGTGGAATTTGCTTATAACAGCTATCACTCCAGCGTTGACATGGCACAATTTAAAGCACTATATGGGAGAAAATGTAGAACTCCTCTTTGTTGGGATGTAGTAGGAGAGAAATATATATTTTAATCTAAAATAGGGCCCGCTTATCTACAAGAAACCATATAAAAAGTTCAAATCATTCAAGATAAGCTCAGAACAACTCAATCTCACCAAAAAGAGTTATGTTGATCCGAGACGTAGGGAATTGGAATTTGAGGTGAGAGATAAAGTTTTTCTCAAAGTTTTTCCAACTAAAGGTGTGATGAGATTCGGGAAAAAAAAGGGAAAGCTCAGCCTTAGATGTATTGGCCTTTTTGAGATTTTAGCCAAAGTTAGATTAGCTGCTTATGAGTTAGCTTTACCTCTAGCACTTGAGAGAGTTCACCCTACCTTCCATGTTTCCACGTTGAGGAAGTATGTTTATGATCCTTCACATATGATCTGTTATGAGCTACTTCAAGTTGTAGATGATCTAACTTATGTTGAGTAACCAATCCAGATATTAGACTCTCGGGAACATAATTTAAGGAGCAAGATTATTGGATTGGTAAAAGTTCTTTGGAGACACCACACTTCTGAGGAGACATCTTAGGAGCTAGAGTCAAAAATGAAGGAGAAGTATCCCTATCTTTTTTAGCACGAGCGGTGATCCAAAGAACCGGATCATTAAAGGAGGAAAGGATGTAAGGCCCCATTCTAGGAAAATATTAAAACATGCATTTTCATTTGCAACTTTATTATTTTACTAAGTACATTTGAAATTATTGCATTTCACCGTGTTAAAATTTGTGAATTTTCATATGTGATGCATGCTTTATTTTGTTATGATTTTAAATATAAATTGCGTATATTAAGTTGGTATAGACTAGTGAGACATACCGATGAATAAGAACAATCGGGAATAGAACTAAATTAGGATTTAGTATGGGACTCACAAAAGGGCACATGTCACACAATTACAAGGCATAAAGCAAGACACTTGGCTCACTACTAGATATTATATCTGCTTAGGAGGGGGCCAACATTAATAAAGAGAAAGACACATGGCTCAATTTTTTTGACACCACTTAAGAGATAGATACAGAGAGAAAGAGAGAGGAAAAGAGAGAGAAGCTATACTTTGCTCCCTAAATTCGTCACTTTTATTCCTCTCACCAAAAACTACCCCCAAATTCCATCAAAACATCCATTTAAGATTGGATTCAGCAACCTCCATCCGACTATTTAGTGTTCCTAACATAAGGAAGTGTAAAAAAAGGAGTAAAACAACCCTAGAACAAGCTGAAAACACTTGGGGAGCTAGGGATTTGGAGGAAGAAGCACATAAGAGAGAAAAGTGAGTTTCAAACTTCCAAAGGTAAGTACCTTGCATGTGTTTGTTAAATTGATACCTAATGATCCTGTAGAATATATTTTTGGATGGAATTATGTTGTTGGAATACAGATGAAATGAATTAGAGAAAAGAGAATTTCATTTTTGAATGAAACCCTAAAAATTCTATATGCTGGATAACCTGACCAGTCTTCAGTTTTTGATTTATAACTTTCTCTGCATAGTTTCTCCTAAGAAACTAGATTTCTGTAACTTTAAAATAATATATGATTCGAATAGTTTTATTGAGAAATGATTTTTTGGTGAATTTTCAAAGTAGTACATTTCTATAGAAAAATTACCTGTTTCTGCCCTGTTTTGGTGCTGAATTTTGTTTTGATTTTGAGCTGCCTTTTAGGCTGAATTAGGAAAAACTCTGAACATAGAAATTATAGTCCTATCTCTTATCTTTAAGTGGCACTGGAATCACCTCAATACAAGGTGTGCAGAAAAAGTTATGTTAGTTCTACTATGATTACACAAATGGTATTATAGATTTTGGGCTGAATAAACTTTTGTGTTGGCTTTTTTGTACAATTGGAATTGAACTTAGCTACAAACATAAAAGTTATAGCTTTATGTCCTAACTTTGTGTGGCAATTTGATTTATATTGATTCGTATATTGCAGTTCAAGATATGGCTATTTCATTGAAGTTTGTTTGTATTGATAATTCATTGGGATAATCCAATGTGATGCTATGATTGGGCTAACTATGCAAACTATTTATTTGTGATGTTTGGTCGTAAAACTAGTGCAATTCTTGTGATAAATGGTTTGGGAAACATAAAGAAATGTAAAGAGAAAGTGATGGTATGAAAATTTCTTCGAAAGCTTGTGCGAAGCCTGCGGACGAAACTTGAGGAATGCGGATGGTATATGGAGTTCCAAAACTTGTGCAAAATTTGCGAGCGAAGCTTGAGAAACTATGATTGTATCTCTTTTCTCTATAAGGGTAGGATTAGAAACAGATAAAGTGTTTGATGTATCTAACCCAAAAGGATCTAGATTTTATTTAGGAGTACCTAATTTTGGTTTACTCTTTCAGACCCTCATACACTAGATTGGTTTGAAATTCTATTTCTTTTTTTAATTATTAAGTTATTTGGAATACTGAATATGGGAAAGAATAATGGCTCTAAAAGTGACAATCATATTAGTTTTCTTGAGAATGCTGGTGATAATATGCATCTCTGGTATAGTTTATTGAGTTTATATTGTTGTATGATGATATTGATATCTTGATACCTACTTACTTGCTATGCATGCTATTGGTTCCCCATGTATTTGCTCAGCTTAACTGACCCCGATATCCTTATTTTCAGGTGATCTAGGAGACGAGAGGGAAGTTTAGGGTATAGACATTTGTACTGAGGGATTTAGATCCCTACTCATATTCGATCTTTGTATCTTGTTTGAGGCATATACATATTTGTGTTCTTTTGAATAGTCTAAGTTATATAGTTAGTATGGATATAAGATTTGGTACAGAGAAACCTTATCTATAGTTTTGTGGATAAAGTGTTTGTATATTATGGCATATGGTGCTGGGCAGCCACGAGGGCCATTGATGCTTGTCAGCTTGTTTGATAATAGAAGTGCCCTCTTGATTTATGTCAGGTTATCATATTAACCCCAGGTGGCTAATAGTTACTAAATAGGGGAGGCTCTGCGAAATTTCCTTTCGGAAAGATCGAGTAAATGGTTTTTTTTTTTTTTTTTTTTAATTTAACTCTCCTTCTGTGTTATCATACACGGGGAGTGGGACTGTCACGAGTTCGGACGTCACGTTTTAATCGTATTTGCTGCTTCCGCATTTGTATGTTTGTTCCTTTCTATTAGGAGGTGCAATGCCCGGATAGCGGATTGTCACAAGGGCGATCCATCCTCATGCTTGGAAGGAGAAATTTCATTTACATTCCTCACCATTCGTCTAGGAGGCATTATCCTATAAAAGCGAAGTACTATATTAGCTCGCTAAGTTAGAAATCAGACTAAGTATTTAACCCCCTAAAATAAGAAATCATTAGTCCCTAAGACCCATAGGAGGTTTTTGAGAATCTTTTGAAAAATTCTTTAAACACCTAACTTTTCGAAAAGAAGGATACTTTAAAATCATTGAAAACTCTTGGGGACATTTGGAAATATTTTAAACACTTAAAATATTTAAAATAGCAAGCCTAAACTCTGATTATAATAAAATTGTCAAGCCCGTCTCTCGGATCGAGCACGCAACAACTACCACATTATCCCGATACACATGTGAATCCCACTCCATGTCCAGAAATACCACAAGGCATTTTAATATTCCAAACAAGTTAAAATAAATTCAAATCATTTATCAAACAATCCAAATGCCCTAATAAAACAATAAACCTTGTAAAAGAATTTTTTTCCAAATAAAAGGAGTTCCAAAGTAAGCAAGTAATAGTTTTTCAATAGTAGCTAAAATAAAACAAATATATAATAAAAACCTAACTTTTAAAAGTTTACAAAGCTTCCTAGATGGGTCTAGTCTACATAGTTTCCAAAGCTAGTACCTATTGAAAATCAACAAAAGTAACTTCTTCTGACCGGCAACAAGATGATGACTAAGTTTCTAAGCTAGTTTCCCTTAAAAAGAGATGAGAAAGAGGGGTGAGTATGAAATACTAAGTGAGTGGAGTGCAATAGTATATTGAATATAAATAGGGGCTGAGGGTGGTTGAATATAAACAAGTAAGTATATTCAAATGCAATATTAAAATGTCATTACACAAATAAATTCATAACAAATTTCCTATGACTCATATATTCCCATTAACAACCATGTTTATTTTCCTTTCAAACTTTTCTGGGGTGTTTTATTTGCCGAAAAAACATATCTATTTGGTAGAATCTCCCAATGGGTTTTTTCATAATTATTTTATAAAACATTCTCCTATCCTTCACGTTGACCTGGAGTTCTGTGGGGTGCCGCTACGTTATCATGGCCAGCTTGAGGGGCTCTCTATCTCGCCTACCTCCAAGTTGAATTTTGAATCAGTCTTTACCACGCTACCCCGATGACCTAGTCCATGGAAAGATTTGGACTATAGTCCTCTTCTATGCACCATGTTACAAAATTCATTTCACATTTCAATGTCGTAACCATTCATAATGGAATGAAAGTTCACAATTCACAATCATAATTCTATTATAACATGATGCAAACAATTCAAAAATTTACGGATAGAGTAATGGATAAATCAAATCATTTAAGTTGGGCATACCACAATCACAGAGCATATAAAATTCATTTCAAAATTTATTTCACAAATCATAATTTAAAATCCTTTTATCATTCATATTGAACATAACCATTCACTCACAGTGTTAGGAAGTTAGTCACTCCCAATTTTTTTCTCCACAACAAGAATCCCGCCTTGATCAGTGCTGTTTGCTCCCTAAGAGACATTACCAAGTAACCAAAATTATAAATATTTATCATTCTATATCAACCAACAACCGTAACCTTCAAACCTAGCCTTTCTCTCATTTATGGGGATACAAAATCCTCCAAATTTGATTCATCAAATTTTATCATAAAACTCCAAAGTCATGAATAAGGAAAGAATAAGAAATTACCTAAATTTTGTCACCACTTTTATTGCAAGCCAAGCCACCATAAAACCCTAGGTTTTCTCTCACTAGAAAATCTCAAATCTCTCACTAGATTTAATTTTCTAGAGATTGTGTTATGAGTTTTGGAGTTTTTAGAGTGTAGAGTTTTGGAGTTTTTAGAGTGTATGTTTTGTGATATTTTGATTGATTTTTGATAGAAGTAAGGAGTGAGGGAACGGGAGTGTGTGAGCTGAGAGAGAGGAGTGAAAGAAGAAGTGAACTTTAGAGTTCATGGATTCTGGAATCCCACCGCCACTTTGTATCTACATTCATTTTTCTTATTTACTTAATAGCCCTCTCACCCTACAAAATTACATAAGTGCCCAATGTAGCCTTCTGGGGTTGTTTGAAGACTCAACCCAATCAATTGAAATACTTAGAAGTTTTGTTGGTCGGGAAAGATGCAATCGGTGATGAGCAGAGGAAGTGGAAGTGAAAGTTAGAGACTATGAAAAAATACATTTGAAATAATAATTTTTTTTTGGATTATTCATGAACATGAAATATAATATAAATTTTTGAATATCATGAGTAAGAGGTTTCATGGTACGGTGATACCAAGTCTTTTTCGAAGTTGGTGGTATTTGAGTTCAATTTCCATTGATTACCGAACACAATTTCATAATGGGAAAGACAAACATTCCAACACAACATCAACGGCTAGAGAAAGAAAATGCCATTCACTTTAGCTGTACCAAGAGTCACATTTATACTAATGGAAATACATTAGAAGAAATAATAAATATGGAATATAATATATATTGCAGGTGATGTGACTAAGGTACTTGGGTGGCTTGGTGGTAAGTAGTTTTTTGGGTAAAGGGAAGGGCAAGGGTTCAAATCTCAATGGTGGCAAGTGGAAAAACAAATTTAAAGTCTTCTTGCTACAAGTGGGCCGAGAGGAATACCGGAAGAAAATGGGGCACCAACAAGATAGCGTGAGCCGAGCAAGTTCATCAACTGACTGGGATTCTCAAATTAATGGATCAACAACATATACAAGGAGGTATTTTGAAGGCACCGATAGTGAGGGGAAATGGGAAAAAAAATCACTGAGTGTCCGATATATATTGTCATCAAGTACCGAGAGGCTACCAGCGCACATATACTACGAGACTACATGTCCATAATATATACCAAGAAAATAAGGGGGTGTACTGACATGAAGTTCAATTGTCACCGACGATAATATGTGTGAATGGTAGAAATAAGGTAGTGGTTATAAAAAAAAAAAATCTCCAAGAAGTGGTCACTACCTAGGAATCAAAATTAGAACGAACAATCCACTCAATGTTAAAACTCTAGTGAATAACCTAATTTCTGAAAGGTCAATTTCTACTAAACACATGTTATATTTCATCGAACACTAACACTATAGTAACCGATTACTTAAAATTAAAAGTTTACCGACCAGGTGCCTAAGGGATTTCTGGACAACTCAAAGAACAGAATTTCACATCTATATCAAATTAATTATCTCTCCCACACTTTCACAAAATATAAAAATTTTCAAATAACTCATTAGAGTTAACATTACCATCCGGACTTATCCAATGTTACAATAAAACTCATGTGGGAATATTGTATTTGTTTATTGAAGGTTTTAAAACAAACCAATAAATATAATTTTTATGAATCCCAAAATCTTTAAAACGGATTAAAATCACCTATTTCTAGGTCAAGAAGATGTTACAATATCAGATCACTTTCTGTTGTTCCACAATCCAAATGCCTCGACAGAGAATATGATCAACCCTTACTCTATCTTCATTGATGAGAAGATGTTCTCTCTCTCACATTCTACAAAAATTGTCCATTCATCTATTGTGTTCAAGTTGGAGAGGGAGAGGTTATCCAAAAAAAAAAAAAAAAAGAAAAAGGGAGTTTGGAGTGGTTTCCAAAAAACCACTTCCTATCATCTCTCCTTTCAAATTCAAAATTCGAATAGGTTTTCGATCTAGGGTTGGATATACTCTTATGGGTGGACCAGGATCCATTTTCTAACATTTATCGTACCATAATTAATAAAGTGAAAAATTTTCTGGCTCAAGAATGGGCATCTTAACATCCCAAGTTCTTAGGATTTCCAAAAAAAAAAATAATGATCTATTCAATGACTTTTGTTTAAGGATCTAATTCTGATATTTTCTTTAAGCATTGTCCTCTATATGTCTTATTTTGTCTCTATGTGTAATGTAAGCAAGTACGTTCAGGCGTACTTATTCGTAGGCAATGAAACCTAGACAACACTATTGCAACATTCATGGATGCATACCAACTTATGCATCTGTGCACCAGTCACCTGTAGAGATCGGAATGCTCCCTAGGCACAAATAGCTCAGCTGGCGGCTCAATTCCATTGAAGAACACATTATAGTCTTGCTCATTCATGCTTGAATACCATCCACCATCAGCATCATCAACTCTGAAAATGTTTTCATCTTCAATGTTGGTTGCAATATTGTCTTGCCCATTTTCATTTGACATTGTGCCAACTGAATTTCCACCACCCACAAGAGAAGCCCCATCGTCAGCTTTGTCACCTAATACCGCAATGTTGTTTGACGCCTCAGTGGCTTCATTGTCATTCAGAAACTGGTTTACTATATCCAGTTCCTCTTCATTGTTGTTGGCTAGTGATTGGAGGTTTGTGCTGCCATTTACATGAATGGTAGAATCATTTCGAAGCCAGTTCTCACATAGCATACTATTTTGGCTCGCAGCATTATTTGGATCGAAGCAGTCATTTTGTTCTTCTATTATTTGGTTAGTCAACCCACCAAATGCATCAACTTGATCCACACAATTTGGCTGCTCTGCATGTGTTGATGTTGTAGGAAATCCATTGTTCACCACATCCCCTCTTGTGTTCCAAATTGATGGCCCAGAATAGTCATCCATTCCAGCTAAGCAATTATTCGAATTAGGTGAAATGAATAAGGAATTGGCAAGACATTGCCCACTGAAACCAAAACCAATTCCCTCCTCACTAGCAGTTTGATCCCCATAGTTAGGAAAAGACCTGCTTTGCATTTCCAACCCCACACCTTGTCCATTGTCTAATACACTGGTCTCACCTAGGTATTGATTATTACTATGAAAAGATCCAACTCCAGTTGGATTGCCAAGACAGGATTTCTCTGTTGGAATAGCACCAATGTCTGAACTTGGGGAAGATGAACCATTGTGCGAGTTTGGCCCTTCTTGAGCATTGCTATGGCTTGAAGTGTACGATGAATATAATGGATGAGGTATGTAGTGATTCCTAAAACCATTTTTAGTCCTTCCAAACTCATTGGACGTGTTACCAGGAGTTGTGTTAGCACCCCAAAGACCATCTCTATTGTTATTTTGTTGTAAAGATGAGGAGTTTGAAATTCCATACCCATCCTTATCACTTGTTGGCTGCTTTTGCAAACTTTCCAGCATTTCAACAGCATATTGCTTTCCCGTGCCAATTGAATTCTTGTTTGGCACAATATTGCTTGAACTTGACATTGTCGCGGCATTGTTGAAGTTTAATAAAGATGATACAGAGCTCATAGGAAAACTATTATCATTTCCAAACTCATTTCCACTGTAGCTCAAGAATGATGGTTGGTTCAGTCTTCCAAGTAAAGTTGAAGATTGATTCAGCCTTCCAGTCTGCTGTGAATCAATCATATCGAGTTTGTGTCTTGAAAGAAGGGATTGAGCTGATGTTGAAGATGATCTAGGACTATACTTGTCTGAGCTGATATTATGTTTTCTGGATTGGATTAGACAGGAAATTCCTCTCTGATGAGGAACTAATAAGTGCTGACCGAAGGGCGTTGGCATGGCATGTCTAGATGGCGATCCAACATCAGGAGGACTTGGTGCAAGCCTAGGAGGTTTCTGAAAAGAAAAAGGTAGGCAAGTGTAAAACTTAGATCAAAGATCAATATTTGTAATTTTTTTTTTTCCAATTGCAATGCGACCTAACATCATATTATTTATAGCAAATACCAAACAACAATTCATTAGTACCCGACGTGTATGTACCATCTCTGCCATTTCTGTCTCTCAGCCTGCCTCTCCCTCTCTCTCTCCCTCCCTCCCTCTCTAAACAAATGGCTCTTTTCCAATTAAAAAAATGACCAGCCTATTCTGTGAATTGTCTAATATTCAACCAAATATTGATATCAAAAGCAGTATTTTGTTTTAAACATCTCTAAGCACGAGTATCTCTTATATAAGTGAAAAAGGTTCTTCAATTAAAGCTATATTAGAAAGAGCATTACTGTCCAAATGACATTGACAATTTATGGTCGCACATATATCAGTAAAAGATAAAAGAAATGTGACAGACCTGTATAAGAGAATTAGTTTGTCCTGGCATTAGGCTACTTCCATGCCCGCCTTGAAGCATACTTGGTCGATAACTTTCTATGTCAGAGGTCATGCCAAAGTCAAACGATGCATTGAATTGTTTAGGATGCAACACCTTGGCGAGAAAAAAATTGCACATTCACAAAAATGGATGAAGGAAAAAAAAGAAATGAACATGACTAACCTTGAAGCTGGTCAATCAGTTTCATATTTTGTTCCCTAGTCAAGTTATTTATGTCATTAACATTAGCTGAATCATTCTTCTCCACCTTGTCCTGAATTTCAAATGTCGTTTCACCAGTTTTGTTTGAACTTACACCTTCACCAGCTTGAGTGATTTCTGTTATGTTTTCTCCATTTTCATTTGCATTCTGAACATGGTTTGCTTTTAGCTGAACCATTTTCATCATCATGATCCTCACCCGCAAAACATGCTGCCATAGTGATCTAACAGTTTCAATGTCGAGAGGCTTTTGTTGGAAGAAGCAGGCCCCATGATCAATTGCTTTCCTTGCAATCTCAGGACTGGGATCCGCGGACATCACTAGGCAGCAACAATATGGAAAAAGAACGAAATGTAGTACCGTCATAATAGAAGCAATAATGTTGTTAAAATTACAATTATAGAAAAATAAAATATAGATTATATAACTATTGCTGCTGTATTTAAGAGGACTCACAAATGACTGGCACTCCATGTTTCTCTACTACAGTTCGAAGAAAGAAATAATGATCCAACTCGGGCATATGGACGTCCGCAAGTACAAGATCGTACTCTCCTTTCATATCCTGTAGAGTTGCTAAAGCAGCTGATTCCACATTGAAGGTTGCAACTGTTATCAAGCTCAGGTATAAGAGTCACCCAAACCAAAAGAGGAAAAAAAAAAAAAGCAATTTATCAAGCAAGTATTATTCATAAAATGATTAACTTCTGTCGAATCCAATCTGTTGTAATTTATATCAGTCTGTTCTCTTTAGTACTGCCACAAGATTAACTTATGATCCATCTCCGCCATTGTATTTGTACAATGCATAAGTAGAAAATACATATCTGAGTGAATACTAAATTTCCCAAAAAAAAAAAATCATGAGTTTATGTAGAAAATAATTTAGTTCTTTTCATCTCGCTGATAAATAAGAAGACTTATTACAAGAGATCTATGATGTAATAGATTTCTTTTCTTTCACAGTCCAATTGACTCGAGTATTTCATCCATTTGTACAATTTCTGCTTAATCTACAAAAGCAAAAGATCCTTACATACACCATATATTCACCACTAGAAAAGATTTTTATTTTTATTTTTTTTTCTACTTATACCGTAATCAATTTATTAATCTTGATTAATCTATTTCGAGCTCCCGTTAAGGGACGAGCTCTCCTCATTTTTGTTTTTTCTATTCCTAACATTCAATCCCAGGAATTTGGCTAAAGAAATTTAGTGCCCTTACCACCAGAGCAACAAGACTTTGTTCTAGAAATGATTCTTTTGTTGAACATAACGAATGCTTTTTTTGTTGAACATAACATAGCAAATATACTTTTGGTTACAAAAGAAACTAAGAGTTGGTAGTTTTTAGCAACAGGGAAAATTGTAGAATCTAAGGTTAGGGCTTCAAGAATATAACCTTTGTAAGAACAAGACTCAAAGAATCTTCTAAGTCGCACAAGCTCTACTAAATCTCGATCTACCAGCATAACATTTAGATCCACCTTGGGTGGGTAATATTTTGTCACGTTCTCGTTCGATTCTGCTGCCATGTAATCCATTTGCAATTCTTCACCCTTGTTTTTGTTGAAAATGGAGATACGAATATGGTGAAGAGAAAAGACAGCAAAGGAAAAGAAGCAAACTCAACTCTCTATATAGTGTGTGTGTGAGAGAGAGAGAGAGAGAGAAAGAGAGAGGGAGAGACAGAGAGAGAATGAGTGGACTCGCAGAATAAATTTGAAATATGAATGAGAATAAGATGTTTTTGACCCAATAATCCCAAAATTTTTTGCTCTCACTCAAGTGTGAGTATACCCCATCCTCCATTTGTATTTAGGACATAGCCCTCGGCCATGAAAAGACCATTTTGCATAAGACGAGATTTGGTGGCGTGATGCTACAAAAGGCTTCAATGGAGAATTACGTAGTAGTCTTATATAAAAATAAGATAATATAAAATAGTGAGTAGAATTTGGTGTGCACTCAAAGGGCTGTGGTTAATAAAACCGAGTCAAAAGCATATATACAAGCAAATTTTCCTTTTATACTAATACTTTAATTAATTTAAATTATTATTTGTTTAATAATTAAGAAAAATATTATAACATGAACTGATATAAAATATGGTATATTTAATCTTGTATTTCATTGATTTATTTAGTATTATTTATTCCTTTTATACATTTTGAATTTTTCTTAACAGTTTTTAGGCTCGCTATGGTAACTTTTGTTATATGATAATTATACCCCCACTCTTGCCTTTAGTGGCTTATTGTATTTTCTAAAAAAGTTAACATCAATAATTATTTTTGACGTTTTCCTAAAATTTAAGATGCAGATTTAATTTTATCTGAGTGAACCATTTTGGAAATGTTCAAGGGGCAGAAGCAACGCTCTAATTTTAAAATTAGTTTATATGTAATAATAGTATTAGCAAGTAGTATTGAAAATGGGGAAAACATATCTTGTGAATTAATTTATATGTAATATTGAAAATTTAGTATTAGAAAATTTTTATTAAATTTTTTCCTTATAGAATAGCAGGAGGAACCAGTTGTGTTGATTTAAATAGGTTTTGATGATAATTAGTGATAATTAAAATTGATTTGAGTCAATCAATTGATCGTCTAGTAAGGTATGAAAATTGTCAAAAGTAAAAATAGTTTTAGCAAGTCGACAAGACCTTTTGATAAGTCGACTTAGAGTTCAAAAGGTTGAATTTGGCCAAGTATAGAACCTATCAAGTCAACTTGAGCAAACATCGAGTCGACTTGAGGAACTCAGGTTTCAAAATTATAAACCTGAGCATAACAAAGTCGACCTATCTAATGACAAGATGGCTTGAGTTTCAAGATTGTAACATTATAAGTCGACTTGCACTCAAAACAAATTGACCTGTCAAATATAAGTCTTAGAAAATATGTCTGTAATTTAAGTAAATTAACTTACTAAGAAGTTAAGTCGACCCGAGACTAACACGAAAAGGAAATCGAGTCGATTTAATCACTATTCAAGCCAACCTGAACCCACGATAAGCAAGTACCAAGTTGACCTGCAAAACAAAAAGTTGACCTCACCCAAAAGAAAATAGACACATAAGTGGACTTAAATAGTTTTGCAAGCCAACTCATGAGCAAAACAAATAGATGTCTGAACAGCAAAATGATGGAAAGGGGTAACCAAACCTGAATAAAACTTAAAAACATTGAGGGATATGATGGAGATTTCACAACCCACTAAATAAAGGTTTAAACAAAGCCTTCACTTCATACTCTTCCTATTTCAATCGATTTCTCTCTCTTCTCTAACTCATTCCCCTCTCTCCCACTCTCCCTCTTGCCTTTCTCTCTCTCAATCTCTCTTGAAATCAACTACATCTCCATTGTCACACTCAGACCCACTACAAAAAAATAGTGCTTTGTGATGAATTTTGTGACAAATTTCAATGAAAAGTTTGTCGGAAAAAAAAATTGTGATGAATTTAGCGACAAACATAAGTTTGTCACTAAGACCTTGTCACAAATATTAGTGATGAAAATTTAATTATTCGTTGCAAATATTAGCCACAAATAATTTTTTTGTCGCACATTTGCAACAAATATATTGTTCATCGTAAATTTTACGACGAACAATTCTTCGTCACAAATTTTGCGACGAAATTATATTTCGTTGAAGATTGTTCATCACAAATTTACGAAGAAATAATAATTTGTCGCAAAATTTGTGATAAAAAAGTAATTTCTCACAAAATTTAACCAAATATTTAACCTCAAATATTCTTTTCGTCGCAAATTAGCAACGAATTCTACAGCAAATTATTTTTATCGCAAGTTTTGTGACAAAGTATTCTTTATCGCAAATTTGCAATGAACAGCCTTACGTCGCAAATCTTGAGATGAATTTTTTTCCTTGCTAAATTCATGACGCTTTTTTGTGACGATTAATGAGTTTAGTGATGAATCTAAAATATTTAGTGATGAATTTTGAGACAAACATGAGAATCAGTGGCAAATTTTGTGACAAATCTGGAATTTTTGGGACAAAAATAAATTTTATTGGCATATTTTTACTATTTTCCTTGTATAACCTGTTTGTATACTTGGTCGTCCAACAACATCATCAACTAACCATCCAACAGTCATCAACATCAAATTTCTGTTATCTTTGTTCATCCATGCAACTAACCATCTAACAAGATCAACCAATTAAGAATTCAATGACAACTAATCATTTTAACACTATCAAGAGTCACAATAGCAGTAGTATAAAAAAAAACCACAACTCCCAATGTTTAAATGTTCAAATATCAACAACAACCATAATATCAACAACGACTACAAAAATCAAAGTAACCATGTTCAAATGTAACCATCAAATAACAATAAACAATCTCAAGCACCACCACCACTATCATCATCATCGAATATATCATTACCATCATCACTATCACGAGCATTATCACAAGGAGATAGAGAAGGAAAAATCTAATATGAAGCGGGAGCTAACTGAAGATGTTGCATAATATACATCTGTTGTGCGCGAAACTTATTAAATTCTTGGTCTCTTTGCATCTGTTGTGTGCAAAACTCATTAAATTCATGATCTCTTTGCCTCTATTGTGCACGTACCTCTTGAAGTTTGTTGTCTCTTTGTGCTAGTAAGTCTTTTAAGTGGCCCACCTCTACGTTCAATTGCATTATTTCCCCCTTACTGTTGGTGGGATGGAAGAAGATAGACGAGCGATTTTGCAAGTTCTACTTAAAGAACCCATCCCAAGTACTCTACCCCCTTTTGCTCCACCAGTTGCCTCGAGCTATAGAACCATACTATTAACAATGGCTCAGATGAACCAACATCATCACTAGCACTCGAACTTCTCCTTAAAAGCTCATCATATCTCTCCTGTATTGTCATGAAGAAAATTAAAAGAAAATTGAAATAACAATATGATAGAAACTTATATAATCTGGATTATATATATATATATGTATATGAAGGTAAATAAAAAACATAATCTTCATTATCCTACTAATATTAAAAAAAATTATGAATTGAAGACGAATTTGATAAAGAGAAGTGCAAATAAATGTTTTCATTATTATAACATTGCATTCAATTCATTACATTGTTTTCTTAGTTGTTCTGATTATCTAGTAATACGAATCATAAGACTATAAAGCTTGTTTAAACAAAGAGCAATACTTCTGCAAATGTTACTCAATGGGATCTATTAATAAACGTTCATATTAACATTAAATAAGTTGCAAGTTGTGAAGAACAAGAAAATATCTATCAAAATTGATGTAGTTACCATCAAGTGATTCATTAGACAAAGATTATGTATAAATAAGAAGTTAACATTTCAAGAAATATAAGTAAAATCGTGCAAAGTGGACATGTTGAATGTTCAGCTTTTTATAGCTTAAAGTAAGAATCATTGGATGGAAGGATCTCGCTTAAAGGGTATTTAAGTACAGCAAAATAGGGTTTGAGTGCAAAGACATTATCCATCCCTAAAATTGGATTAATAATGATCAAATAGAAGAGTATATATTAAGAATCAAAGAATCAATGTAAGTAGTAAAAAGAAACTTAGGAGAGACTAACCTAATAAATTCATCTTCCTATATTGTTGTGGTAGATTCAACACAATATATTCAAATCAATATTGAAAATTTCTATAAAATAATTAAAAGTTTTGAAATTACATACCTTAACTGGTCTAACTCTCTTCTCACTCCATGTCTTATCTTTTTTTTTTGAAATATCTGCATGAAAGTGTCTACGAATAATGGCTCGATTTTCATTTTCTTGGCCTAAAAAAATACTATTACAAATAATGAAATAGTTTAAAAATAATTGAATTAAATTAAAAAATTAGTGTATGAATAAAATTACCAATCTATTTCTATATTCATTTATATTGATTGAGTCTCTCGTATACATCGCAGACCATTCTCCAGAATTACAAGTTTAATTTTTCTTATTCTGTTCACTCCTTCATCTGCTCTTATTGGATTCTCAGAAATTCACAATCTAGCCCCAATTCTCTTCTGTGATGCAATTTGGCTTCCTTCCGCTAGTCTTTGCATGATTTAGTACGCTTCAGATGTGATGGCCATATTTTTGTTTAAAATTCTTCTTATTTCAAACTCTTCAATCTCATCTCAAGTGAATATTCACTACAATAAAAAACAACAATCAGTTACATTAAAATTATAAACTTAGTTTCATATATAAATTGAATGGCATAACTTACCTTAAATTCTCTCCACCACGGTTCTTTTGTTTCTTCTGGGGTGCTTATGAAAGATATCAAAATTCCTCTCTAATGGTTGTTCACTATTTTATTGATCTCGTGAACATATACAGAATTTGTAAATATATCATAAAGTTACAAACAAACAAACAATGGTAAATAAATAAGATAATTAAAAGAATCATATACTTTATAAATAAAAGAAACAATACTGATGAAATTTTAAAATTTAATATTTACGAATTTTTGTAAGGGGTTATCACCTCCCAGCTGTCTTCCCTCTTAACATATGAATGTTGTATCGGAGGTGCAACCGAAAGGGACGACGAAGGTAAATTAGTAGCAGGGGAATGGGAATGGGAAGGTGCTGAAGCGGATTACGATGTTAAAGAGTATGGTCTTCCATCACTAACTTGTCTATGGCTGCCACATTGAAATTGTCAATTATAAATGTTAGAACGATAAAAAAAATAAAAATTACATATTCATCAGATACATAATGGAGTATATAAAGAAGCTTACCAAATTTAAATTGACGTACTAATTGTGAGAAACAAGCCACTAATACTTCAAAAAATCGTCTCTAATGATCTATGAATAAGAAAACAACGTATTAACAGATGATATATAAAAATGAAACATGAGGCACTAAATAGGCAACAAATTGAGTAACAAAATTTACAAATTAATACTAAACTAACTTCCTAATAATATTGCCAAAGCAGTAAAAGGAAAATTGAGATAATAAACAAATTCAGAGTAAACTATCAATTTCAACTTTAAGGATACTTAAACATTCAACAATCAACAAAAACCAAACGATATTAGGGTTTTATTTAAACTAAACAAAATAAATAATAGATCGAGAAAAAAAAATTCAAGGAAAACCAAATTCAAATCTTTACCAGTAACAGTTGGAGAAGGCCTAGAAGAGTGAGGAATCGGTCGAGAAGCATGAGCACACCCACGTCTATCCATTTGTCCTCTACCACCATGATTTAAAAAGAAAAAAACAGTTTCATGTTGCATAATTTCGGCCTAAATGTATTTTCTCAATCAAATAATTAAAGAAAATTCAGTCTGCCATTAGATAATCATAATAAATATAAAGAAATCAAAATCAAATGTAACTCTTTAGTTTGGTTGGCTCATTCTAAAAAATTACTAAAGTAAGAATACTCTCACACCAGTTGATTAAAAATCAAATGAAATAAAGAAAGGTTAAGATAAATCCAATTTAAAATTTTAAGGACATAAAAAAGAGAGAGAGACCTTATGATAGGGTGACAGATTTGACTCAGATTTTCATTATGAGCTTTACCTTCAACTACTTTAAAGAAGATAGTGTATCAGCAAATAAAAGACAATATATAATAAAAACTACAATACGAAATGCTATACAATAAAGACTAAATTACGATATATGAAGATAAATATCAGATTTTTATTATATTAAGAGAATAAAACTTACCTACCATCAAAAATCAAAGTCCTCATTGTCAATCTCATTCTCATCATCTGTCTTAAATTTAGATTTTTCAACATCATCATCATCATCATCATCTATCTCAAAATTAGATTCTTTAACATCATTCTCATAAATTTCACTTGGATCCACATCTATCACTACTCCATATGGATCTCGTAACGTTGGAATGTTATATTCCTCAATCTGAAATATGTTGGCAACTTCCTCTTGTTGATATGCTATGTCTTCCTAGCATTTCTTAATCTTTTTTCGTGCTTTCATTTTACAAATAGCCAACCAATCAATTTTGTCATATTTTAAACTAGGATATGATGCATAATATAATTAAATCGCTTGTTATGCCAACACAAATGGTTCATATCTTTTATACAATTTCTTATGATTAATTTCAGCCAAATTAAATTGTGGATGCACTTTTATCCCTTTTATGAGGTCAAACTATTAACACAAAAATAAAACGACTTGCAATTCTACTCCAAGGTACTCTACCTCTAGGATTTTTTTCAACAAACCATAAAAATCATTTTTTATACCTCCATCATTGGATGATTGAACATAAATCTCACTATTCATTGTAGTTTTTCTGATTTTATATTCTTGAGTATGAAAATTATACCCATTTATGAAATATGCTGGCCAAGTTTGTACCCTTGATTTTGGACCCCATGACGGATAAATTAGCAATTTTTGCTCAACTTGAGCTTGATTACCATGAACTTGAAGTAAAGTAAATGTATTAATATGTTTTAAAGTAACGATATATAAAATTTCTTGTCAACTTATATATTTTTTGAACCACGCTGCAAATTCTTCATTCCAGAAATGATCAAACTCATTTGTCAAAGTTCAAAGTATGAGTTTTGAAAAATCTTACCATAAAAAAAAATGATTTTTGTCATAAAAATTTTATGACACAAGAAATATATCTATTAGCAAATGTATACTAACTCGAAATATAGCATCACTTCTAGATATGGTAGATGATATAGGAATCTAATTATAATGAAACAAAGTATATCAGAAAATAATATATAATAAAGTTAGTCATTCGACATGCGTTGAAAACGAAGGATAAAAAATAAAAAATTCACCTTTCAAATGGATACATCCATTGAAATTGGACTGGACCTACAACTTTGGCCTCATATGGCAAGTGAATCAAAAAATGTTCCATGGAAAAAAAAAATAGAGGAGATATCCTTTCTAAATTACACAAAATGATAGAAATATTTCTCTCTAACTTCTCCATGTGTGATTGTCTTAACACTATCGAGCAAATATCATGAAAGAAAAAAACTTAACTCCGTAATGATGCCCCATATAAAATTTGGTAAGAGTTCCTTAAAAGCAATAACAATTAGCCTTTTATAAATATATAACAATCATGATTCTTCAAACCAATCAATTTGCATTCCTCCAAGTCGACACATCTCCCAAGATTTGAGGTATAATCATCAGGAAAGTTTAATGATTTTAACCATTCACAAACATTCCGTCTCTTATCCTTATTCAATGTATAAATTGCCTTTAATTTTGATCCCCTACTACTTTCATCGACATCAAGTGTGGGTCTTTCACAAAGAAGTTGCATATCTTTTTTTGTATTCAAGTTGTTTTTCATTTTTCTAGTGACATCTATCACTGTATTTATCAAATTATTAAAAAAAATTTCTCGATATGCATGACATCGAGATAATAATGAATTAGATGGGTTTATTTCAATTCTATTATTAGTGAACTTTTCTTTATTTCTTCTGAATTTATGATTTAGTGGTAAAAATTATCTATGACAATCAAAATAACTCGCCTTCATACCATGTTTTAATCTGAATGACTTTGATCTCTTCATACTCCTAAAATTCTAGCAGTACTCCATTCCAATAACATGCCATAAGCTGGAAAGTCATTTATGGTCCAAAGAAAAGTAGCCTTCATTACAAATATCTAATCAGTATGAACATCATATATAGAAACACTTTCATCTCATAGTTGTTTCAACTCCACAATTAGTGGTTACATGTAAACATCTATTAACTTTTTTGGATTTTGCGGGTTAAGCATAACCAATGTAAAAGACATATAGGATGTCCTCATGCACATACCAGGTGGAAGATTATATAGAGTTAAGATAATTAGTCAACATGAATAAGTTCTTCCTGATTTATCAAATGAAGCAAACTCATCAATACAGAGACTTAACCTAATGTTTCGAGTCATTCTTGCAAACTTAGAATATGTTCTATCAAAATATTACCACATCTCTACATCCAAAGGATGATACATTAGCCCCTCTTATGTTTCATGATTTGAATATCAAGTCATGTATTTAGTAGTGGTCTTAGATGCATAAAACCTTTGTAATTTAGAAGTTAAGGGAAAATAAAATATTTTTCAGTATGGTTTATGTCGCTAATTTCGACCCAACCTCCTAGTACTCTTGTACCTATATTGGTTACAGAATTTACAAAATTCTATATTTTCATCATCTTCCCAATATAACATACAACTATCTCTGTAAATATCAATTCTTTCCATTAGAAAATCTAAGTCTTTTACCAACATTTTCATACTGTAGAAATCATTTGGCATGATTTTATCACGAGGTAATACTTCTCTAATAACTTGAACAATGTCATTGAGATAATCCTTAGACAGATTATGTTCTGCCTTGACATTTAACAGTCTTTCCATTAGTGATGTGGTTGTCACAACCAGCCCAAAAAAGTTCATCTGCAACTCTCAATACTTCTTGAAATTGATTACATAAAAAAATTTCATTATTCATATTTTCATCAACACCTGTTACTTTTACTTCCTCCAATGATGATGCAAAACTAGTATATATATGTTCAAATATTGGAGTAAAACTAGTACTTGTATAGCTCAGTTTGGGAGCAAAATTCTAACCTACTGCATCAATTACCATCCTCTGATATAGTTTTAATTGATCATAATAACTTTGATCCCCTCTAACTAAAAATTGCATGTTTCGTCCATATTCTTCTTCAGATATAAATGGTTCTCCACGACAATTCTAACTATAGTAATTCGAGGTAAAATGAAATCTAGAAAGATGTTCTCTAACTTTATCACACTCAAGAAATTTACCATTACGACACTTTCTATACAGGTATCTTAACTTATTTCCATCCATAAACTCAACTTTATTACAAGCAAAATCCAAAAATCGCTCTAACCCAATAATAAACTCATCACTTAAATCTCGACATTCAAGTAAGTTCTTTTTGTGTATCCAACCTTTTTCGTTCTGTATTTTTTCTATTTACAAATTTAAGATTTACAAAATATTAATAAAAGATATTACTAACAAAAGTTATTTGATTGTAAGGAAAAAAAGAGTCAGATTATATTGATAAAATATATAAATAGTTAAATTGATAAAATATGTGATTATGCAAGGAGAGCCATTTGTCACATATAAACTTATAAGTGCACACATACTCATAAAAATACAATTAATTTTATTTTTCTATCTTTTTCGCATGCCATATATACATATTAAAAAATATTAAATATTAATTATTATAAGTGCACACATACTCGTAAAAATAAACATTAAAATATTAAATATTATAACATTAATTTCACAAAATATTATTATAACATTAAATATTATTACAACATTAATTAGGATGGGAATGATATACACTTTTCATATTCATGTATGTCACACACTATTTCAAATGTCACCATGTTAAAATTCAAATGGGAAAGAGGTTGAAAGTTAGTTTTTTCACCTACTTTTTTCTTTCTTATTTGAATTCTAATCATTTGGGTCTGGTCACGCCTTGATAGACGACTCAATCTCCATTTTTTAACAATATATATATTAGAAAACTTTGGTTTGAAAGTCCTTTAATAAAAGGACTCATAATAGACACCTTCACTTTATCTAAGGAACAATGATAGCAAGGCTGGCAACATGGGACTTTGGCATGGGGCATATGGTATTTACCATAATACTAAATCTCTTTTGTGATCTCTCTATAATCACCAACTATTACTTTTGTATTAGTCTTAGAATCTAATTTTACCTAGTTTATCACAAGTACCAAGTTTCGTCCTTTAATAAAAGGACTCATAATAGACACCTTCACATGAGTTAGGACTTTGCAGTGCAACATATGACGGATTGGAGGTAAAATGGCCAAACCCTTTATTAAGTTATTATTAGTTTAAAGAGTGCATGATAAAACAATAGAGTTAGACGGGAAAATTTTTCAAAAATTGGGTGACATGGGAACTACCAAAAATATATGACATTTGATATTGACGCCAATAAACAAAAAGGTGCAAGTCATGATAGTTAAATATTATTATAACATTAATTAGGATTAAACTAATTTCAACAAATATTATTATAACATTAAATATTGTTATATCATTAAACAAAATATTAAACATTAAACATTAATATATTTGATTGTTAAACTAATCGAAATGAGATTTACTATAAATTGTACTTGATCGTTAAACTAATCCTTAAACTAATATTGTAATCAAAATAATACAAAAAATACACTACTATATTTGCATTCTTTACCATAAAAAATCATACATTTGTTATCATCACCCTATAAAAGTTAATATAACAAAAAGAAAAAAATATATAAAAAAAAAACATTAACATAACCATTTCCCCCAATGCCCTTGGATATCAACTGCAGTAGCAAAAATACCTAAAGCTTGAAATATTCTCTGATGGCAAACCTAGGGACAACATTAACATTTAAAAATAACTACCAATAAGAAAAATTAAAATTTTAAAATTAAATAAAATTAACATTTAAAAAAAAAGCTTCCGCGGGGGAGGGACCCCAGCAACGGACCCCCCGCTGCAGCGGCGAAGCCTCAATGGAAGGGGAGTGCAGCTAACCCTCCCCCTATGGCAGAGTCACGACGGAGGGGGAGGGAGGCTCCCCTCCCCTCATGGCTCCTGCAGTAAAGTCATAACAGAGGGGGAGGGAGGCTTCCCCTCCCCACAGCAACTTCCATGGCAAAGCCGTGACAGAGGAGAAGGCCCTCCCCTTTGCGGTTCCCGCGGCAATGCCACGATGGAGGGGGAGAGAGGCTCCCCCTCCCCCCCACGGAGCAGATCTGGCGGCGTTGCCATTGCATCTGTCATCCCACCATAGATTTGACTACAACATCACCAGATCTGTCTTCTTCGTTGATCCAGTGGTGCATCGTCATATCTCTAACATAGAGAGAGAGAGAAAGAGGGAGAGAGAGAGAGAGAGAGAGAGTACCTTCTTCGTGCCGCACCCGCAAGAGAGACTATAGAGAGAACTTTGGGAGTGTGAGTCAAAAATTGAACAATTGAAGAGAGAATTGGTAATGTAAAAGAAATCTGCAACGGACATAGATTTTCAACGTAAAATCAGCGACGAATAATGGTTTTTGTTGTAGATCTATGACGAAATGCTACGTTTGTCACAGATCTGTGACAAAATGTTACGTTCATCGCAGAAGCTGTGATAAATGAGGGATTTGTCATAGAATCTGTGACAAACACATCGATTCGTTGCAGAATTTGCGACCAATGAGGGGTTCATCACAGAATCTATGACGAATGAGGTGTTCGTCGCAGAATTTTCAACAAACACATCTCTTCATCACAAAATAAGTGACAAAAAAAAATGGTTTGTCATAGAATTTGTGACGAACTTGAGACTTCGTCGCAGAAGCAATGATGAATATTTTTTTTCATCACTAAATTCGATTTCGTGGCTTAGTTGACTTTCCCTTCCAAATCAACGGCGAACAACAACTTTCGTTGCCAAATTAGCGACGAATAATGATATTCATCGCTAATTAGCAACAAATATCCTTGTTCGATGCCAATTTGCGTTGAAAGATTTTGTTCGTCACAAATTTACAAGAAATTTACCAATAAATGTTTCATTTTGTGACAAATTTTGCGACAAAAATTTAGTTCCATTCACTCAACTTTGAAATTATAAACAAAATATTATCCGTATTTAAGTTTGGTGCATTCAACAACAAAATTATGAATAAAAAATTGTTCATTATATTTATAACAAATTTCTTTTTAATATTTACACAAATTTATAAGTTTGTGACTTATATAAATGTATAGGCATATGTTTATATGAATAAGTTCTGCCATTGTAAAACGTAATGTTCAATTACCATTTTATATATAAATAGAAAATGAAAGAAATAATTATTGTCAAAAATGATTAGTTTGGAGCAAATCTTAATATTAACTAAATATTGAAAATGAATGAATTATTTATTGCCAGCCAATTTTGTTACTATAAAAATGGTCAAAACTAGAGACAATTGAAAAACGTTACATCAACGAGCGTAGAAGGAATTTAATCACAAAATTTGAAAAGAAATTTTAGATATCATTGAATTTAGAAACCAATTTAGCGATGACTTCTACGATTTGTCATGAAATCAGCGACGACTTTAATGATGAAAAACTCCTTCATCATAAATTAGCAACGAAAATCATTTCTCATCGCAGATTTAGCGACAAAAATTAAAAGTCATCGTAGATTTAGTGATGAATATTATACTCATCACTAATTTAGCGATGAATGTTACGTTTATCACAAATTTAGCGACAAATATTATGTTCATCGCTAATTAGCAACGAATTAAGCAACGAAATTTTTTCGTGACTAATTTGCCATGAATTTTGCAACGAAATATGTTTCTATTGCTAATTAGTGACAAACAACAAAATTTGTCATAGATTTAGCGACGAATAATATATTCATCGTAGATTTAGCATCGAATAGTATATTTATCACTGATTTAGCGACGAATGTTTTGTTTATCGCAAATTTAGTGACGAATATAATGTATATCACTAATTAGCAGCGAATTCAGTAACTAAAATTTTTTCGTTGCTAATTTACTATGAATTTTCAATGAAATACCTTTTTATTACTAATTAGTGATGAATATTTGTTTTCACTAATTTCATCACAAAATGGTGACGAATTATTTTTGTCGCTAAATTATGTCGCCAAATCCGTGTTTTTTTATAGTGACCCTTGAGTCGAACATACGACAGCTGTCGCGTTATCCCAAAATATGGATAACTCAAACTCGTATGCCAAAGTACCCTAAGGTATTAATTGATATCTATTCATTTTCCAAAATAATTTAACAAATCAAAACTAGTCAGCATGCATTTATTGCATAACCAAAGGACAGGCCCAGTCTGTCTCTGTTCAAAACATGCATGCATCGAGTCAAATCAGTTGATCAATTCAAATCCATAAAGTATAAACAAGTCCCCACCCCCACCAAAAATATTTTTCAAGCAAATTCAAGGAAATAAAAAAAGAAAGTCCTCATTTTTAGGAACACAAACTATAGTCAAATTTTAAATCCATATAAACATAGTACAAATAGATTTTCAAAATAATTGCCCAGTGTACCACCATCTAGGTCTACAAATACCTCAAAAGAAATCTATTACCCAAAAAAGTCCAACAAAACAAGCTTCTTCTAATCTTCCTAAGCATCCATGAGTCGCAATTAGGCTTTCTCTATAAAAATGGAAGTTGGAGGGAAGAGTATATACTATACCCAATGACTGATATAAAAGTTGTACAAAAATAAGATTTTGTGTGGTGGTATATCAAATTTATATATATTTTAAACCATCATGTTGTTCTCAAATTCATTCAATAAAAATAATTTCTAATCATTGTTTCCAAAATCATCATAATTCACAATCATCATAATTTAATTTCATATGCATCTAACTATTTTGCATTTTCAAACATGGGGCAACCCAAAATCATTGTTCTCAACAAAGATCTACCACAATCAAGGGTAGAACCATCAAGGGTTTTAGTTATTTATGTTTAAAAATGCCCTCATCCTTGACGTTGGCTATGGTGTTTCACTGGTAGTGCAACCAACTGTCCTATACCCTTTAGGTGGCATGTTATTCGATCATGAATGTACCGTAGCACTTGGATACAATCCATGTCTATTAACCCCACCCATCACCCTCATGCCATGGAAGGAAATAACTAGTCATTAAAAATGAGAATGAAGACTTGTTTAAGCCTTTTTAATTTTGGGGTGTGAAATCTCATTCTTGTCCCTCATTATCCTTAAGTTTTGTTCAAATTTGATTGCCCCTTTTTCGTCATTTCATAGCCTTCAAAGCTCATGAGTCAACTTACAAACAATTATAGTCGACTTGTGTGTCTAATCTCCTCTAGGGTCAAGTTAACTTATTGTCTTACAAGTCAACTTGGCTTTTGTTTATCATGGGCTCAAGTTAACTCAAATATAGGTTAAGTCGACCCAATTTCTTTTTTAAGTAACACTCAAGTCGACTCAGCTTCTTAGTAAGTCGACTCACTTAACTTTTAGACATATTTTCTGAGACTTATATCTAACAAGTTGACTTGTTTTGGATGTGAGTAGACTTATGGACTCATAATCTGGAAGTTCAAGTTGACTTGTCATTGGGTAAGTCGACTTATTTATGTATAGGGTTAAGAATTTTGACACCAAAGTTCCCTCAAGTCAACTTGGCATTTGCTTAGGTCAACTTGGTGAGTTGCATACTTAGTCAAAATTCAAATTTTCAACTATAAGTCAACTTATAAAAGGGACAAGTCAACTTATCATTAATTAATTAACTCCAAATAAGTTTTAATTATTCTAAATTATCACCCAAGGTTCCTAGCCATTGAAAATGTATTTCAGTAACCATCATCTCAACATAATAAAAATCACCAAAATGCCTGTTCAACATATACTATCCTAGAATCTTTTACCCCACAAATTCATAGAAGATCCGAATTCTATAGTTTGACCCACAAATTGAGTTGCGAGGCACTATACTAGCAGACCTTTCAATAAATAAAAATTCTTTGATCTAGTTCTTGAATAGGTATATCCCTACAATTAGCAATTTGATAATTGAAGTCCAATAGTCTTGAACAACTAGCTGCAAAATTTATTGCACAATTACAGTGAGCAATTTGGGTATAATACAAATCATTTTTTTAACCTAGAAAAATTGTTAAAATCGAATATTGTATAAACAAGTCGACTTGTACCTTACATGGGTTGACCTACCTTGACTGAAGGAGAGAATAAGTAGACTTGGGAAGAGATCAAGTTGACCCGGACCAACCTGCTTTCAGAAATATAAATCTGTAATATAACTAAGTAGATTTAAAAACATACAAGTCGACCTGACCTAAAGGCAATTAGACTCTCAGGTCGACTCAGCCATGAGCTAGGTCAACCTATGGAATCAAGGCCACAAAAATTAGTGTTTGTGACAAAAGCATGTTGACCTAGGGCTATAACAAGTTAACCTACCTCTCACATACAAGTATAAGGAAGTCGACACAGCCCTCAACAAGTCGACTTGGGTATTTTTAAATTCCAAAACAAATCGACTCAACACTTTAATAGCTTGACCCTATGTGAGTAACACCTATATGATTCCAAGAGAAATTAAATCACAAGTTCAACCAGACTCTTAGTCAAGGTATATAGTTACCATTACCACCATAAACCACCATAAACCACCATAAGTCATCAAAATCATATCTCCCAACTTCACTATCATGCAATGTCATCAATATGTCTTCCCAATTTAATCTTGTACACTTAATCATATAATGTTTGAATCAACATTTCTAAATCATCAAATCCAAATTCAAGGAAATTTACCTGTAACTACATTTGGATTATGTTAATTATCTTCATTCAAAATCACACAGATCTTTGTTTGAATCTTTGTTTGTGGATGTTGGGTTGGAGTAGCCACTATGTTACTCCCTATCCCTGTCCATGGTGTAACATTAAGAGAGGAAGTGAGGATGTTGACTTGGTAGCCCATGGATCCACTAGGGTGATCTTTGCTTAATTACCTTCCCCGTCCTAACTCCGGGAAAGCATTATAGAAATGACCCTTCTTTATACATCAATAACACCTCTTGAGTGCTCGACAGATCCTGAAATAGTATTTTCTGCAGTGCTTGCATTGCACCTTCTTGTTTATCGCTAATTCACTCCTGGAGGCAATATTAGATATTGAGGATCCAAAATTGGACAGTCGTTGGCTTTGTAAGGTGCTAACGAATCCAGTAATGGAGACTCTACCATAGGAGCCCGTGCTTTTACTTTGTTTTGAACTCTAGCTTGGTGCAAGTTCAAACTTCTCTTCTTCTTCTGTACTTCCCTAGTTCTCCCTTTTCTCAAACATTTTTCGGCCCTCAATGCCAATTCTAAGATATCTTTATAAGTGTGCACTGAGGTCATAGATATCTTATCTTTTATGTTCATATTCAAACCCACACTAAACTTAGCACACAAGATCTCTTCGGAGTCGATGAACTCTAAAGCATATCTAGACAACCCTCTAAACTTTGTCTTGTATTCATTCACCATTTTGTTTCCTTGTACTAATCTGAAAAATTCCTCCCGCTTTTTATCTCTATAGAAGAGGGTGTAAGACCTAGAGGAAGGATCCGGTGGGGGAATTGAGGTTTGATGTGGACTTGTAACTGAGCTCTGTAAGCATTCCACCACTCCATCACATGCTGGAGGGTGGCTAAGGGAGGAGGGGAATCTTGGTTAGAGGAGTAGTACCATCATTGTCGAAAGAGGTATATATGAAGATAATACGACCTTGAGTTGGGAAGGAAGAGTAGAAGGAATCTTATTTGAGTTCCTCATTCTTTGTCTAGGAGGTATAGTTCTATAAAAGAAAAACTAAATTTAATGAATGTAACATGAATTAAAATAGGTACTTAACTCCCTAAAAATAATATTCCTAATTTCCAAGGACCTGTGGGAGGCTTTCAAATTCATTTGTAATACTTTGAGTATCAAACTCTTTTGAAAATAGTTTGAAAATAATTGAGAACTTTTAAAGTATTTGAAAAAACTTTGCAAATGTTTTTATACATTCTCTAATCGAAAATCTATACTCTGAAACCAATAAAGTTGTCACACCTCGACCCTTGAGTCGAGTACGCGACAACTGTCACATTACCTCGGAATACAGTAAGCCAAGCCTATACACCAAAGTACCGCAAGACATTCATCGATATCTATTCATTTTTAAGATAATTCAACAAATCAAAACTAGCCCGCATATATTTATTGCACAGCCAAATGACCCACCTGATCCATCTCTGTTCAAAACATGTATACATTAGGCCAACCTGGCCGATCAATTCAAATCCACAGAGTATAAACAAGTTCTCACTCAAGGGATCTATATCAAATTCCACCAAAAACATTTGTCAAGCAAATTCTAGGAAATAAAAAGGGAGGTCCTCATTTTTAGAAATACAAACTATAGTCAAATTTCAAATTCATATAAACATAGTATAAAATAGGTTTTCAAAATAATTGCCTAGTGTACGCCCACTTGGGCTACGAATACCTCGACTCAAAAGAAAACTATTACCTGAAAAAGTCCAACAAAACAAGTTTTTTCAAATCACCTTAAGCATCCACAAGTCACAATTAGGCTTCCTCTATAAAAATGGAAGTTGGAGGGGTGAGTATATATTATATCCAATAAATGATATACAAGTTATACAAAAATAAGATTTTGTGTGATGGATATATCAAATGTATATATATTTTAAACCATCAGATCGTTCTCAGATTTATTCAATAAAAATAACTTCAAAACATTATTTTCAAAATTATCATAATTCACAATCATCATGATTCAATCTCATATGTATCCAACTATTTTGTATTTTCAAACACAGGGCAACCCAAATCATTGTTTTCAACAAAAGTTTACCTCGACCTAGTATGGAACTACCAAGATTTCTAGTAATTTATGTTTAAAAATACCCCTATCCTTGGCATTGGCTATGGTATTTCACTAGTGGTGCAACCAACTGTCCTATACCCTTTAGTCGGCATGTTATTCGATCATGAATGTACTATCATGCTTAAATAAATAGCATGTCTATTAACCTCATCATGTCATTCCATCGGGTCGCGCTGTAGAGGGAAATGACTAGTCACTTTTTGGGGATTAGGCTCTTCCCCCCAAGCCAATCAATGCACCATGACACATTTGTTCATTCAACACATATAGAATGTATAAGAGTTCAAATTTCAATCTTTAGGATAATTCCACATATAATAAAGCATATAAATCTAAGTTTTGAAAATCATTTAGAAATTCAATAAAATCATTTTTCTTATTTAAGTGGAAGTATGAAATCATTCACCTCTTGGGAGGGTGAACACACCCAATTCACAATTAATCCAAGGATAATCCCTTCTTGGGTTCCAATTATTTTATCTTAAATTAATAAGTATGACTTCAACGTTAAATCACACCTATGACTAAGATTTATGAGTTTTCCCAAATCTTAACACAAACCCTAGTTCCTCAAATTTATGAATCTATGTTCTAATTTTGTCATCTACATGTTATTTACATCTATATACAATTTGCATTCACAATTTTCTCCAAATTTCATCACTCGTGAACCCTAGGCTCATCTGCTTCAACAAATCCCTCAAATCTCAACATTAATTTATAGATCTACAAATGAGGAACATAAATCCAAGTTGAAGAGGAGAAAATTATCTCTATTTCATGGTTAGATTGGGCCTTGATGGTAGAGTCATGAAAAACCCTAACTTTTCCCACTCTCATGGTAAACCCAAAGTTTCTCCTCAAATCTAAATTTATCCTAGGGTTTAATTCAGGTTTTGGAAGCTTGATAGAGTGAGATTACTGAGAATGAGAGTGATTTCAAGTGAGAGATTGAGAGAGAGATGGACGAGAGTGCAGAGAAAGAGAAGAGAGTGAGTCGTAAGAGAGTGAGAGAGTTTTAATCGTGTTTGAGAGTGAAAAATGAGAATGAAGGCTTGTTTAAGCCTTTTTAATAGGGGGTGTGAAATCTCAATCTTGTCCCTCAATATCCTTAAGTTTTGTTCTAGTTTGATTGCCCCTTTTCATCATTTCACGGCCTTCGATGCTTATAAGTCAACTTACAAACAACTCAAGTCGACTTGTGTGTGTAATCTCTTCCAAGGTCAAGCCTACTTGTCACCTTACAAATCGACTTGGTCTTTGTTTATCGTGGGCTCAAGTTTACTCGAATATAGGTTAAGTCAACCCAATTTTCCTTTTGGGTAACTCTCAAGTCTACTCAACTTCTTATTAAGTCGACTCACTTAAGTTTCAGACATGTTTTTAAAACTTATATCTAACAAGTTGACTCTAGATGCAAGAAGACTTATAGACTCATAGTCTGAAAGCTCAAGTTGACTTGTCATTGGGTAAATCAACTTGCTTATATGCAAGGTTAAGAATTGTGAGATATAAGTTCCTCAAGTCGACTTGGTGAGTTACATTCTTAGTCAAAATTTAATTTTTGAACTCTAAGTCAACTTATAAAAAGGACAAGTCAACTTATTATCAATTAATTTACTCCAAATAAGTTTTAATTATCCTAAATTATTACCAAAAACCTATTATGCTCAATAAACTTTCTAAGGGTTTCATTGATGAGTGAAAATCAATTATATAGTCAAAAATTTAATGAAAATTTTCTAATATTGAATTTTTGATGTTACAAAATCCACTCCATAAAGCTCCCAAAACCCTCAATTAAACTCTTGGATAAAGGTAGATTTGGGAGAAAACTTAGGGTTTGAACCAAAAAGGGGAACAAATGGGGTCTTTCATGACTCAACATCTAAGACTCGATTTAACAACAAGATTGAGGTAATTTTCTTATTACTTTAATGAGTTTAGTTCCATTACTCATGAATTTGATTTTTGTGCTTGAAATTTGGGATTTTTGTAGAGAGAAGGTTAGGGTTTTGACAAAATTTGATCTTGGAAGAAATTTATGGCTTCCCTAAAGGTTATCTTGCCCTTTCAACCTAGATTTGTGTCTTCCTATCATAAAGTAGAATTATTTGATTTGGATTATAAGATCTAACTTGAGGGTTTAGTCCTAGGGTTTGTAATAAGACAAGAATTGGGAAATTGTGAATGGAAATACTTTATTGATGTACTTTACATGTATTTGATGAACTTAGAAGTATAGATTTATAGATTTATGAAATTAGGGTTCATGTTAAATTGAGAAGAATTAATTAACTTTAACCCTATAAGTGATTACAAGTAAAATTGGTGTTAAATATTATAGGTTAAGGCATTTTGAACCTAAAGTGAGACTAGACATCAAATTGCATTGTGGGTTGGGAGTGTTTATCCTGTCAAGAGGTGAACAGATGTATGATTATGATTTAGAATGAGAAAATGTTTCACTTGATTTTAAAAATGTTTCTAAAATATGTTTATAGATTGGTTTATGATTGCGGAGTGTCCTGAAAGGGAGTTTGGAATGGAATATGCATCCATATATTAAAATGAAAATAATATACTATGTTTATTGATCTACATTGAACATGTTGGTATTGAACTCATGATTTGAGAATTGTTTGAACAATATTGGCACATTTTGATACGTGTTATGATATTTGTGAATAGGTGCTTGAATGCATGATCTATTGGCCATAGTCATTTCCTTCCATTGTATGGCTCGACAGGGCGACGTGATTGGGGATTCTTATGACTAAGGAGGTAGCTATGCTCGAGAGGTGCCTCCAAGGTCATCTCCTCGAACTAGCTTTGTAGCACCCCAAGAGAGGTCTAAACCAACACTAAGTTTGGGGGTATTTGTGAGTTGAAAAAAAAAATAAAAACTCTTTTCGGTTTCACTTTTGGCAATGGTAGACCATTGTCAAAAACTATAATTTTGGCAATCCCATGATTTTGAAAAATATATGGTTATGACTGGATGCATATGAATTGTTCATTATGATTTATTGTATCTTATTTGAAAACTTGATATTTGATAATGAACCTTGAATTTTATAGGTACAACGATGTGACTTTGAGATAATTGTTTGACACGTCCATAATCATCTCTTATTTAATTTCATAACATGCCATTCACTCATTCACCCCTTCTATTTCCATTTTTACAGAGGAAGCCTAGTTGAGACTTGTGAATGCTTAATGCCGAATTCGTAGAAGATTGTTTTCTTGAATTTATTTGGTATTAGTCTTCTTTTGATTTGAGGTATTAATGGACCTAAATGGAGGCACACCATGTAATTATTTTGAAACTTATTTTATGTTATGTCTATTTGGTTTGGGTTTTGGCAATTGTTTGTATACTTAAAATGAGGACCTCCCTTTTTTTCTTGAATTTTGTTTAGGATTTGGTTTTGGTGGAATTTGATATGGATTCCTTGAGTAGGGACTTATTTTATTCCCCATAGCTTTGATTAAATGGTCGGGCTAGCCTTGTGGTTTCTGCATATGCTTAGATTTGAACAGCTGGGTTGGCCTTATAAATGTATGTTTTGAACAGTGATGGATCTGGCTGATCTTTTGGTTGTGCGATGAATGCATGCTAGTTCATTTTAATTTATTGAATTATTTTGGAAAATAGATCAATATGGATAAATACCTTACGGCACTTTGGTATGCAAGTTAGGCTTACCCGTATTCTAGGTAACACAACGATTGTCTGATGCTCAATCTAAGGGATGACAATTTTATTGATATCGGAGATTCGGTTTTCAATTTGAGAACATGTTAAAACATTTGAAAAGTTTCTCAAGTATGTTTAAAGGTTCTCAATTGTTTTCAAACTATTTTGGAAAGTTTGATATTCAAAGTATTTCAAATGATTTTAAAAACCTCCTATGGATTCTAAAATGTTAGGAATGTTATTTTTAGGAGGATAAAGCACCTAGTTTAATTCCTATTGCACTTGTTTAGATTAGATTCTCTCTTATAGAATTATACCTCCTTGGAGAAGAATGAGGAACTCGAATGAGATTCTGCCTACTCCAACTTCCCTTTTCAGTTGTGATTGTCTGTTAGGCCTAGCGTGGTTTATTTTATCAAACCAGTTAGGCCCCATCTGGAAAGAGAGAAAAATGATACAAGCCACTTCTGTTTCACAAAAAAAGAAAAAAAGAAAACAAAAAAAAGCAAAACAAAATAAATTTGTCCCATAAGACATTGAAATGAGTTAATATTTGAGAAATCCTTACATTTCTTTCTTTCCAAGTGTGGCAGATTAAGGACTGTGTCTATGGCACTATTCCATAATAATTTAGATTCTTCCTTCTACACCTCATTCTGTCTTATATGTGCATCCATATTGTGGAGTCCATGCGTAGAAAATAGACAACTTGGCAAACTGAAGCTGTCTTAGTAGGCAAAGAAATAGACTCGTCTCAAGAGTTACCTAGACTGCGAAATCAAGTTTGTGAGGGACTAATACAAGTAACAAAACAACAAATATAGTAGAAAATTTTACCTCTCCTTTGAGTGAAAATTTCATAACAACCTCATTAGACATAAGTGGTGGATATCAAGTTTCTCAAAGAATGTATATATTTAGAATTTTGATAGTTGGACCTACAAAAAATGAATTGTATTATTACCAAATTGCTAATAGTAGGGATACATATATTCAAGAACTAGATCAAAGTATTTCCATTTATTAAAAAGTTTGTTAGTACTGTACCTTACTATCCAGTTTGTGGGTTGAACTATAAAATTTGTATTTTCTATGAATTTGGGGGGTAAAAGATTCTAAGATAGTATACTTTGAATAGGCACTTTGATGATTTTTTTTTTTTTTATGTTGAGATGATATTTATTGAAACATACATTCAACAAGCGAGAATCTGTGATTTCACGATGGGCAAATTTAAATTTTTATAGTGTCCCAATGAGATCCTATGATTTTTTTTTTTTTTTTGTTGCAAACATGTGAGATAGGATTCTATTTTAGTTAGTTGGGTTGATGATTCCTTATTCCTCTGTACATCAAATAATCTTTTGTAAGTGGTGATCATTTTATGATCTAAGTTTTACTCTTCTCTAGGAGACTTTTGGATGATATTAAATGTGAATAGGGTAATGAGGTAGAAATATACTTATTGTGTTCAATTCACATAGCGATCTACTTTAATAGAGTGAAATTATATCAAAAAAGTGTCGAGGTATAGTTTTCATTCCAGCTATATTAAATATCCAACTATAAGGTTTTTGGGAGATAAATGGTAGATTAGCAATCCTAATAAGAGATGCTAGGAAACAAGAGAGTGCTTCTTAATCATGTATACCTTACTGCCAATTTTGGAAGTTGGGGAAGACCTTATAAAATTATGGATTTCTACTAGTTGATTTCATTTATTTCCTGTCCCCTACCTTAATCTTCTATTAATAATTGCCAAGGCTAATGCTGAAATTGACACTGCTTTTATTATAATTGAGGCTAAAAACTATTAGGATGACGGTAGTGTTCAATTAAAGTAAGAGTGTCTATCTGTCTATGAAGTGATCAAATAGGGGGATCAAAGAACTATGGAGAGCTAACTTCTATGGAAATTCCCCATGATGACATTTTTTTTTCCAAAAGAATTTTCCATATAACATTAAAAGAGATGAGCTGAAAGAATTATGCATGACTAAAAAATGTCAACGGATTGTTTAAAGAGAGACATTCCAGATTTGCTTTGTCTTAATTACTGATATATATACTTTAATAATATAGGTTGAATGCCACAAATTTTAAGGTCATTGTGTAATCTCAACAGCATTTCAGCCCTTGATCAAAAGCACTTCTTTTCATTACTACCTAACTTGAAAATTCTTTAACTTATGCTTGAACTGATGAGTTAATATGATTTGGGAAAATTTGATTTCTTTGTTTAATTAATTCCTCTACAAGTATTCCATTTTTTGGAGATTTCTATTGCTTGAATTGTTATGCATTGACATAGTTTAGTGAAAATATGGTTTAAGGCAAAAGGCCAAAATAAAAAAGACTTAGGGGAAGGTTGTGCAATAAATTTTTATCTAATTTCTCAAGGTGAGAAGTTAACAATGATTTCAAATTTTAAATTTGTGAATATTAGCTGAGAATGGTTTAAAGGGCTACAGATAATAGTGTCCCTGGAAGAAATTGAGAGAGAGCTAGACAAAGATGGCATTGTCTATGGGTGATAGGTGTGATTTCAATATAGCACTTTTTCTTCATGACCAAATAAGACATGTTGACTTGACTAGTATTGTAACACCGAAAATTCGGTGTTAGAAATGTTCTGTAAAATATCTCAGTAATTATAAAAGAAAATCTTAAAAATTTTGATTTTCGATTTTGGTTCTTAAATTTAAATTTTTGGGTATAATTAAAATGTTGAGTCGTAAATTCGTAGTCGATTCTATTTTAGGTAAATTTAAAATTTCATTATAGTAAGAATATAAAAAGAAATATATATATTTAAAAAAAAAAAAAAGGGGGGGGAACAAAACGCAGCAAAACGCTGCGTTTTGCCCCAAATGAGGATTAGGGCTTATAGCCCTAATCCCTCTTTCTTCCTCCCCTCTTTCGTCTCTCTCACTCTCTGCACTCTCTCTCCCTCACGCAATCTCTCCCGCGACACCTTTTCCATGATCGATCGCTCCTCCACCGCGCACAACCCAACTTCGACCACCGCGAGCCCTTGTTTGCCCTACCTCGGTCTCTCTTCCAGTCTCTCTCTCTCTCTCTCTCTTCGAACGTATCTCTCCTTCTCGCGGTTCTCCGCCGCTGTTACCACAACCCACAGCCACCGTGGCCACCGCGAGCCACCGCGGTCGCCACCGCGAGCCTGTCCCGCACCATCTCTCTCTCATCTGACCACCATCTCTGCCTCTCTCTATTCTTCTCTCTCGCGCGACAGACGACTCTCCCTACGCGCGCGATAGCTCCTTGCCCGCACGACTGCGCACGCGACAGTGCGTGACCCGGCGCGAGACAGCCCCTTCCTGCGCGCGCCAGAACTCGACCGTCCCTGCGCGAGCCGGCAGCGCGCGACCGCTTCTGCGCGCGCGACTACAGCTCCATCCTTGCTCGTGTGCTTTCTGCCACTCTTGCAGAGCCCAAAACGGCAGACTTTGAAAACCCTAGCTGCGGCTGTGAGATCGGTCTGCATAGGTGAGGTCCAGTCCCTAACCCAAATTTTAGGGTTTCAAATTTTCTTAAAAATTAGCTTTAGATTCCTGAAATTGACTTTAAATTGGGAGCTTTGCAGGTTTCGGAATGGAATGAGAAGACAGTTTGACGAAGGTTGCGAACTGCAAAACACCCTAGGTGAGGGATTTTCAATCCCTTCAATACTCAGATTATTTGTCTAATTTAGGTTGAGAATAAGTGTGGATATATTCTAAAAATATGCTAGATCCGTAGGAAATGCGTTATTCTTGAAAGTCTGTATGAAATGATGGAAGTTAGGTCTAGAATTTGATATAAATTTGACTGCGAAGCATGATAGAATGTCGTAGATAGTATTAGAGTTTTGTTTGATTGATTTGCGTAGTTGTTCTTGAGATTTGAATTGAAATTGGAATGAATTAAATCAGGATTATGTAATTCGGGAGAAAATTGGTAAAATTGAGGAATATTGTAAATTTAAAGTCGTCGGTGATTTGAAATGATCCTAAATTGATGAAATGAAAGTGTAAGAACGTGGTTGTGTAAATTTAAGCTATTTTAAATAAAAGGGAAATTAGAAAACCCTTTTATAGAGCCTTAATTGATGATGATTCGTGTTGATTGGTCTAGGTTGACCTTTGGAGACTCGAGGGGAGTCTTTTTGAGTTGATTTCGAAAAAAGGGAGTGAATACCCTCCCTAGAGGTGAGTGGACGGATCGTTGTGTAGTAAATAAGCAAAATGTCTTTAAATTCTTTGATAAATGATTTGAAATGATTTTCATATGATTTTATGCAATTATTTGTGATTGTGGGATGTCTAAAAATGAGAATTTGAAGTATGAATGCATCCTATGTGATTTTACATGAATTTGTGCCGTCTGTTTTGACTTCTTGAATGGTAAATGCTTGTAGCATGAATTTCAGATTGAATTGATAAAATGTGGCACATGGATTAAAATTTGAATGATTGCGAATTATGGTATTGTGAATTGATGATTGTGAAATGAAAGGTGCCGTAGATGACTATAGTCATACCCCCCACGGAGCGACCCGACGGGGTGACGTGGGTTTGGGTTATATGCGAGAGAGGTATGCGGCCTCTGCTCTGCCACGTCGGACTATCCGGTTGCACCCGGGAGGTCCGAGCCAACGCTAAGGAAGGGGGTAGTTTTGAAAAACTGAAATGGAAAACCCCTTGGCGGACTTTCGTCTTGGTTCGGCCAAACGCAAGACGGAAGTGTTTTCGATGGGACCCTTGTGATTTTCTGAGAAAATGTTTGATATGGATGCATATTTTATAAATGATGTTGAATTACTGAAATGTTTGGATATGGAAAATGATGTTTGAAGTATGCTTTGACATTCCCCACTTTTACCCCTTATTTATTACACAATCATGCCATTGCACTCCACTCACCGAGTATTTATAATACTCACCCCACTCTTTAACATTTTTCGAGAGGAAGATTAGATTTGTGAAGAGATTGGAGCTTGGGGAGGGCCTACCAGCCGGCTTTTGTAGGTATACATCGTGATGTATAGTCATTTTGGTTTGAATTGAAATCCGAAGAAAGGAAGACTTGTACAATTCTTTTTGGTACGGATTTAATCGATACTTGTTTCCTGTATAGGAACAAGTATTGATGGAATCCCTACGTGGTTGTTGTTTACTTTCTTTTTCTCCTAGTTTTGGTAAAAACTCATTTTTGAGTGGGACATTTGGTTTGTAATATTGAGAATGGTTATTTTCTTTCGATTTCACGAAGTTTTGGACAACTCATATCGTTTGGACCTTACGGACGTTTGCTTGATTCTTCGGGCAAGTGTTAGTAAGATCTTACGACTATGTTTTGGGACTTCCTGTTTGTTAAATGCTTTTCCTATACTGTGAACTTGGAAATGGCTAGGATGGCCATATTGTGTGCTCGTGCATGTACAGGTTCCCTCTCCCGATTGTATGTTGATGTGAAATCGTGCATGTACGAGTCCCCTCTCCCCGATGTATGCTCGTGTGTACAGGGATGGACCGGATGGGTCCTTGCATGTGTATTGTTATGTGATGTTTTATGTTTTTCTTTGATGATTGGTGTAGAAAGAATGGTTGTGTTGTTTTGTAGCCTTGCGGAGTCCCGGTATATGGGGAGTTTC
Organism: Dillenia turbinata; assembly: GCA_037126225.1. Classification (NCBI taxonomy): domain Eukaryota; kingdom Viridiplantae; phylum Streptophyta; class Magnoliopsida; order Dilleniales; family Dilleniaceae; genus Dillenia; species Dillenia turbinata. The sequence goes on along the minus strand of JBAMMX010000016.1, from coordinate 17,519,803 downwards.
TGCCCGTATACCGAGATTCTTGGCGGCTGTCGCGTGGTCGATCCGAGGATCGGGGCGTGACAGCTTTAGTGGTATCAGAGCATAGGCTCACGATTTTAAAAGTTTAATGGTTTTGGAATGTTTTAAAATTTTTCCAAATGTCCCAAAAGTTTCTAAAGACTTTGAAGTATTTGGTTTTTGAAAAATGTGTTTTTGAGAATGTACAAGTCTTCCATGGATTTCTTAGGAGGATAGGAATGCTCATTTTTAGGGGGTTAAATACCTAGTTCAATTCCTATTCTATTTGCTGAGATTTGACTCTTCTTCGTAGAACTATCCCTCATAGACGAAGATTGAGGAACCGAATGAGATTCCTCCTACACACCTCTTTATTGAGTTGTGGTTAAGATTCTTGCTAGTAGATTGCTTACGGTACTCGGTGATACTAGTATCTATAATTTAATAACTAGGGTGTTTTTATTGAAGATAGATTTTACATCCAATTTTTAACCGATGGATTGGCCAACCTTCAAAATTTGCAATGTTGTCACGTTAATGCCATCAGATTACTTTTTATACAATTGGCCCATTTATGCCCATTGTTATTTATGCCCATTGTTATTGTGGTTTAAGGAGGTGGAAATAGAATCCAAGTGCCATTCCTAATGAGGACAATAGCTTCACTCCATTAGGACCCAGGTGAGCTTGGCAAATGCATTCGGCCTTAGCAGGGTTGCAATTGTCAATGGTGTGAAGAGGGAGTGACCTATTTTTCTTATCTAGTGGTTCCTTAAGTAGGTAATTCTATGAGTGTTCATTTTTGTGATTTTGTTGTAAATAGGATTGGGAAGAGATTATATCCATGAAAGGGAATGCTTAGTTGTGTTTTGTTAGTAAGTGCAATCTGTCATAAAGTTAGATAGGGAAATTTACAACATGAATTTGATATTATTTGATAGAGATGCGAGGGTTTGTTTAGTATATTGAGTATGATAAAATTTCTTGCCATGGAGGACATTAGTTTGTCAGGAAAATTAAGAACATTTGTTGTCCCACAATTATCTGAGTTTAGTTTTTAATATGGATCAAAGAGCAAAGGAAGATTTGTAATGTTGACTATGCGTTAGGTCAGATTTTAAAAATCACTTCTTTGGCCGATTGACCCAAGCTAAGGTCCACGAGGAGTACTACCATAGTGATGCACAATTTTGTATAATTTTGTTTTCATAATTGCATAAAAGGACTATTTGATGCTAAAGATGGTAAGTGGTTTGGGTTAATGCTAAGTAGATTCTTGGCAAATGTGGAGTCTTCGGAAACTCATAGAGGTGTATATCACGTGTTCAATGATGGTATTTACTTGAACTTTTAGTAGTTCGGCTAATAGAAGGTAAATGAGGAATTTTAGAGAAATCAACTATAAGTTCGCCCTCACATTATCTTCTGATTTGTATGAGCTAGTGGATCAATCACTAAGTAGGAAAAAATTTGCAGAATCAGGCCATAATATATGTAGGAATTCCACAATTTGTTGGTGATGTTTATTGTCACGCCAGGAATGAAGGTTGAAGTCAGTGTAGAACAGATGTTCGACCGAGGGTTGTGTGCAGAATTTTGAGGAATCTGATGATCGAATAGGTAGGAACCATGAGGAAGATCTTTTGAGTCTTATGGGGTCTGATGACGATTTACTTTTGGAGAAAATTAGGGAACATGAATGATGGAGGTGGTAGTTGATGAGGGTTTAAATGAGGAAATCAAGCTAACTGAATCTGTTTTGGGGCATATTTTGCAGAATGAGGACACTGTATGTTGTGGTGATAGCTGTAGGACTTAAAGAGACGTTACTAGTACGTTCAGCACCATGGAGTTTTCTAGTCGTAAAAAGGGCAGAAAACTTTTGCTTTCAAATTCCTTTCACAAAACAAGCATATTTTCAAAAAGTTTTGTGAAATGAATGGCTATGCCAGGAGTCATATTCCGTGTCTAACGATTATGTTCATTCTAGTCTTGGCTTTCATCAAACATTTGTCTGTGACCATACTTGTTCAAGTAACCATAATGCATTAGTGAGCTCCCTTGGTGCTTTTGTTTTCTTTTTCCCCTGAAGGGTAAGAGGGATGACAGAGAACAATCCATTTCCAATAAATTGGACTCGAGGTTGACCAAACCTATTGTTGCTGCTATCATAGCCAATTCTGCCTTCTTATTTGTTACCAAAAAGAAAAATGTCTAAGAAAGAGTTACGGTGGGGAAGTTTCAGAGTTTCCAGTATGGGAAGATAAGTTATTTAATAAAGATGATTAGTTGGACTGTTAGTGGTTTAGGGGACAGAATGGAAAGAAGAAAGGTTAGAGATACTATCCTTAGGGTTACTCCTAATATTGCCCTTGTTGAGAAGTCCCACTGTTGAAGGTTAAGGATTTTAGACCTTTTAGTCTCACTACTACTCTCTATTGCATTATGGCTAAGGTGAAAGCTAATATGTTGAGATTATGATTCCATTTGTTGTAATCGAAGTGCTTTTGTCAGTGGGAGATTTGGTATTTTTGAAAATATTTCTTTAGAAAGAAGTAATTTGGTTTCAAAAGCAGGAAAACTTGTATATTTGCTAAGCCAATCAATTCGGAGTTTTTAAGAGAATAGGAAAGTTGTATTGAAAGCACTATATGCAGATGAGAAGAGTGTAATGTCTAGAGTGTAAAAGTGATAAATATAACAGACACTAGAAGTGGTTATTACTTTGAGAATTTGAGGATATTAATGCAAACACCAGATAATATACAGATATATGTACTAGATTTGATTTGGATAGAATATTGGTGATATTGCATAATACTAAAGTGATTGAGAATGAGCATGATAGAAATATCTTAATTTAAAACTTGGAAGCATACAAATATTGTTGGTGGATGAAATTTCCTCACTTAGTCTAGGCCATATTGAGGTTGATTTACGTTTCGTCATACACAAACTTGAGGATATAAGGATTTTCTTTATCTTGGGATCTGCAATTGATATGGACATGACATGATAGTGGATATTTCTTATTTAAGGTCGCTTTTGAAAGATAACTTAAGGAATTTTGTGTTGGATTCTTGACAGTTTGGTTGTTGATTCTGAAGTTAAAATATGTCAGTCCTAACATATTTTAAGAAGTGTTTGCCGGATTCATTTCATGTGATTGAAGCTCCTCTGATAGAATGGAATCCAGATCTGAGTTTCAAAGTGCAGCCTGTGTTAATACTAGATCAACAGTTCCAAACAGTTGAGAAATAAGTAGATTCCTATAGTTAAAGTGTTGTGGAGAATATAATCAACTAGAAGAACAGATTTGGGAGACTGAAGAAGCAATGCGAAAATAGCACCTGTAGCTCTTCGGTGTATAAATCGTATTTTAAATTTCGAGGACGAAATTTGTTTTTAGGGGGTTAAGTGTTGTAACACCGAAAATTCGGTGTTAGAAATGTTCTGTAAAATATCTCAGTAATTATAAAAGAAAATCTTAAAAATTTTGATTTTCGATTTTGGTTCTTAAATTTAAATTTTTGGGTATAATTAAAATGTTGAGTCGTAAATTCGTAGTCGATTCTATTTTAGGTAAATTTAAAATTTCATTATAGTAAGAATATAAAAAGAAATATATATATTTAAAAAAAAAAAAAAAAAAAGGGGGGGGGGGGGGGGGGGGGACAAAACGCGACAAAACCGGCGTTTTGCCCCAAATGAGGATTAGGGCTTATAGCCCTAATCCCTCTTTCTTCCTCCCCTCTTTTGTCTCTCTCACTCTCTGCACTCTCTCTCCCTCACGCAATCTCTCCCGCGACACCTTTTCCATGATCGATCGCTCCTCCACCGCGCACAACCCAACTTCGACCACCGCGAGCCCTTGTTTGCCCTACCTCGGTCTCTCTTCCAGTCTCTCTCTCTCTCTCTCTCTTCGAACGTATCTCTCCTTCTCGCGGTTCTCCGCCGCTGTTACCACAACCCACAGCCACCGTGGCCACCGCGAGCCACCGCGGTCGCCACCGCGAGCCTGTCCCGCACCATCTCTCTCTCATCTGACCACCATCTCTGCCTCTCTCTATTCTTCTCTCTCGCGCGACAGACGACTCTCCCTACGCGCGCGATAGCTCCTTGCCCGCACGACTGCGCACGCGACAGTGCGTGACCCGGCGCGAGACAGCCCCTTCCTGCGCGCGCCAGAACTCGACCGTCCCTGCGCGAGCCGGCAGCGCGCGACCGCTTCTGCGCGCGCGACTACAGCTCCATCCTTGCTCGTGTGCTTTCTGCCACTCTTGCAGAGCCCAAAACGGCAGACTTTGAAAACCCTAGCTGCGGCTGTGAGATCGGTCTGCATAGGTGAGGTCCAGTCCCTAACCCAAATTTTAGGGTTTCAAATTTTCTTAAAAATTAGCTTTAGATTCCTGAAATTGACTTTAAATTGGGAGCTTTGCAGGTTTCGGAATGGAATGAGAAGACAGTTTGACGAAGGTTGCGAACTGCAAAACACCCTAGGTGAGGGATTTTCAATCCCTTCAATACTCAGATTATTTGTCTAATTTAGGTTGAGAATAAGTGTGGATATATTCTAAAAATATGCTAGATCCGTAGGAAATGCGTTATTCTTGAAAGTCTGTATGAAATGATGGAAGTTAGGTCTAGAATTTGATATAAATTTGAGTAGAGACCATGATAGAATGTCGTAGATAGTATTAGAGTTTTGTTTGATTGATTTGCGTAGTTGTTCTTGAGATTTGAATTGAAATTGGAATGAATTAAATCAGGATTATGTAATTCGGGAGAAAATTGGTAAAATTGAGGAATATTGTAAATTTAAAGTCGTCGGTGATTTGAAATGATCCTAAATTGATGAAATGAAAGTGTAAGAACGTGGTTGTGTAAATTTAAGCTATTTTAAATAAAAGGGAAATTAGAAAACCCTTTTATAGAGCCTTAATTGATGATGATTCGTGTTGATTGGTCTAGGTTGACCTTTGGAGACTCGAGGGGAGTCTTTTTGAGTTGATTTCAAAAAAAAGGGAGTGAATACCCTCCCTAGAGGTGAGTGGACGGATCGTTGTGTAGTAAATAAGCAAAATGTCTTTAAATTCTTTGATAAATGATTTGAAATGATTTTCATATGATTTTATGCAATTATTTGTGATTGTGGGATGTCTAAAAATGAGAATTTGAAGTATGAATGCATCCTATGTGATTTTACATGAATTTGTGCCGTCTGTTTTGACTTCTTGAATGGTAAATGCTTGTAGCATGAATTTCAGATTGAATTGATAAAATGTGGCACATGGATTAAAATTTGAATGATTGCGAATTATGGTATTGTGAATTGATGATTGTGAAATGAAAGGTGCCGTAGATGACTATAGTCATACCCCCCACGGAGCGACCCGACGGGGTGACGTGGGTTTGGGTTATATGCGAGAGAGGTATGCGGCCTCTGCTCTGCCACGTCGGACTATCCGGTTGCACCCCGGGGAGGTCCGAGCCAACGCCAAGGAAGGGGGTAGTTTTGAAAAACTGAAATGGAAAACCCCTTGGCGGACTTTCGTCTTGGTTCGGCCAAACGCAAGACGGAAGTGTTTTCGATGGGACCCTTGTGATTTTCTGAGAAAATGTTTGATATGGATGCATATTTTATAAATGATGTTGAATTACTGAAATGTTTGGATATGGAAAATGATGTTTGAAGTATGCTTTGACATTCCCCACTTTTACCCCTTATTTATTACACAATCATGCCATTGCACTCCACTCACTGAGTATTTATAATACTCACCCCACTCTTTAACATTTTTCAGAGGAAGATTAGATTTGTGACAGAGATTGGAGCTTGGGGAGGGCCTACCAGCCGGCTTTTGTAGGTATACATCGTGATGTATAGTCATTTTGGTTTGAATTGAAATCCGAAGAAAGGAAGACTTGTACAATTCTTTTTGGTACGGATTTAATCGATACTTGTTTCCTGTATAGGAACAAGTATTGATGGAATCCCTACGTGGTTGTTGTTTACTTTCTTTTTCTCCTAGTTTTGGTAAAAACTCATTTTTGAGTGGGACATTTGGTTTGTAATATTGAGAATGGTTATTTTCTTTCGATTTCACGAAGTTTTGGACAACTCATATCGTTTGGACCTTACGGACGTTTGCTTGATTCTTCGGGCAAGTGTTAGTAAGATCTTACGACTATGTTTTGGGACTTCCTGTTTGTTAAATGCTTTTCCTATACTGTGAACTTGGAAATGGCTAGGATGGCCATATTGTGTGCTCGTGCATGTACAGGTTCCCTCTCCCCGATTGTATGTTGATGTGAAATCGTGCATGTACAGGTCCCCTCTCCCCGATGTATGCTCGTGTGTACAGGGATGGACCGGATGGGTCCTTGCATGTGTATTGTTATGTGATGTTTTATGTTTTTCTTTGATGATTGGTGTAGAAAGAATGGTTGTGTTGTTTTGTAGCCTTGCGGAGTCCCGGTATATGGGGAGTTTCTGCCCGTATACCGAGATTTCGCGGCGGCTGTCGCGTGGTCGATCCGAGGATCGGGGCGTGACAAGTATTATATAGGATTTTTCTGATTTTATACTTGAATTGCAATTGGCCGAAGATTTTTCCACTTAGCCAAACTTTCGGAAGAATCCTTCTTTCCTCTTGGTTGGATAGATTCATAGTGACTGCAGAGTGGGTATTTGCATTGTGAGTATAATACTACTGTAAATTATTGGCAAAAAAGGAAATGTTGTAGTCTCTCATAAAGTTAAATGGAGAAAATGACAACATGTATTTGATAGTATTTTGTTTTTAGGGATGATATTAGCTTGTCAGGAGATTTAAGGACAATTTTTGCCCTATAATTATTTGAGTTTAGTTTTTCAATATGGATAAAAGGGCAAAGGAAGATTTGTAATGCTGACTATGTGCTAGGTTAGACTTCAAAATCACTTCTTTGACCAATAGATCAAAGCTAAGGTCCACAAGGAGTACTATCATAGTGATGGACATTTTTGCTTTCATAGTTACATAAGAGTATTGTTTGATGCTAAAGATATAGGTTAGAGGTAAGTGGTCTGGATTAATGCTAAGTAGATTTTTTTTGGCAACCAGGTGAAGTTTCTATTTCTACCATTGCTTTCTGGTATGGCTTTTTGCCAAGTTAGAGAGAATAGTCTCTTGATGGTAGGCCTACTGTCAGAGTTAGTTTTAATCTCCTAACAAATGGGTTCTCGTGTAACACCGATACTTCAGTGTGTTCACTAATGTATTCCTTTTCGTACTGTGAATGATATTACTCATGTTTTATATAGAAAAACTCACTAAGAAATTTTTCTTGTAAAACCGTTCCCGAAAATTTTGGCTAAATCGTCGGGAATTAAAAATTTCTAAAATGACCACCGATAGTCCAGGAGTGACGAAAATGACTCTAGAGTGTATAAAAATCTCAAATTAGGGTAAATCTTGCTTCATAGAGCCAAATCATAGATTTCCAGACAATCGCACGAAAAACCCTAATCGGACAGTAATGAGGTTCGACAAGCCTAAACAACCACGTTTTGATGTGGGATAAATTAAATTAAACCTAACACGAGGTTTTGGGGTTAATGTGAAATTATGAAAAATTTTAGGGTTCGCTAATCGGACGGTAATGAGGTTCGGCAAGCCTAAACAACCACGTTTTGATGTGGGATAAATTAAATTAAACCTAACACGAGGTTTTGGGGCTAATGTGAAATTATGGAAAATTTTAGGGTTCAAAATTTAAATTTTCATAAGTCAAGGGACTTATTTGTAATTAATAAGAACTTAGGGAAAATTTGACAACCAATGAGATTTGTGGTAAAAATGGATGGTTAAGATCTTTAGATTAGTTGGTAATTTAATTATAACCATTAAATTGGAAGATAGATTGACTGGAAGAAGTGTCGAGAGACATTTGACACCACACGACTTGGCATTTATTTGGAGGCATCGGACTTAGGTATGGTACTAACCACTCTTCCGTGATGAAGTTCGATGAATATGTATGTTTGAGGTTTATGGAATGACAATTGTACATTTATGGGATGATTGTAATAATGTATGTAATAATATAATTTGAAACTCTTGGATATGTTGTATATTATACATTGAGGCAAAACATTGCATTTTTATAATCATTTACTTGGGAAATTGTATTTATGAGAGAAATAGGGTTTAAACAGGTTTGCATAGGTGATGATGATAGCCTTGCGGTGTCCCGTATATGGGGAGATTATGCCCGTATGCTGAGGAATTGCAGCAATTGTCGCGTGCTCAATTCGAGGGTAGGGGTGTGACATCTTGAAAGTCTACATCTTCCCTAGCCAACTTTAAATTGTTGAGGATTTGATAAGTTTGAATTGTTTCAGATCCCATTACGAAAAATAAAATTGGGCTACTTTGGAGTGCAATTGAAAAGCCATGTAGCACCTTTACTCTTTTAGGTTGGGTCGCAATCACTATTGAAAGCCAATAAGCTATGAAGAAATTAAATTCAAAATTTTGGGAACATGAGTGGTTGACACAATCCAAACTCCAAAGTACATAGTTTTAAGATCTTTGGTCAGAAGTGGTATATCCAAAAAAAAAAAAAATGGATACTTCAATTATAAATGAAGGTTTGAGATGAACTTTGATGTAAGGTTATTTTTATCAAGCTAAATAACATTGATATTTGAAACAAGATGTGAAACTTTGGATGTCTTAGCCTATTAGTAACTGTACTGGAGTTGGAAGTTATTGAAATTGATAATGATCGGAAGAGTAAGTGTTGTAACATAAAAAATTTGGTGTTAAAAAGTTTTCATTGATTTTTTTCCATGTAGTACCCAGAAGAACCGGTTGTGCTGAGTTAAATAGGTTTTGGTGATGATTAGGGATGATTAATTGAGGAGTCACCAAGTGACAAAGACTTACCCACCACCTCCATACCTTAGCCGAAGTTCAAGAACCAAAGGCCATGAGAACCAAAGCACTCATTGGGGAGCAAGAGGTCACCATTTTGGTTGACAAAGGTTCGGCGTACAACATCACTAACCCAAAGGTTTCAAGAGCATTAAGGTTAAAAACTGGGCAAGTCACACCTTTTGAAATAAAAGTCATGAGTGGTGAATAGTTTCAATGCTTGGAGATATACCGAGGAGTCATTATCAACATCCAAAGGTATGAATTCACAATTGATTTTTACTACCTTACATTATTCAGTATAGATGCAACTCTTGGAGTTCAACAACTCGCAACACTTGATCAAGTAGTCACGGAAATCATTCACAAAGGCAAGTGGATTATTTTGTAACTGTAGCTTGACATGAACGGATTCAAGTTTACCCATAAGAATGAACATATCTGCGAAGGCAACAATGCACATGCTATATGCACCCCTTCAACCAAAGAAGAAGGAATCTATTCGTGCCAAGAATATCAAAAGACACCTCTTGATGTGGCAAGCACAAGGCCACCACCACAACCTAGTGAACGATTGCAGGTAACAAGCCATCGACCCTTAAGCCAAAAGTAACCAATAGGTGAACATGCACCACTAGGCCAACCACCAGGCGACCATACGGGCAGACCACCAGGTGCAATTGAGTAGACATCTATGCACATAATTACCCTACAACCCACAACACAAGCAAAAAGAAACAGATGCCAATCACCAATGAAAGGGCACCAACATAAGTAGCCTGTGAAATACCCCCACCTCAACCTAGCGAACAAATACAAGCCTCAACACTTATAACCCTTGACATGACACCAATGACAAGTAATGAGGTGCCAAATTAGGGAAACCAGGCAGCAACAGCATTACAAGGCTCTACTGATCCAAATGTCACCACAAAGGCAAATTCTTTCAAGGCAATTGAAGTGGATTATTTCCAACAAAGGCAGCCCATGGCTCCCATCAACAAAGTACTAGGAATTCAAAGGACATCATGGATTGTTGCAAGACTCTATCTATTGGATAGAAAATTCAAGATACTTGCCAACAAACAAACACTAGTGGCGCAAAAGGCAACAAAACCCCTTCGAACCAAAAAAAACCTTGGGGACATGGTTTATTTTCAAGGGGAGGCAAATGTTGCAACATTTCGGGCCACACACATCACCTAGCCACCAAGCATATGTAAAAAGAAATTAGGAAAGTTTGCACAAACAAATGTATGCAACCTCAGGATAAGCCAAAATCCACCAATGAAGAGATGCCACTATTGCATGAAGTAGAACACTCACGTAAGGCATTGTACGATAGTGCACCAGTCTGCTCAAGTAAGGAGAAATAGTGTACAAGTAATAACACACATAGCCCGAGCACTCACATGCCAAAGGACACAACCCTTCATGGCACCATGAGTAACCATCGAGCAAAAGGCTTTAAAGAAGAGGAAGAAGCAATTACATGTGTCAAAGCATGAGCAAACAGGCCATCGCTCGAAAGGACACCATCGCATGAGCAGCCCGCACATGCGCATGCAGCATGTCATAAGCAGCCTACACATGAGTATGTGCCAAGGACATGTTGAGTAATGCCACTACATAAAGAGACACCAAGCAGCCCTTTCCAAGAGGCACTATCACATGAAGAGGTGCGAGCAACAATGCACCAACATGAGTTAAAGGCTGAAGGAGGCAATACATTGGACTATCATGGTATAGGACAAGACGAGCAGGAGCATAATATTAAGGAACCACAAGCAAATGAGCTAGCAAGTGAAGAGACACGAGTATGAGCGCCATTACTCGAGGAAATAAACCCTTTGCTTAAGGGAATGAAGACATAGCTTGAAGGAACAGGCCACTGCATGAGCCGGCATGCAGCAATCTTGCACCAGCATAGGCCAGCACACAGCAGCACACTAAGCAACCGAAAGGCCATAAGCCACTAAGCATTAACTATCCTATTAAATAAATCCATGTATTTTGAAAGTGTTGTAATAAAGGCAATGAATGCCTAGTGGGTAGTTAATATTAGTTATTAGGAGTTATTATTTGCTATTAGGATTGTTATTCGTCTTTAGTGGGTATTAAATGTTAGGAGTCCCTTAGAGTGCAAGGACTTATGTAAAGATGCCTTTAGCCTCCCATGCCCATTTATAAATAGGGCGTCCCTTCTTCTTTGTAAAAAGCAAAAAATTAAACGCAGTTCCTTTTCTCTGGTGTAAGAATCTATCTTTAGGGCCTCAAGGTGGTGCCACCCCTTAGGTAACATCACCCTCACGTGATATTATGCTTTTGTCTTTGAATAACCCATCAAAGTCAAGTTCAAATCACTCCGTTATTCTCTATCCTAGTCTTATCCACCCACTTCTCTAGCGATCCAATTTAGCGCATTGGACATGGGTCCCATATGCTAAGGAGAACTCCAACCCTTCCACTATAACCTCCCCACTAAACACAACCAGCCCGTGTATTTCATAGGTGCTAAGGCCACTTCTAGTGCCATCAGCCCTGGAATGCAACAACGGACCAGCTAGTCCTTTGGCTGTGTGATGAATGCATGCTAGTTCATTTTGATTTATTAAATTATTTTGAAAAATGGATGTCGATGAATGCCTTGTAGTACTTTAGTATACGAGAAAGCCTTACCCGTATTCTGGGGTAACACGAAGGTGTCGTATGCTTGATCTGAGGGTCAGAGCATGACAAAGTTGCTATTGCTTGAATTTAATAGTGTGCCTAGCCTATTCAAATTTCATTAAGATTTAGGAGAAATTAAATGTAAAATTTTGAAATTTTAAATCAAATTCAAACTTTTTAAAATTTATTTTGCTATCATTAAATACTTAAACTTTAATATACATAACAATAAGATTCTAAGTCTAACTCCATTGATGACTTGGCCGTTATGTATTGACATAGCATGCTAAATTGCTGAATTGTCCATAATATGGATATGTTTGTTGAGATAACATATAAGACGTTAGCAAAAAAACTTTACCCTCTTTTTCACATTAGCTTTCAACTTAGCCTCCAACACCATAGTCTGGAGAATGTGAGTGGAGGTATAGAGAGTCTAAGAGGTGGGGAGAGAGAGAGAGAGAGAGATAGAGAGAGAAAGAGAAAGAGAGAGAGTTTTTCTCCATATCAAAATTATGTGTGATCCTAGAGAGTAAGAGAAACCATATTTATAGAGTGGGGTTTTGGTGTTATTTTATTGTTCACCATCTGCAGTGAAATGGACAGTTAATGAATAGTAATTTTGGGACTATAACCTAAATACACTTCGATTTTGTTTACGTGGTTTTAATGTCTGACATGCAATTAGGGTAGGTATTAAAAAAATAATAGGTTCTCATTATTTTGCTTAGATAATCTTATGATTTTGTCTAGTTATGCTACTATATTTTGAAATAATATTTTAAAAAGAGAGTTAGTGCCTTTGGAGCATTTATTTTTAATTAAAAAATTCAGTTTTGTAAAGTACGAATTAGGGCTTCTTCTACAGTTGGAGAATCTTAATGAAAAAAAAAATGGATTTCTACGATTAGGGTTTCTTAGTTAAAAAAATAAAGTTAAGGTTTTTGAATAAATAATTTGGATTTTGAAGATTAGTTCCTCTAAGTAAAGAAAATTAGGATTCTTAAAATGAATAATATGGATTCTTACTATTTGGTTTTTTAAGTAAAAAAAAAATGTTAGTATTTTTAGATAATAGAAATTAATAGTACATGGTCCAATGGTCCATTATCACAAGACTAGAACTACTTGAGCCCATTAGGCCATGCAATCCATCAATAATCACTCCGTCGAATACTTTCTCAGTCGAGTACCCCTTTTAACCCTCTCAGTCTTACCCTTGACCCCTCAATCATCTCAGCTCTTGGCACCCAAACTTCTCAGTCATCCCGTTTCTTGGCGGACATGTTCTATTAATGCAAGCGTAATTCATTCTGTTACATGATAAGAACAACTTGAAACCATTCATTAAGGAGAACTTAGACCTTTTTTAATAGGATATGAATCTCCCTATTCCAAAAAAAAAGTCTCTCTCAATAAGGAAAAAGATCTCGGTAATCACTCCCAATTAAGATGGAAATCTCCGCAATAACTTCAACCTTCCATAGCCAAACAAACCTAATCCTCTTAATAATCTTTAATTATAGTCCCTCAAATTTAAGATTCTCAGTAATCTTTTCACAAAGAAACTAGAGATTTTACACCCCTAATCTCATATGGGACTTACCATACACACACTATATATATATTCAGCATCAACAGTTAGCCAGGTACATTTTTAGAAACTCTATACTTCTCACACAAAGGATTTCACAGCTATTCCCCGTTTGTTTCTTATCCCCTCAAAACCAATCTTTCGAACTTGAATATTGGAGTCTCCCCCCATTGGAGAACTCTTTGGTGGTATTTGTAGGACTCATCATTCATAAAGGCTTTAAAGACTCCTCATTAATCTGATTCCACACTCGAGTCAGCAGAGTAGGTATTTGTGGAGCAAACCCCATCCATCAGATTGGCTTCATCTGTGGAAATAGACTAACGTTTCATGCCCTATCTACATTTATCATTCACCAACCACGCTATCAAAGAGAAAGAGACCTCCAATCAGTTTTGATGATGAAAATCTAGTCAGGATTGACCCTAATCAACATGATCCACAGGTTATTACCACCAGAATAAGTCAATATCTAGTGAAGAGAGTCTTTATCGATCAAGGAGCAGATTCTGACATTCTTTACTAGGATGCTTTCTAACGAATAGGCTTCACGTCATTGCACCTATAACGCAATAGTAGACCCTTAAAAGAACTTTGACTAATGGTTATTCCCTGAAGGTACTATTTCACTCCCTGTAACCAGGGGAATACCCCCAATCACATTACTATCATAGCCACTTTCAATGTGGTTAAACTTCCATCTATCTACAATGTCATCCTAGGTAATCCTAGTTTGAATAGCTTAGAAGCCTTACCAAACACCAAGCATATGAAGATCAAGTTCAGAACTTCTCTCAGTATCATCACTCTTAACTATGATCCCAATCCTCCAACCATCCCTACTCTAAAAAGAGAAAATAACAATCTTTCGACAGCCACCATAGAGTTCAGAGATGACACCGAACAAACTATTAAACTTGAACCGAGCAAAGAGGTGATTACTATCCTCATCACATATATTCCCGACTAGACCATCCAAATTGGAGCACATTTATTGACTGCATTTTGTGATGTTATCGTCAACTGCCTATACTAACATTCTTAAGTTTTTGCATGTTCTCCCAGAACCATACCTGGAATTCACTCATCGATGATTGTCTATAAACTGACAATAGATCCAAATCACAGACCTGTGAAGTAGAAGAAGAGGGTCTTTGTGTCATGCCCTGATCCTCGATCCGAGACCGTGAATAGTCACCCGTTACCTCGTATACTACCCATAACATGAAATGTATCCCGAGGTAACGCAAGGCTATCAAAATGCATTCTTTCAAAACTCATTTTCCCAAGTAAACATTTACAATTAACAATGTATGAGTATACAAATCAATATGATAGTCCTAATTCATAACATAAATACAGTCATACCATACATGGTTAATTTAAAATGCTCAAATATATATACATTTAGCGGAAGATGGAAAGGGTACTGTGTCTAAGTCTCCGATAAGTTAAGTACATCGAAAATCTCTTGATGTGTCCCTCTATCAGTCTATCTCTGTTACAATTTTAGGAGTAAGGGTGAATATTATGAAATACTCAGTGAGTGAGGGGTTGATATCATGAAATTAATACGTGTGGTGAACATAGAGTGTCAAAATCAGTATAACAGATACATTTCTCAAATTTACGTGAAATTTTCAAATAACATGTTGTGTTTCATGTATACACATCAAATCATTCATATGCATCCAAAACACTTTTCGAAATAGATAGAGTTAGCCAAAAAATCGTTCCCAACAAGGGTCAACCGCGACCAATAACAGGCGTACCGAGGGTTTTTCATATGCAAGTAAATTTTAAATTTAGCTCTCTACCTCGGTGTTGCCCACGGGTCTCACCAAGTGCTAGACAGTAGCGTCACACATATCCTCCCCTTACGGTTCAACTGGGCTAGTTCGTGATCTATAAAACCACCTATGGGTCCAACCCATGGGGTACGTATCGCTTGTGGGATACCTTCTACAGAAGGCTATCCAGACACACATAGGGTGCCTCGACAAATGTGACCATAGCTACGACTGTCCCCTAGGGACTATATCATATCCGTCAATTTCCATGGACTCTCAGTCCAAGTACCAAACAGTATCAATCAAATATGCCAACATGCATAGTCATATCATAAATCATATTTCAGAATTTTCAAAACACGGCATGATATCATTTTTTTTAACAATTCACATGGAAGCATATTATCAACTCATTTTCAGACACTCCACTTATCACAAAGCATTTTTCAAAACCTTTAACAATATCATTTTTCACACAAATAAATCATGTCATTTCTGAAAACGGTAAAACATGGTTTGATATTAATAATATGGTATCGTAAATCCCACTCACTTATAGGGAGAGTTCGCGACTCCCTATCAATCTCAAAGCTCAACCAAGTTACTCCTCGTGTATAGAATAATAGCCTACCCCTAAGGCAACAATATACACATGTGTTATTTCTTTATTTCTTAACAAAACTTTCACGATTTTGATTAGCTTTAGAATTTTGGGTCACATCTCTCATTATGGGACTTGGATTGTTGGATTTTAAAATTTTAATTGGACTTGAGCCCAATACTAAGATTTTGTGTTGTGGATTGGCCCAATACAATTTTTCCTTAGTGGTTCAAGCCCAAACATTCATAAATTTTCTAACTCTAAATTTTTGTACTTGCGCAGTCTTAGAAAAAATGCTATAACGTTTTCTATATACCTCAGAATTGAGTGATCCAAATTGTTACTTAAAGCTAAGTCATCTAGCTACATGTTTCATGTCAAATTCTCACTGTATGAATTTATAAAATTTTATCTTTGGTCTGGTTCGTATTTTAATAACTCACTTTGTATAATTTTGGTAGTTTTCTCATATCTCCTAACATAGAACTCCAAATTGATTAATTCCAGTCCCATATGAAAGATAAGAGGCAGTACTATAACTTTCATTTTGAGCATTTTTTCGGATTCTAAACACAAAATTTCAGAAATTCAAAACTCTGTCTCAGTTTTGTTCCAAACTCAAGCTTTGTCCTGTCTCAATGAAAGTGCTATAACGCTTAGCACACTACTCTAATTTAAGTGAAATTTGACTATGTTAAAGATGAGGCAGATACCTACAACTTTATTGTTTGGAGTTTTTCTTAGTTATGTCTAGAAGAGGATCGAAATTTGGCCACTAAAAATTCTGCTAATATATGGCCGAAAACAGAGGAACACTCTACACAGTCTCGGGAGAATTACCATAACGTTTGGTACAGAAATCGGATTTAAGTGATTCTTATCTTGTTGGAAAGATAAGACCTAGATCTACAATGTTTGTGTTTAGTGCTTGGTCAAATTCTGTAGGGAAGGTATCTCAAATCTTAGGGGAATTCCCTGTCAAAAACAAAGCAGAATGGAGTTCTTTCTCTTCCTATGGTCTTTCTAAATTTTTCCTCTCGACCCCTTTTTGTTTCATACTCATCTTTCATTTTCTTTTACTTATTATCATATAGCATGCTCAAAATATTTCTTGAATCATAGAACTAGAGTTTTGAGTGGCTGGACTTTTACCTTACTTAGCAAGGATTTTAGTTTCTTCAAGGATTCACACACTTCTACATCTTCCAATTTTTCAGCCTCTCCAAAAAAAATCTCTGGACACAAAATCAACATGATTAACCTATGGAATAACTACATGACATGAATAATGAATTCCTCAAATATATAATATATATTTTTTTTTTTTCTTACCTTGTTTTCAAATTTGTCTAGAGATTTGAAGGTTAAACCAATTCTCCAACACAATCCTCTCCTCCTAGATGGGAGTCTCTCATTCTCACTCTTGGCTATTGAAGGAATGAAGAATGTTCCTCACTTTTCCTCTCACTCTCGGCCACTTCTTGGTGAAGCAAATAAGGATTGAAACCTCTTATTTATCACAAGTACACTTCACTCCACTTTTAATCTCTACCATCCATTTTGTAAAAATTCATCCTAACCTTCAATTTAATTTTTCACAAGTCAACATTTGTACATCACTAACATTCCTCTAATAAATGCTTGCCTTTTTCATTCCATGCTTGTTTTTCTCTCATTTTTATGGAATCAATGGTCACAATTTATTACCACCTTGCCAAAAGCATCTCAATCATTGATGTTATGTGTCAAAAGTCAAGTCTTCCTTTTCTTGCACATGTTCTCTCGGCCATGACAAGAATAAGGGTCTTTCTCACCATGCTTTGGCAATAAATGCCTTGTTCAATTGTCTCTTACTTTATTAGATCAATGGTCCAAAAATCTCATTAAGTTCCCAATTAAATTTCCACCATTGGATTGAAATCAAAATTTTCAACACTCCATAACTCGCCCATGCTTTGTTACCTACCATCTTTGACTTTTGATCCAAGCTCATCTATATTATTAAATCCAAAGGTCCAAATTAATTTACCAATTATTCACTTAAATCTAAACCCTTGATCTAACTTCTCAAAGGTAATTAATAAAATAAAAATAAAAAAATTAAGTGTTCTTCTCTCCTCACACATGTCCTGCCGACACACCCATTCTCTACATTCCTTGTTGGTCATGGTTTTGAAGAAAAGTAATTGTTAAATTGTTTCTAGGTTTTTGTTAATAACAATTAGGTCCCTGGACTTATAAAAATTATAAATTGACCCAAAAAAATTTCATAATTTCACATTAGACCCAAAATCTCGTATTAGGCTTAATTTAATTTATCACGTGTCAAAATATAATCGTTTAGCCTTTTCGAATGGCCTTCGACCCAAATTAGGGATTGTTGACGATTTTTTTGAAAATCACCGATTTTGCCTTTTTAAGTTGTATTTACCCTTATTTAATGTTCTTTGATCATTAGAATTGATATTTCACGGTTCTAGGTCGTCCGTAGTCAATTTCGGACAATTTAGGTTTCCGGTGATTTTTGCCGAAAATTTTCAGGAGAGGTTTTGGTGAAAATATATTTCTACTAGCCTTCCTGATGAGGTGTAGAAAACTTCGTTTATATATATATATGATGAGAAGGTATATGATACATACACCGAGAAATCGGTGTTACATTTTCTAACCCCCTAAAAATACTTTTGTCCTCGAAACTAAAATCAACTATATAGTAAAAAGCTGAGGGTACTATCTCCTCATGAACTCCTCAGGTTCCCAGGTCTCCTCCTCGACCTAGAGGAACTTCTTTGCTTCGTAGCTTCCTGATCTGTCAATCAAGGATGGCCACGGGCTGGACCGGAAGACTCAAATCCTCACGCAGCTCAATAAGCAGAGGTTCTAGGATATGAGAAGCATCGGGTAGGTATTTCCTAAGTACCGAGACATGAAAGACGTCATATATATGTGAAAGCTATCACGTCCCGAACCGGGAATCGTAAACAACCGTCCATTGCCCTGGATGCCGGCTGTATTTCTACAGAAAATCGGGCAGAACCTCCCCATAAATTGGAGGTCTCCCATGTACAATTAAATCTGTTTACACCTGTATAATTCAAAATCATCTTGAAAATAAAACAAATGACCATCCCGGCCTCTCCAAAACCAACAACTCCCATAGCCGACATCCAGAACAACGCAAGGCTATAAAAATCTATCAACAAACCTAGCCACAGACCTCTACTGTCATGCCCAACTAGAGCATAAACAGCCATCACACCGAGTGGACCTAAATTTATACAAATGTATAACAAATTTCCCAAGTAACATTCAAATACGTACAATCGCCTCAATGCAAATGAAATATGAGAGTTTCACAAATAAATATACATAAATTATACAGTTATCCCAAAATAAGTACACGGCCAACTACGGACCTCAACAAGACCTCGCAGGGTCAAAATAAAATACATAATTCATCTTTCAATTTAAACTTAAGATCTCACCTTCCTGAACACCAAGCACACCCAAACTCTATACTCTGAAATGTCGCTCCAGCACAAAAATCCTATCTGGGGGAGGAAGGAAGAGTGGTGAGTATCTATGGGAGGATACTCAGTGAGTGAAGGGATTAATCTCAAGTACTAATAGTGTAGGTGAATATTGGAGTGTCAAATAGTATCATTCGTAAACAATAACTCAAGTTTCGCAATAAATCATGATATGTTCAATAAAATGAACTCATTTATTCAATCACACGATATCATACATATATGCATCCATTTAAAAATCAAGTATATCATAGAGCTGGCCGAAAGGATCCTGGCAAAAGTCAACCATGACCAAGGACAGATGCATCGGGGGTGTTATTATGCAAAGTGTTTCAAAAGTAGCTCTCTACCCCGATGTTGGCCGTGGGCTTAGCTCCTTGCTTACCCAGTCTCGTCAAATAGGACCACGCGCGGTGTTAGACGGTGATGGACACACGTCCTCCCCCGATGTGGGTTCAACCGGCCGCGCCTATGAATAAAATAAACTAGACATTTGCGGATACCTCTTGCAGAAGCGTATCCGGGCAACCCGTGCCTCTACAAAGTCCCTTCGTAGCTACGGAATCATCAATGTCATCATCACAGTATCACAAGGGCACAACGTCCCACAGATAAGAATCATATCATCACAAGTGGGCATCCCAGTACCCTCACAGATCTCAAAACATTTCAAATCCATGTGCCAATACAATTTCATCGAAATCATTTCAAATCAACAACCTATGCAATGGTAGAATAGAAAACATTCAAGTTCTCAAATCATGGCACAATTTCATTTCATTTCAAACATGGATGCATAATCGTGGAAAACATAAGTACGACACTCCAATAATCACAAAACAGATTTGAATTTCAATTCCATACGTCGAAAGAATGCATATCAAAAGCATGTTTTATTAAAAATAGGGTAAAATCAGGTTTCACTATTTCATGCAAGAGATTAGGGTCTCACTCACATTCCAGGGAGAGTGGTCACTCCCTATTTCCATAATTAAACCAAACTTGACTCCTCGAGTCTCCAACAAGATCAACCCAATCAAAGTATCACATTAATCATCAAATTTCCTATAAATTAGAAAAATCTTTGAAAATTCATACACTTTTCAATTCTCATCCGATTTCTTCAAACCATATCTCCTTTTAAAGGTATTGAAATCTATTTCCTTAACATAGGAGTTGTATTTTGATTGCCTATATGCAGGATGACTTATAATGTAAAATACCATGATAGTTCTTAAACTATAACCATAACTTTTAATTTATTCTTCATATACATACCATTATGCGAATTTAACAACTTAATATAACCTGAGAAAGACACAAAATGCTACAGTATGCTTCATTTCACGGCACATCTTATTCCAACTCTGATCCCAAATGCTTTCATGCGTATTTCAAATAAACTTTAAAGGAAACCATTCCATTCAAGCAAACATGAATCCTTCATCTTCTAGCATGCTTCTTTTATACTAAACAGTCTAATTCGTGTAAATTTTTAAACTTAACCCTAACATTTAGGCATAGCATTTTCAAAATTTCATTTTATTCCAATCGAACATAATTTCTGAACGCATGTAAGCCTTTTCTACCCTAAATTCAGTCTAATTTCATTCAATTAATGAAAAGACCAAAAATCTTTTTACCTAGGGTTTCCGCAGTTTACGATTTCCTCGTCTCAACGGCTTCTTAGTTCACTCTGAGATCTGCATTTTAAATCGACACATAACTTAGGAATTAATACCAAGTCAAAACCCTAAAACCATGGTCAGAGACAAGTCAGCCATTACCTGTACAGGAGTGAAATTAGGCCTAGGGTTTTTGAGGTCTGCACTAACGGTTTGGTTAGAGCTCCTGCGATGATCGCAGAACCCAACAATGTACAGCTCACAGTCGAGCAAACAGGGGAGGAGGCTGTGGCTCGTCACGTGTGCGAGAGGGAGAGAAGTGCTTGCGGCTGCACAGGAAAGGAAGGTCGCACGCTGCAGTCGCGTGCGTGCAGAAGCAGTCTCGCGCACGCTGGTGCAGGGACTGTTGCGCAGTCATGCGCGCGTAGGTGAGAGAGGAGTAGAGCGAGAGATACTGAGGGAGACTGAGAGACAGTAAGGTAGAGAGAGAGGGGTGTCGGTGGTTGTGGGTGGTGGCGAAAAGGGGCGGCGAGCGGCGGAGAATTCGCGAGAGGGAGAGAGAGATTCGCGGTGAGAGCGAAGCCGAGAGAGAGAGAAGGAGAGAGATAGAGAGAGAACTGAAGGGAGAGGTGGAGAAGGAAGAGCGGTGGTCGCTACGGGTGGTGGCGACGGCCGTGGCGGATGGCAGCGGCAGAAGACCGCGGCGGCGCGGCGAAGCGGTGCGGCGCGGGTGAGGGAGAGGAGAAGACGGAGAGAGAAAGAGGGTGAGAGAGAGAGAAGAGAGAATTAGGGCTTTCGAGCCCTAATTCGATTTTCGAATTTTTTTTTTTATTAGTATTAGTATTATTATTATTATTATTATTATTATTATTATATATTTCTTTTTATAAATAAATTTATAAATAATTAAATGAGTAATGTATAAATTAATAAATGAATAAAAAAATCATCTATATATTTTTATACTCACTTTACTCTTCAAAGCACGGGTACGACATTTAGAATATACCAAAATTAAATTTAAAAACCTCAAAATCGAAAATCAATAAAATTTAAAAATTTTATATATATATATAAACGGAGGAATATTTTATATATATTCCATGGCTACACTTGTATGAAACACCGCAGTGTCGGTGTTATATTTTCTAACCCCCTAAAAACAAGTTTCGTCCTCGAAACTAAAAGAAAACTAAACGGTAAACAAATGGGGGTGTTGCAATCGCTATCCTTAATACTTATCATTTGACCAAGTAATAACCTTTCCATGGGTGCTTCAACCCTTCTTCAATAATATTGTCTTAGTTATAAACACAATATTTTCGCTATTTTAGAACTTTAAGGTGAAAGCCCTACAATCCAAAATTTAATTGCATGAACTACAAGTGCACCCAAAATACATATATTCCTAGAGGTAATATTAGCCAAAACTCCAAAATCCCCATCAAGATGGTGCGTATGGCAACCACAATCTTAAGACTAAGTGTAAGATGTATACAATTCCATATATTATCAAACTTGTATATGATTGAAATATAGATCAACACCAAGATAGCCTAGATTACGTAAGAAAACTTAATCCACTATCAATATTTGAACCTTTCCAAGTTTTAAATCTCAAATCCTTAATTGGATAACTTTTCAATCAAAGTACTTCTATCATAATCATTTTCAATCAGCTTTAGTATCATATAATATCACTGATATTCTATACACATCAAATCAAGCACATATAAGCACATATCACCCGGTGTTTGCATTACTACTCCCAACTTATCAAGATTTAGATATAAGAAATATATACCTCATTACACCTAACTCTATTGTCACAAGAGACATTATTTCCAACTTCAAGGCCAAAAAGACAGACTCAAACTCTCTCTATATTACCTTATTCAATGATCCACATAATAATGAACATGAATAAATAACGAAAATACTACCTCCAAACAGAATAATCCAATAATAGAGCACAAGTCACCTTTTGTTCAAATTCCCTATCAAACCCATGAACTCCGTGTCGATAAATGCACGAGCATCAATACTTTAAAAATTTGCTCTTGCAGCTAATGCACAATGTTTCACTACCTCTTTAATTTTCCCCAGTTTCTAGTGATATTATATATTTAAAGGCTAATAATTCCTCAATGGGAAATTTAGAAATCTCGAAGTCAAGGTATACATAATCTTACTCATAGTTTTGCACAATAAAATCTTTTATATCACAATACCTTTCCATTTTATTTATGCTCAACACCAATTCAAGCTTTGTACACATGAATTCCTTGAGATGTTTCAATTCTGAAATTATTTATAGCTTGCTTCCTTCAAAAGTAAAATAGACCTAACTACCAAACTTGAAAGCTTTTCCTACTATCCCCAAAATTTTCTTCATCAATTTATAAAGTTAAAGCCTCTTTAGCAAGAAAATGTCACTAGCAATCGAGAAAAAACCTTTTGGTATTCATTATTTAATTCCAAGGGGATCCATCGATCCATGAGTATACCATATACAAGAATCCTAGAACTGAAATATGTTAACTAAACAAAAGTCCTACTAAAACTTTATAAAATATCAGTGGTTGAATTACCTCAAGAAGTCTTCCTATCGCAATAGATCTGTAATCTCATCACCAATAGCCTCCCACTAATTGAGGGCATCACCATGTAACAATCTCTCTATTACTCGTAGCCTCTATAGACTGTATCTCGAATGATATGCCTGCCAAAATGAGTGACTACCATAATCACCCCATCAAGTGGCGAGAGAGGCCTATCAGAATGGTGAGCGAATGTGTCGCTCATATATAAAAGCTTCGACCCGATATCTATGAGAATATGGGCGTCAATACCAAATATTCGTATGGTACTTAAAGATAAGAAGAGGTTAACACATTTAGAATACTAAGAAAAGTAGACATATATATATCAAACTAGTTAAGCTTCAAAAGCTTTAACTAGACAAAATTGTACATCAATATCGGGATATACTAGATCCCATAAAGAGCGTACAACAAAAGCGCTATACTGAGGGTCCGTGGGAGGATCCCCTATAATAACACTAGGGTTTGCCGGTACGTCCTCCTGGGTCGTCGCAAACACACGAGCCTGGGCCCTAGGCTGCTGTCGCGACGGTCCTGACACTGTACTACTCCCGGCTGCAGTCAGAGGAGCAGAAAGAGCTGAGTGCACAGGTGCCCCCTGCTGGCCTGTGCCAGAAGTACCAGTACGACTCTGTAAAGTCGATCCTCGACCTAAATCCAGGCAGGCACTCATAATATGACCTTGCTTCCCACACTGGAAGTAAATAACCCGTATTCTTTAAGCCCCGTATGCATGGTGGTTGCCGTATTTGCGGTAGAAAGGCTACTCTATGCCGTAAACTGTGTAGTGACACTAGAGGCTGGTGCCCCAAAACTCTGTGGTCGAGGTGGTGGCATTTGCACCCAATGGGAGGTGTACGACTCATACACCTGTCTAAATGCATCACATGATGGTGATGGAACCGCGGCTATAATAGCCGGCTGAGAAAGTGCTAGAAGGATACACATGATGAGGAAACATCCTCGGGTATTCTAGGTATCTCAGGTACAATTCTAGTTCCTCGCCTAGTAATCATAATCTTACAAAGAAAGAGCTTAAATTAGATATGATTCAAAGATTAGGGTTAGTTATGAAGTAACTAACCCCCCCTAAATGAATAAACTTATCAGTTTAAGAACTGATAGATCCAATATGCTAGGTTAGATATGCACCATATCTAACCCCCTAAAAAGAATAACTCATATGCCTAAAACCGTTGTACTGGGATCTCATGACTGTAAAGAAACTCTCATATGCATTGAGGACTTTAAAATGTACTAGGGAATATTTTCAAGACTCTCTTCCTATATAGCTCTCAACCTAGAGCTCTGATACCAACCGAACTGTCACGCCCCGAACCGGGAATCATGAACAGCCGCCCATTGCCCTGGATGCCGGCTGTATTTCTACAGAAAATCGGACAGAACCTCCCCATAAATTGGAAGTCTCCCATTTACAATTAAACCTGTTTAAACCTGTATAATTCAAAATCATCTTGATAATAAAACAAATGGTCATCCCGGCCTCTCCAAAACCAACAACTCCCATAGCCAACATCCAGAACAACGCAAGGCTATAAAAATCTATCAACAAACCTAGCCACAGACCTCTACTGTCATGCCCAACTAAAGCATGAACAGCCACCACACCGAGCGGACCTAAATTTATACAAATGTATAACAAATTTCCCAAGTAACATTCAAATACGTACAATCGCCTCAATGCAAATGAAATATGAGAGTTTCATAAATAAATATACATAAATTATACAGTCATCGCAAAATAAGTACACGGCCAACTACGGACCTCAACAAGACCTCGCAGGATCGAAATAAAATACATAATTCATCTATCAATTTAAACTTAAGACCTCACCTTCCTGAACACCAAGCACACCCAAACTCTATACTCTGAAATATCCCTCCAGCACAAAAATCCTCTCTGGGGAGGAAAGAAAAGGGGTGAGTATCTATGGGAGAATACTCAGTGAGTGAGGGGATTAATCTCAAGTACTAATAGTGTAGGTGAATATTGGAGTGTCAAATAGTATCATTCGTAAATAATAACTCGAGTTTCGTAATAAATCATGATATGTTCAATAAAATAAACTCATTTATTCAATCACACGATATCATATATATATGCATCCATTTAAAAATCAAGTATATCATAGAGCTGGTCGAAAGGATCCTGGCAAAGGTCAACCATGACCAAGGACAGACGCATCGGGGGTGTTATTATGCAAAGTGTTTCAAAAGTAGCTCTCTACCCCAATATTGGCCGTGGGCTTAGCTCCTTGCTTACCCAGTCTCGTCAAATAGGACCACGTGCGGTGCTAGAAGGTGATGGACACACGTCCTCCCCCGATGTGGGTTCAACCGGCCGCGCCTATGAATAAAATAAACTGGACATTTGCGGATACCTCCTGCAGAAGCGTATCCGGGCAACCCGTGCCTCTATAAAGTCCCTTCGCAGCTACGTAATCATCAATGTCATCATCACAGTATCACAAGGGCACAACATCCCGCAGATAAGAATCATATCATCACAAGTGGGCATCCCAGTGCCCTCAGAGATCTCAAAACATTTTAAATCCATGTGCCAATACAATTTCATCGAAATCATTTCAAATCAACAACCTATGCAATGGTATAATAGAAAACATTCAAGTTCTCAAATCATGGCACAATTTCATTTCATTTCAAACATGGATGCATAATCGTGGAAAACATAAGTACGACACTCTAATAATCACAAAACAGATTTGAATTTCAATTCCATACGTCGAAAGAATGCATATCAAAAGCAGTTTTATTAAAAACAAGGTAAAATCAGGTTTCACTATTTCATGCAAGAGATTAGGGTCCCACTCACATTCCAAGGAGGGTGGTCACTCCCTATTTCCACAATTAAACCAAACTCGACTCCTCGAATCTCCAACAAGATCAAATTAATCAAAGTATCACATTAATCATCAAATTTCCTATAAATTAGAAAAATCTTTGAAAATTCATACACTTCAATTCTCATCCGATTTCTTCAAACCATATCTCCTTTTAAAGGTATTGAAATCTATTTCCATAATATAGGAGTTGTATTTTGATTGCCTATATGCAGGACGACTTATAATGTAAAATACCATGACAATTCTTAAACTATAACCACAACTTTTAATCTATTCTTCATATATATACCATTATGCGAATTTAACAACTTAATATAACCTGAGAAAGACACAAAATGCTACAGTATGCTTCATTTCACGACACATCTCATTCCAACTCTGATCCCAAATGCTTTCATGCATATTTCAAATAAACTTTAAAGGAAACCATTCCATTCAAGCAAACATGAATCCTTCATCTTCTAGCATACTTCTTTTATACTAAACAGTCTAATTCGTGTAAATTTTTAAACTTAACCCTAACATTTAGGCATAGCATTTTCAAAATTTCATTTTATTCCAATCGAACATAATTTCTAAACGTATGTAAGCCTTTTCCACCCTAAATTCACTCTAATTTCATTCAATTAATGAAAAGACCAAAAATCTCTTTACCTAGGGTTTCTGCAGTTTACAATTTCCTCGTCTCAACGGCTTCTTAGTTCACTCCGAGATCTGCATTTTAAATCGACACATAACTTAGGAATTAATACCAAGTCAAAACCCTAAAACCATGGCCAGAGACAAGTCAGCCATTACCTGTGCAGGAGTGAAATTAGGCCTAGGGTTTTTGAGGTCTACACTAACGGCTTGGTTAGAGCTCCTGCGATGATCGCAGAACCCAACAATGTGCAGCTCACAGTCGAGCAAACAGGGGAGGAGGCTATGGCCCGTCACGTGTGCGAGAGGGAGAGAAGTGCTTGCGGCTGCACGGGAAAGGAAGGTCGCACGCTGCAGTCGCGTGCGCTGGGGCAGGGACTGTTACGCGCAGTCGCGCGCGCTGTTGCGCACAGTAGCGCGCGCGCTGTTGTGAGGGAGGAGTAGAGTGAGAGAGATTGAGGGAGACTGAGAGACAGTAAGGTAGAGAGAGAGGGGTGTCGGTGGTTGTGGGTGGTGGCGAAAAGGGGCGGCGAGCGGCGGAGAATCCGTGAGAGGTAGAGAGGGATTCGCGGTGAGAGAGAAGCCGAGAGAGAGAGAAGGAGAGAGATAGAGAGAGAACTGAAGGGAGAGGTGGAGAAGGAAGAGCGGTGGTCGCTGCGGGTGGTGACGACGGCCGTGGCGGATGGCAACGGCGGAAGACAGCGGCGGCGCGGCGGGGTGGTGTGGCGCGGGTGAGGGAGAGGAGAAGACGGAGAGAGAAAGAGGGTGAGAGAGAGAAGAGAGAATTAGGGCTTTGGAGCCCTAATTCGATTTTTAATTTTTTTTTTTTTATTGTTATTATTATTATTATTATTATTATATATTTCTTTTTATAAATAAATTTATAAATAATTAAATGAGTAATGTATAAATTAATAAATGAATAAAAAAAATCATCTATATATTTTTATACTCACTTTACTCTTCAAATCACGGGTACGGCATTTAGAATATACCAAAATTAAATTTAAAAATCTCAAAATCGAAAATCAATAAAATTTAAAAATTTTATATATATATATAAACGGAGGAATATTTATTATATATTCCATGAATGCTACACTTGTACGAAACACCGCAGTGTCGGTGTTACAAAAGCTCATCTGGCAGCTTTAATCTGTATGCTACATTTCCGACCTTCTTCAAGGTACGGATAGGTCCAATATACTAAGGGTTCAGCTTACCTCACTGCTTGAATCGGATGACCCCTTTCCAAGTAGATACTCGTAAGAAAACCATGTCTCCCTCCTCGAACTCAAGAGGTCGCCGCCTCCTATCAGTATAGGTTTTCTGTCTATCTTGGGCGGCCTTCATCCATGCACGGATCATTCTCACCTTCTCCCTAGTCTCCTCAACAAGCTCGAGACTGGTGAGTCACCTTTCTCCTACCTCATCCCAACACAACGGGGTACGACATTTTCTCCCATACAAGGCCTCATATGGTGGCATCCCAATACTGGTCTGATAGCTGTTATTGTATGCAAACTCCACCAATGGAAGGTGTCGATCCCAACTACCTCAAAAATACATAACGCATGCTCTCAGCATGTCCTCTAGAGTCTGGATGGTCCTCTCTGACTGACCATTGGTCTGTGGGTGGTAGGCTGTGCTAAAACTTAGTTTAGTGCCCAAAGCCTCCTATAATCTAGGCCAAAATTGAGAAGTGAATCTGGGATCTCTGTCTGACACTATCGACACAGGAACCCCATGGAGCTTGACTATTGTGTCAATGTAGAGGCGGGCTAAAACCTTTAAAGAATAGTTGCTGCGAACAGGGATAAAATGAGCAGACTTGGTGAGTCTATCCATGATCACCCATATCGTATCATATCATGTTGAAGTCCGTGGTAGTCCCGCCATAAAATCCATGGTAATGTGTTCCCACTTTCACTCAGGAATGGGAAGTGGCTGCAATGGACCAGCCAACCGCTGATGCTCAGCCTTCACCTACTGACATACCAAGCATCTAGCCACAAATTCTGTGATCTCCCGCTTCATTCCGGCCCACCAATAACTATCTCGGATAGTCCGGTACATCTTTGTACAACCCGGGTGCATAGCATAAGCGGAGGAGTGGGCCTCCTCTAGTATGGCCCTCCGGAGATCGCTGTCAGTGGGAATGCATACCCGCTCACGGAATACTACAAGTCCATCATCTTGGACTCGAAAATCCCCGCCGTCACCTCTGCGGACCCTCTCAATAATACTCTGGAGCTCCACATCAGTCTCCTGAAGCTCTCTAATACAATCAAGCAGAGTCGGTCTCACCTCAAAACTGGCTAGTAGTGTACCCTGATCATCACTAGCTAAGCTGACTCCCAACGCATGGAGTCCTACCAAACAGGAGAGATATGTACTCTTGATTGACTGTGAAGAGGATGATGACTTGCGACTCAAGGCATACACAACCACATTGGCCTTGCCTAGATGGTAATCAATGACAAGATCATAATCCTTTAAGAGTTCTAACCATCTCCTTTGCCTCAGATTTAGCTCCCTCTGAGTGAATAGATATTTTAGACTTTTACGGTCTGTATATACTCTGCATGTCACCCCTTACAACTAATGTTGTCATATCTTCAACGCAAAGTCTATGGCTGCTAACTCAAGATCGTGTGTTAGGTAGTTCAACTCATGCCTCTTCAGCTGTCGAGAGGCGTATGTAATGACCCGGCCTTCCTACATCAGAACACAACCCAATCCTTGTCGGCTGGCATCACTATACACTACGTACTCCTGACTACTAGTGGGAAGGGCTAAGATCGGTGCAAACGTCAACCATTGTTTGAGCTCTTGAAAGCTCACCTCACAACGGTCATCCCAAACAAACTTGACTTCCTTTCGTGTCAAGTTAGACAACGGAGTAGCGATCCGAGAGAATCCCTCTACAAATCTCCGATAATAACCTGCGAGGCCAAGGAAACTCCAGACCTCTGTAACAATTTGTGGCTGCTCCCACCTCAATATAGCCTCAACTTTCTGCGGATCAACAAAAAACTACCTTCCGTAGAAATGATATGCCCCAGAAATCCGATCTGCCTTAGCCAAAATTCACACTTGGAGAATTTGGCATATAGTTGTCTCTCGCGAAGAGTCTGTAGGACAACCCGAAGGTGCTGAGACTGCTCGTCATCACTCCGCGAATATATAAGAATGTCATCAATAAATACGATGACAAAATGATCTAGATATTTGTGGAAAACCCGATTCATCAAATCCATGAATGCGGCTGGGGCATTGGTCAGTCCAAACGGCATGAGCAGAAACTCAAAATGACCGTATCAAGTATGAAATGAGTCTTGGGCACATCCTCAGCCCTGATCCGTAGCTGATGGTAACCTGATCTGAGATCAATCTTTGAAAAAACCTTGGCACCCTGAAGTTGATCGAAAAGATCATCAATGCAAGGCAATGGGTACCTATTCTTGACGGTTACTTTGTTCAACTGTCTATAATCCACACAAAACTTGAATGTACCATCCTTCTTCTTCACAAATAAAACTGGAGCACCCCAAGGTGAAGTGCTCGAACGTGTGAAACCCTTATCTAGTAACTCCTATAGCTGAATTTTGAGCTCTCATAGCTTAGTTGGTGCCATCCGATAAGGCATGACCAAGGGATAGCTATCCCCCCCGATATAGACAAACTCATAGACAATTCATTGGGCAATCAACTTCTAACTTTCATGGACGTATGTCTGGTTATAATCAAGTAGGCATGGCCCCAGAAGATAAGGAAAAGGCCAACTTTATTACTAAGTTCGGTACCAACTATTACAAGGCTATGCCCTTCAGTTTGAAAAATGTAGGGGTGACCATCCAACGACTAGTCAACAAGGTCTATAGTAACCAACTCAGTAGAAATGTCGAAACCTACATAGACAAAATGCTAGTTAAAACTACTAGCCCAGAGAGCCATGTGGTAGATCTTGAAAAAACATTTTGAACGTTAAATCATTACAACATGAAGATAAACCTGCCCAGCTATACTTTTGGTATTACATCAGGCAAATTCCTAGGGAGATGAATCACGACTCTAAGTTAATTCATGTTAAAAGCCGGGAAAGTATAATCCCTTCTTTGATCCTCTTAAAAAGTCTTAAAAATTCACATGGATGTCAAAATGTCAGACCGCCTTCGACCTTCTCAAGAAGTACGTCACCTATTCCACTTTCTCAGCCATTCTCTGATGAGAAACTTTATCTTTACTTGTCTATTTTTGACTGAGCCCTTTGTTTTGTACTCATAGGATAGGATACTGAAGTGCAAAAATCGATATACTACGTTACCTGGGCACTCTATGAAGCAAAAATCAACTCCAAGGCTGTAGAGAACGTGGTATTTGCTCTCGTCACAATTGCTCAGCGCCTCAGGCCTTATTTCTAGGTGCACACTATTGTGGTACTCATAGACCACCCCCTAAGACAGATTCTGTAGAAAAGAGACACCTTAGGCCAACTCATCAAATGGAGTGTCAAACTTAGGGAATTCGATATCAAATACCAACCAAGTCCTGCTATCAAAGGCCAGACCCTAGCTGACTTCATCTTTGAATGTATCTTCCCAAGCTTTGCTCAGCAAGCTACTGACAACCATTCGGAAGGGTGCCATTGTGGACCTTGCATATAGACGAGTACTCCAATTCGTCGAGGAGTAGCACTGAACTTATCTTAATAGGCCCGACAACTTCAAAGCAGAGTACGCACTTCGCATCGATTTCTAAGCCACCAATAATACGGCTGAGTATAAAGCCCTCTTGATGGGACTTCGAATTATGGAGTTGATATTCGGGTTTTCACCGATAGCCAGCTTGTGGTTAAACAAATCAAGGGGATATATGAGACCAAGGAGCCAATGATGATAAAGTAGCTCTCTAAGCTTTGAGACAAGATAAGCAAGTTCAATTAATCGACATACAATATATCCCTAGATTGGAAAATGCCAAGGTTGATACACTCTAAGCTTGCTAGCTTGACTCGGTAATAACCAGTCAGATAGTCTATGTCGAAAGCCTCCCATATTTAAGCACTGATAAATCAAAACAGATCCTAATAGCCAATAATATGCCAAGCTAGCAAGACGCTATCTAAAATCACTTGAGAATGGCCAATTACTGGAGTCGCCACATGAATTGGCAAAGATCAGATGTCGAGCCACACACTACGCCATCATTGATGGGTCACTTTATAAAAAACCCTTCACGCACCCATACCTCAAATACCTAACACTAGAGGAAGGCAATTACATCTTTAGAGAAATTCATGTAGGGTGTGCAGTAATCACGTTAATATTTGAAAACTTGCCAATAAAGCACTACGCTAGGGGTTCTTTTGGCCAACCATGAAGGTCGACGCAAAGGCTTATGCTAAAAAGTATGACAAGTGTTAACAATTCTCCTCAATACCACACCAACCTTCTTCTGAGTTCTGCTTGATCACAAACCCATGGCCATAGGGAGTAGACATCTTAGGACCATTCTCGTAACTTACCAAGCAATGCAAGTTCCTTATCGTGGCTATAGACCATTTCACTAAATGAGTAGAAGTCAAGAAGCTAGCACAAATCACAGTTGGCAAGATGTAAACATTCATGTGGGCATCCATTATCATGAGATTCGGCTTACCCAATATCTTTATCACTGATAATGACAAGCAGTTTAACAACAAAAACTTTCAGGAATTTGTAACTAGCTTAAAATACAAGATTACCTTACTAAGGTTGCTTACCCGTGAGCCAATGGTCTCATCGAGGTCGCCAACCGAACAATCCTCCAAGGGCTCAAAATTACAATAGAGGAGGCAAAAGGCTTATGGCAGAAGAACTTTATAGCATTCTTTGTACCTATCAAACTATGCCTCACAAGGTTACTAGGGAGACTCCATTCAGGCTTAACTACGAATACAAAATTATCATCTTAATGGAAATTAGAATCCATTCACTGCATGTAGATCAATACTAGCCAAATTTAAATGAGTTGTCGCTATGAGAGCAACTATATCTCTTTCTAGAATTGCGGGACACTATATCCACTCGAATGGCAGCCTACCAGTAACAAATGGCTCGATGCTACAACGAGAGATTCAAAGCTAGAATATTCAAGTTAGAAGACCTAGCTCTCCAAAAAGTGGTGGCCATGGGATAGCCTCAGTCGAGAGGCAAATTTGCACGAAAATGGGAAGGCCCTTATCAAGTTCACTTAGTAGTCTGCCCAAAGACATATCATCTCAACCACTTAGATGGCTCTGCTGTGCCCTAAACATGGAATGCCAGGAACCTACGCATCTACTATTAGTAATCGTTAACACTTTCAATAGTGCTGATAATTTCTGTCTTCTAACCTATTGAACTACAACAACATTACTTTTATATGTCATTGTCTATCTAATGCAATAACAAGTAGCTTAGGCCCATAAAGCCCTTGAGCTCCTACTCTATTAGTTATCTTTTGTAGATGCAGATTTTCTGGGCTCTTTAACTCTAAGAATGTCATTAACATATTGAACCAAGCAAGCACAACTCACTCTTGATGCAATGCCTTCAAACTCTCTTTTCGCATAATGCCAATGAGCACTCTCTGCACAATGCCTTCAAACTCTCTCTTGGCATAATGAGCATTATCAACACAATGACAATGAGCACTCTCGATGCAATGCCGTAAAACTCTTTTTGGATACAACGCCAACGAGCACTCTTGGCGCAATACTTTCAAACTCTCTCTTGGTGTAATGCTAATAAGCACACTCATCTCAAAATAATGCCTTCAAATCATTTCTTGATATAACACTGACACACCCCCTCGTTCTCTCAAAATGACATTAGACTTCCTTTCAATGCCATGCCCCCCAGTGACTATAATCAGGTTCCATATTTCACTCTCAATACAAAATCTTACAACGAAAGCCACAAGGCATTACTCTAACCTCTGGGGAAGGTTCTTGCATGTAACCTCTAGCCACGAGGTAGTTACATGCAATACGATAAGTAGTTTTGGTACACCGTAGGAGCCAAATTATATGAAAATTCATACAACAAGAATTTAAAGATTTAAACATCAGAGTCTACAAATAGAGCATAGTAACAAAATCATCAAGTATGAGAAAAAGCTCTTTCATTTATTTATCCTTAATATCTTTATAGAGAAAATCAAAATTTATACAAGAGGAAAAGGAAACAACATGATGTTTACATATTTAGAGTGTAATAGTAGGGAAGTGAGAGATATAAGGAGAAAGAGGAGACACTCATATCAAGTTCTTCCATCCTGTTTATGCCTCCTAAGAGACGCCAACATTACGCCTAGTGCTTGGCCATCTCCATCATGCCTTGCTTGGAAAAATGCCTTTACCTTCCAATTTGAAATATAAAAGGGGGAAAATGTCTCCACCTATTGCAAGATCCCTTGAACCACCGATATAAGCCACCCCAACTTTGGATTCCCAAATATCATGATGGGATCTCGTATCACAAATCCCCATACTGATGGAACCTCATATCAGTAGTGCTTACAGCCTTTCCAGAACATCCCATTAATGGTGGGATCATGAAGACCCACCATACAAAACCGATTATCTTTAGCTTATCAAAACTAAAAGCATTATTATGATGAACAGCCCCTTGTAACTTTTACTTTTCATATACTTTGTCTCTTATAAATTAAGACTCTAGCCTATAATCTCTCCACATCTAATGAATAGAAAAAACTTTACCATTGCCTTTTATTATTTATAACCAGTGTCTTGAATGAAAATCTTAGAGAATGAAGTGGCACACTTCAGAACAGAAACAATTGGTTCCCCCATTTTTGCCACTCACACAATTGTCCCACTTCCATGCCTTCTCCACTACATTAGTTTATGTTACTTCTTCATCTTTTCTAATTTGAAACATCAATGTCAGCCACATTTAATGCCTCACTTCCGTGTTGGTTCCACTTTTGAACCCATTTTGCCTATCCAAAACTATTTTCTTTTCATGTCTTTTTGAGTTACACAACTTTTATTATCTCAACTTCACTCCTAATGCTATCCCTTTGGACTAGCCTTAGGAGTGAGGAAAAATGATGGTACATAGTCCAATGGCCCAATACCACAAGACTGGAACTATTTGAACCTACTAAGCCATACCACCTATAAGAGACCGAACATGCTCATAGTCTCTCAGTTGAGTTCTCTCTCGATCAATCACTCCTTTCGATCCTCTCTATCTTACCCTCTCAAGAAGTTAGCTACTCTTGACCTCTCGGTCATCCCAGTTCTTGGTAACTGGACTTCTCAGTTACCCAACTCCTCGATGAATACGTTCTATTAATGCAAGCATAATTCATTCCATTACGTGATAAGCACGACTTGAAACCATCTATTAAGAAGCTAAATTTCTGATGAATTTAAACCTTCTTTACTTAGATATAAATCTCTCTGTTCTTGAGAAAATCTCTCTTAGTAAGGAAACAGATCTCGATAATCACTCTCAATTAGGTAGAAAATCTCTGTAATAACTTCAACTTTCCATAACCAATCAGACTCTAATCCTGCTAGAGATCTTTGACTACAATCCCTATAATCTTTAAATATTCTCAACAATCTCTCCATAAGGAAACTAGGGTTTCTACAGCCCTAAACTCATATAGGACTTACCATATATACATGTTATATATATATATATATTCAGCATTGGCAGCCAACCAGGTACATTCTTAGGAACTCTACACTTCTCGTACAGAGGCAACACAGGGCTCTCTCATAGCTCTTTTCAATCTGTTTCTTATTCCTTCAAAACCACTCTTTTTGACTTGACTATTTAAGTCTCCCTGGCCAGTCCCCTTAGAGCACCCTCCGGCAGTATTTGTAGGTCTCATTATTCACGAAGGCCCGGAAGACTCCTCATCAATCTAACTCCACACTTGGGTCAGCAAAGTAGATATCTATGGAGCAAACCCCTTCTATAAGAAATTATTGTCAACACATAGTTGTAAGCTTAGTTTTGGAACACTACCATTCCAAAAATTATAATTGTGATAATCTTTATCAATGTCATTGTAAAAGTGCTTATATTATCAGAATTTCTACAAATATGAATGATTTCACTACGAGAGTTAATCACAATGATGTATTTGGTGGGTTTACTTTTAATAGATATAAGGGTGGTTTAATGCCTTATTAGGATCATTGTGATATCACTATTTGATTTATAAGATATGGTTAAGAAATTAGGTTACAAAATCTATCTAAAAATGTGAATATTCATTTGAGGAGATGGTATGAAATCTATATTGATAGATTTATACTTTTATATTATCTTGATAAATAAATAAAGAAAATGAATTAGATTTCTGTGTAGAACATGGTATAAATATGCCTCCAGTTATTATAAGAGACTTTGGTAATGTTGATGAGTAGAATGTTCCTAAAAATATGGATGTCAATGTTGTTATTATTGATTTTGAAGATGATAATGAGGATAGTAATTGTATATTTGATATTGATACTGATAATATCTTAAATATCTGATTTGATTTTAGTGACCCTGAAGTTGTTGGTGTTGATTTATTTAATGTGACAATAAATGATGTTGACAGATTAAATTCTGTCTCTACAAACTACAAAGGACAAAAAACAACATTTGACTATAATTGGTAAAATGCAAACTCCTCTTAGGGATAAAATACAGCTTGGGAAGACTATCTATGACAAAATGCAATCTCTGTAACCTTTGGTTTTGATAAAAATAATACAAATTTTAATTTTGGAGATCAGCATAAGAGTTAATGTAGATGATGAGGTAAGAGAACAATAACAATAATCAAGGTTATGATGTTGTAAATGAGGAATTTGATTCTAGGGTAACTAAATATGAAAATTTTAAGAAAGGGTAGAATACTAAGAACCTTGAGCAAGGGAACTACGTAGGCATGAGAAAACAACACTTCATGTTACCTACAATCAAATGCATACCTATGCAAATGTAATAGTTAAATGAGTAGGAAAAAATAGATGAACAAAGTGAGGCATGACCCTAACATCAAACTGTTTATTTTGCAAAGTAAGGCAATTGAGAAAATTCTCATTGGTTGTAGCAGAATAAAGGCTTGGAGAGTTAGTGTTGGGGCAACAGAACTAGTGGAACATTTTGAAAAAGAATAGTTTTTTAAGAACACAGTATAAACAATCTAGATGGGGTGAATATGTTGTTTTGAGTACTTTAAGATTTTTCTAGATTTTGAAGGGAGAAAGAGAGAAATTGCACACACTATCGAACCTTTCATAGTGTATTGCTTAACACTACCCACTAGCTTTCTAGAGGTGCAAATATACCTCACGTTTTCTTCTAGTCTTTTGCAATTTAAGAATATATTTTTGAAATACAACAATGAATCTTTAACTTCTAATGTATTGTTAAAGCACACAAACTAATAATACAACACAAAAAGAATTTTTTCTCACAGCTTGTTATTTTATCTTTGTAGTCAATTGTTGTTCTATATCTCCTACTTGAGCAGAAGTGCTGCATTTATAACGACTCGGTGAAAAGGCCATTGGAAGAACTTGAATGCTCATTAAATGCTTCGCAGAACTTACTATTTGCTTCATTTAATGCTCAACCACTTTCTGCAAAGCTAGCCGTTACACACAGTAGGTCAACTTGTTACCTTTGCAAGTTGACTTATTCTTCTATCTTGCATAAGTTAGGCTTAGTTCAGGTCAGCTTATTCTTTACCTAGGTCGACTAGAGCTTTGCTAGAATATAGTCTTCAAGGCTTCCAACTCAAGTAGGTTGACTTATCTAAACTTCAGGTTGACTTGTGTTTGAATGAATTTGAAATTTTCCATGTGCAAGTTGACTTGTTTACTTCTTAGGTTGACTTATGCACTTCTTAGTTTGACTCGTGCTTCGTTTAACTTAAGTATTTTTACTTTAGTGCTAATGTAGGTTGACTTGCTTTTTATGACACTTAAGCCTTTCACTTAAGCCTTTCATTTAAGCCTTTACTATTTCTTTGTTTTCAAAAGTTCTAAATTTAAGCAAATCGACTTGTCTTGCACCTAGGTTAACTTAGACTTTAGCTTTCTTTAAATTTTCATGAGTTAATTTTATGCAGGTCAACTTACACTCATCTTCAGTCAGCTTGATGCTTGTAGCTTCTTTCAAATTTTTGTGACCTAGGTCGACTTAATATCTTTATGAGCCAACTTAAACTTCAACTTTCCTCAAGTATTTCTAAGTTTAGATGTGGCACGTCAACTTAATTTCATGTAGGTCGACTTACACTCATCTTCAGTCAGCTTGATGCTTGCAGCTTCCTTTAAACTTTTATGACCTAGGTCAACTTAATATCTTTATGAGTCAACTTAAACTTCAAATTTCCACAGATACTTTTAAGTTTAGGTGTGGCATGTCGACTTACTGTTTCATCAGGTCGACTTATAGTTTTGTTACTTCACTGATTATCTATGTCTCAGATATGCGGGTCGACTTATAGTTAGTGTAAGTTGACTTGTCTATTTCTTTATTTATTTTCTTTTCTAAGATTTAACTCTATAGGTTAACTCATATTTTTAATAGATTAACTTATTCTAACTTAGTCTAATTTTTAATCATTAGACTCATTACAACTTTAAATGGGTCAACTTTTCTTTTATGTGGGTCAACTTATCTATCTTTATTATTTTGCCCGATTAGTTCAACTTTATTGTTAAGTTGACTTATCTCGTACATGGGTTGACTTGCTATTGTCTGACTAACTTATTAAACTAACTTAAAACATTTCCATATTAGTTTAACTACTTCCAAATTCATCTGATGATAACAAAACATCTTACATGGAATTTGGAGGAAACTCCCCCATAATCCATGCTTAGTTTTTCTCCCCATTAATTTGTCATAAATCTTCTCCCTCTTTTTGTCATAACAAAGAGGGCAGCATATGATGGCAAAATTTTTTAAACATTTGAATTATATTTTTTTAGCATTTATTTATGAGTTTTAAGATAATTTTAAACCCAATTTTATGATTTTACATGCATTAATTTTGTGATTAATGGTTTAGAAAACCTTGGGCTAACTTGTTACTTTTAGACTACAAGGGACAACTGTCGGTATTTTTAGCATAACTTTCTGCTCTGACATCCGATTAAGGTGATTCTTGTAGCATTGGAAAGAAGACTTTGACCCTATAAATCTTGTATCTCAAAGGCTAATTCAAGCAACAGCTTATCTAAAATCTGGGTCAAACTTGCTAGACACTGGA
Organism: Dillenia turbinata; assembly: GCA_037126225.1. Lineage (NCBI taxonomy): Eukaryota > Viridiplantae > Streptophyta > Magnoliopsida > Dilleniales > Dilleniaceae > Dillenia > Dillenia turbinata. Next base: position 17,480,666 of record JBAMMX010000016.1, on the reverse strand, counting down.
AAAGGAATCCCTTGCTGAAAAAGGAAACAAAGTGCTGAAAATTTGGGAATTAAGTTGCTGATAAATTCAGAATTTATTTGAGAATCAAGATAAAAAGGAAGTTCTCAAATTTCTGAAGAAACAAAGAGATTCTTATCAACAACAAGTTTCCAAATCAAAGCAGAACTCCATGTTTTCAAAAAGTTTAAGTTTCCAATTCCTTCTAGGGTTTTAGTCCTATATATTCTGTACTCCTAGGGCAGCCATGAAAAAAGGTGGAGAGGCCTCCTTTATTCACGCCTCCTCCTTTATTTTCTCTCTCATTCCTTCACCAATTACAAACCATAGCAACCGCAGCCTCCATAGCATACGTCTTCCACATCCATGCTCATGAAAATAAGGGCTGTAATGTTTTCTTTTATTTTGTTATTTTTCTTTTCAATGTCTAACTAATTATTTTGTTCCTAGAACTTGATGAATTCTATTTTTAATTAATTACTCGAGTTGATTTCTTTTTTCCTTTAATTTTTATTGGTTGGATTATTGTTTAGTGAGATTTTATTGTTGAATTTAATGTTTCAAAACATTTAGACCTGCGTTTTGCGTGATTTGAGATCGAGTGCATGCATGGCCCATGTAATTACATAAGATTAATCTGAACAATAAAATCCATATGAAATTCTGTGCATAACCATTGGATTAATTTTATGTATGAGGATTTAGGGGAAACTCTAAATTACAGATTATCCACAGAATTTAATGCAATCTAATTAATCAAAATTGCATGACCACTAAGTTTTGGTTAGTCGAATTAGAGATTCATTGTATAACCAATGGGTGAATCTAATCTAAAGAAATCTATCAGTATCATCAATAACACATTAGTTAATAAACTTAGGGATTGAAAGTTTCAACCATGTAAAATTTAAAATAGATGAAATCGATGTCTTAGAGTTTTTATTATATTAGGGTTTTTAAGAAATTAAGGTTTTTATATTTTGTTCTAGTTTCTTTTATTGTCTTCTCAATCTAAATTTGATTTGTCCAACTTAGATTAGGTTTATTCATACTTGGTAGTATAAAATATCTTTATAAAAACGACACTTGTTTCACACTATACACAACACCATACTAGAGTCTATTTGCCCGAATTCTTGATCTCTAAATCGCGTATCAAGTTTTTCATACCATTGTCAAGAATATCTTTGTATATCAATCAAAATAACCTTATTTGATATTGGATTTTAATATTTCTTATTTATTTTCTCAAATTAAGGGCTAGGTTATATAGTTGCTATTTTAGGTTAGGTTTTCATGGAAAATTGGCAATAATTTTTTGGGAATTTTTGGTGTTTGTGAAGAGCTTCCTAGAGATAAGTGATACAATCAAGCTGAATGGAGTAAGCTTATAAGGTTACGACTATTCCTTTTCTCTTTTAGGGGAAAGGCAAAGGTATGGCTTAACTCATTTCCTCCTAATCTTTTACAAATTGGAAAACCTGTCTCAAACATTTTTAGCTAAGTACTTGCCACCTAGTAAAACTACTAAACTACGTAATGACATTACTAATTTTAGATAATTTAATATTGAATCTTTATATGGTGCTTGAGAATATTTTAAAGAGTTGATTTAGAAATGCCCACATCATGGTATGCCTAACTAGTTAGTTTTGTAAACTTTTTATGTTTGTCTACACTCTGTTAAAATAACCATTGATACTACAACTGGGGGGCATTTATGAGCAAGTCATATAATGAGGCATGGACATTACTAGATGATATAGTTTCAAATCTGTATAATTGGTCTAATGAGCGTGAGATTCCTAGGCAAAGAGGTAGTGTGCATGAGGTTGATAGTTTTACTATGCTTAATGTGAAAATTGACTCTTTGCTTAATTGTATGAAAACTAATCAATTTAATGCTATAACTAATCAAGTCATGTATTAAGATCATTGTGGTGATTCTACTCATAGGACTTCTGAGTGTTCACAGGTATGACAAGCAAACTACATTTCTAACTTTGGCAAACCTTAGGACAACTCTTACTCCAATATGTATAACCCTACCCTGGGTGGAGAAACCATCCCAATTTTTTATGGAGTCAAGGAGAACCATAGAGAGTAAATCCACTAGATTTTAATTCAGGGAATCCATAACCAAGGGAGACCAATGCATCATGGGAGTTGGTAATCGAACAATTGGCAACAGTAACAAATGAAAGGCTTGAGAAGTTTGAAAATAAAATTGATCAATTAGTTAATGATTTTCATTCTTGTGTGCCAGGTAGATTGCCGAGTGACACTAAGAAGAACCTCAGAGAGTAGGTTAATGCAATCTCATTGAGGAATGAGAAAGAATTGTAGGTGGTACCAGATCCATCCAAGGATGAAGAAGAAAAACAAGAGGTGAAGGAAGAAATCTATCAGCCTACAATGAGAAGACCAATATAGCAGATTCTAAAGAGAGAAGTACTTTATATTTGAGTGACTATAAACCCCTTATTCCTTTTCCTGGGCATCTTTCATGTGCAAAGTCTGAACTTAAAAAATTTTTAGAAATTTTTAAGAAAGTGTACATTAATAGTCCTCTTTTTGGATATCTTCAGACATGTGCTAGGTTGTTGGAAATTCTTCAAGGAAGTGACAAATAAAAATTGAAAAAGGAAACTCGATGTGGGTTTAAAGGTCAAGCTCACAAAGGAGTGTTCTGTAATCTTGCAAAGAAAGCTGCCACCAAAACTAAAGAATCCTGGGAGTTTTTCTATCCCTTGCACCATTGGCTCTACTAAATTTTCTGATGTGTTGTGTGATTTGGGTGCTGGTGTCAACTCATGCCATACTCTATTCATAAAGTTAGGGTTAAGGGTATATAGAGCTACTAATATTTCCTTAAAATTGACTGATAAGAGTATAAAACATCTAAGAAGCATTATAGAGGATATTTTGGTTAAAGTAGATAAATTTATTTTTCCTGTTAATTTTGTCATCTTGGATATGGATGTTGATGGGGCACTTCTTTGATTCTAGGCCGACCTTTCCTTGCCACTGCATGAGCACTAATTGATGTTTCGATTGGGAAATTGATTTTGAGATTGAATGATAAAATAATTGAGTTTAATGTTTACCATCACATGAAAATTTTTGATAAACAATAGACTTCTAGGATTAATTGCTCTAAAAAGATTCTTGGACATGATGTTAATTTCATTTATTCAAGTGATTACATTATTAGTTCGTCACATGTCAAACATGATTTTATAGATAATGAATATGTTAGTGCATATGCTGCTTTGAGTGTGAATTTAAGTGTATTTAAATCAAAGAGGCAGTTTCATGTAGGTAAAAAAAAGTTGCTATTTAATAAGTTTGAGGAAAAACAAGAAACATATGAGAATTCTTAATTTGATAAGGAGAGGACAAAAGCATGATAAGATGTCATGAATAGTCATAGTGTGAAGAGCAATGAACCGGGTTAAACCAAGGAGACTATGTCTGGCCACAGACAATAAAGAAAAGCACTTATTGGGAGGCAACTCAATGTTTTTATGATTTTCTTTAATATCTTTTGTTGATTTAATTTAGTTTTAAGTTTTAATAATATTTTATAGGTGAATAAGAAACTATTCGCACGAGAGAAAGGAAGTCGTTGCTGAATAAGAGGCTGCAGGTTTTAGGGGAGTTTTCAATTCTCTTACTTTTGTTTTATTTTATGTATTGTGCACAATGTTTAGTTTAAGTGTGGGGGGAAATATATATGTATAGACTGTTGGTATTTTTTAGAATTTAAGTGCTGAATTTTTGCTTAGTTCTCAAGAGTTTTTACTCTTGAATTTTTCCATGCCAATGAAAACTTTCTTGAGTCTTCTAGTCTTTGTGTGTTACTTGTTTTGAATTGGGTTGCATGATAAATGATTAGTATTAATAGTTATTTGGTATATGAGTGACTATTCATCTTTTTATGGTTGATTTAAAAAATAAAGCATGCAAGATTTGACATAAATACCTAAGTGTGGAATTGAACCTTAAAGAGCAATTCTTTGTGCTCTTCTTTATATTGATTGAGCATTTATCACACATGGGTTGGTCATTCTGATCTTGCTTTGTTATGCATTTTGATACCACATTTTTTATTTCCATGTACTAAAATGATTAAGACATCCAGGTTCACACACTTTTTGGCTTTCAAAAAATACTGTCCCCGACATTTATATCCCTTAGTTAACCCATTTGAGCTAAACCTTTCTCTTTCTTGAATTTCTCACATAATCTTACCACATGACCTATACTTTTTCTAGTCCCAGATTTTGAACCGAAATTCATTAATATACTTATTGTTGATAGCATGGTATTATATTTTAGGCATTATGTTCTTTTATATTTTTTCAAGTTTTATATATGTTTTTAGACATTGTCATGTCGATGCATTTCAAGAGAAAGGAAAGAAAGCAAGCAGAAAAAACGACAAAAAAATTTTTTTGGTTAAAAAAAAAAAGAAAAAACTAGAGAGCATTTTTTTATTCTTAGATATTGTTCACTCTTAAGATGGAGTTCTATGTCATATTCTTTGCTTCAGAGGAGTAATATATTTCATATTCGGAGTTGGAGTACTATACATATCTTGGGATAAAAAGTTGTGAAAGTCACTATTTTCTTGCCTTGATGTAAAGAATGTCATGTCTTGATATTTGAGTATTTTTAGTGAATTATTTAGCTTAATATTTTTACCTATTGTCATACCCTTTACCCTAACCCCATTATAATCAAATAAAAAATCTTTTGATTGGTGTATGGAATTCATATATATAAGTGGTGGACATTTGATATATTAGCTAGCTTATGATAATACTATCTTACTGTGTTAATTTAAGTGATACACTTACCCCCTTCATAAAATTGAGTGCATAGAATAGTCAAATTTTACTTCCTCTACTATATTCCACTTTGCATTAGTGAACCAAATATGAAGGTGTTTGAATCTTGCGTTATTATTGATTTCAAGGAGACTATACGAGATGCAATGGTTTCTCTAATGCTAAATGCTATGAAGTGTTGATTGTCTTGATTGTACTTCCGGTTTGATTTTGCTCTATGTATGGTTAGGGACTTGGAAAAATTGAATTAATTTTGGAGGAAATTATTTTTCCTTGAGGACAACCATTCAAGTGTGGGGGCATTTGATAACAATATTTTTATACACTTGAATTATATTTTTTTTAGCATTTATTCATGAGTTTTAAGACTATTTTAAAACCCAATTTTATGGTTTTACATGGACCAGTTTCATGGTTAATGGTTTAGAAAACCTTGGGCTTACTTGCTATTTTCAGACTGCATAGACAGCTATGGGTATTTTTGGCATAACTTTCTGTTTCATTGTCTGATTTAGGTAATTCTTGCGGTGTTGGAAAGGAAAATTCGAGTCCTACAAAACTTGTGAAGAACTCAGCTGCTGATTCAAGTAGAAGCTTGTCCAAAATCTAGGTCGAACTTGCTGGATGCTAGAAAAGGAATCCCTTACTGAAAAAGGAAACAAAGTGTTGAAAATTTAGGAATTAAGTTGCTGATAAATTCAGAATTTATTTGAGGATCAAAATAAAAAGGAAGTTCTCAAATTTTTGGGGAAACAAAGGGATTCTTATCAACAACAAGTTTCCAAATCAAAGTAGAACTCCAAGTTTCCAATTCTTTCTAGGGTTTTAGTCTTATATATACATGTACTACTAGGGCAGCCACGAAAAATGGGAGAATGGCCTCCTTCATTCGCATCTCCTTCTTTATTTTCGCTGTCATTCCTTTACCAATAACAAGCCGTAGTAGTTGCAGCCTCCATAGCATACGTCTTCCATATCCATACTCGTGAAAACAAGGGTTGTAATATTTTCTTTTCTTCTCTTATTTTTCTTTTCAATATCTAGCTAATTATTTTGTTCCTATGACTCAATGAATTCTATTTTTAATTAATTAATGAATTGATTTCTTTCTTTCCTTTAGGTTTTATTAGTTTAATTATTGTTTAATGAGATTTTATTGTTAAACTTAATACTTCAAAATATTTAGGTCTATGTTTTGCATGATTTGAGATCGAGTGCATGCATGGCCCATATAATTGTATAAGATTAGTCCAAACAATAAAATCCATATGAAATTATGTGCATGACTATTAGATTAATTTCATGTGTGGGGGGGAAACTCTAAATTATAGATTATCCACAAAACTTAATGCAATCTGATTAATCAAAATTGCTTGACATTGGGTTTTAGTTAGTTAAATTAGGAATTCATTATATGACCATTGACTAAAACTAATCTAGAGAAATCTACCAACATCATCAATAACTCATTGGTCAATTAACTTAGAGATTGAAAGATTCAATTGTGTAAAAGATTAAAATAGATGAAATTGATATTCTAGGATTTTCATCATATTACGGGTTTTTGACAAATTAGGGTTTTTATATTCTGTTTTAGTTTCTTTTATTGTCTTCTCAATCTTAATTTGATTTGTTGAACTTAGATTAGATTTATTCATACTTGATAATATAAAATATCCTTGTGAGAACGACACTTGTTTCGCACTATTCACTATACTAGACTAAGGTATATTTGTCCGAATACATGACCTCAAAATCGCATATCAGCATACAATTCGTGAACTTAGCAAACAAACCAGCAAGCAAATATAAAGAAATAGGCAAGCAATCAGGACATGCCAAACAAAGGAATTAGCAAACTACGTTCATGAAATCAAGTAAGTCAAACAAGTACACATCCCAAAGCAAATACATGTCAAATGCATAAACCAATACATGTTTATTACATGTCCAAAAACAAATACATGAAACAAAAGGAGTGACAATCATAGAACCAATACAAGCATAAAACATGCAAGCATGTTGGATGTCTGAAGTTAGTAGCTCATGGATTAGATTTTTACCTCTCTTTATGTTGGACAAAATATCAACCTTGCCTTTTATCCTATCTAACTGCTCTTGTATCCTAAAAAATTTCCCTACACTTGATTCTGCAATCTATGTCGATTTTGTTGGGGGAAATCTATGAAAACTAAGCAGATTGATAGACTAAGGATAGCTTACTACCCTTGTCAATCCTATATGCTCAATCTTGTCCCCCCATGAACTATGGCCAAAGCTAGAGGTTGAGACATGTCAAATTTTATATGCTCAACTACTCTGGCACTCGGTTGCCCAACTTCTTCTCCTTCTTCCCTATCATTTTTTGTTATCCAAACTCTATCTTTTAGAACCCATTTGGTTTTAATAAAAGAAAAAACTCCAATGCAATACTTTGGATTCAAGTTTATTCCTATCTTCTCATTAGGATTTATCTCATATAAGACTAGGAGATCACTGATTAGAGAAAGATAGGGAAGATTTCCACTTTGTGATTTAGAGATGGCAAGCATATGGACTGGGATAAGGAAGTTGAAATACAATTTAGAGGGGCGAATAGGTTATATGGCACTTTTTCGATAGATTGAAGGTATTTTGATTTATAGAACATCATTGTGAAATGAAAAAGTTTAAGAATGAAGGAGAAAAAAAAAAGCGCACACAATTTTACAATAGTTCCACCAAATCTGATGAACGTCCACACCTAGGCTCCACTTGGATTTTCACTATTTGCGGCCCAAATAGTACAGCAAACATACTTCCAGGTGCAAGTCAAACCATTATGGTGTTTCCTCACGAAACACTACCAACCTCTCACAGATTGTTTCTCTCTCTAAACTCCTGACCAAGAATAACCTTTTTAGTTCTTGAACTTTAAGTGCAAAAGAAGAGTAAATGTGACCAGAAATGAAGCTAAGACTTTATAAGTAACTAATTTAGAGGTCAGACAAAGAATTTTAAAAAAGATTTGAAAAATGACTGTGTTTCATTTAGAGCTCAGAACATTCTGTCTTGTCTTCCTTTTTCTTCTTCTGTATTTATTTGTGAGTTATTGCGAGCCATTATGGTAGATTTGGATTTGAACATTATTCATTAATGCTCCACCCATATCATTTACTCTCTTAACCATTGCTATGTATAGCTGATAGGAAATTGCTTCCTTTTTACTTTTGCCTCCATTGTCCTACTTAATGAATAAAACATCTTGCTTTGTTTCATAAGACCATTAGAGCTCACAAGCTTTTAATTAAAATAAATCTGATTAAGTCAATTGATTTTGTTTTTAACCTGGTTAATCAATGCTTAAAAACTAAGTGTCAACTATTTTAAAAACTTAGGTCTTCTGGGTTTAAAATGTGTTTGTCACAGGTCGACATGGTTTCATTCAAGGGTCAACTCATTTTCAAATTTAGCTAGTTGTGGATAGAAGGTGTCAACTTTATTTTATTTTAGGTTGACTCATTTATTATATAGGTCAACATATTTTCCTTTGAGGTTAACTTATGTGCGCAATGAATTGAAGATGTCAACTCCTAGAATCATCAGGTCAACTCATTAAAGGGTGCAAGTGGACTTATTATCTCATAGGATCGACACATAAGCTATTTTAGTTTGCCTATGTGTGTTCAAGTTGACTTGCATCACTTCTTACGTCAACTTGTGTACTGTATCTAAAGAGTCCCACCCTTCTTAGGTCGACATCTTAGTTTCTAGGTCAACATGGTTGAGTCTATCGATTGATTTTAACTTCTTTGATTGACCAATTCAAGAAACTATTTGACTTATCTCATGATAGGTCGACATATCTAACAAATTCTATAGTCATAGGTCTGTTTGTTCAAAGGTAGGTCAACTTAGTAAAGGTCTCAGGTTGACTTGCTAATGATCTTAAGTCGACGTAACTTTTGATTTCACTTAATTTCTTAACTTGAAATATTTATATTGGTTGACATATAGTCACAGATCGACATCTTAGTGTGATAGGTTGACATGAATGATGTTTTCTTGTCTTTCAGTGTAATGGGTTAACTTATATACCCCTATGTAAGAAGGTCTGTCTCAGGTCGACATATTTACATAAACTCTCTCTGATTTTGGTCTTTGATCGACATAAAGGTCCTAATTAGATGATTTGTAGGTTTTAATAAGTCGAAATATTTTCTAATGGGTCAACATGTTGTTTTAGACTTGTTTTCTATGGCTTAAACTTTAATAGGTCAACATGCTTTGTAAGTAGGTCAACTTGCATTGCTTCAGAACTAATCTTATTGTACTTAGTTCGACAAGTGCATTCAATAGGTCAACTTAATAGTTCTAGGTAGACATAGATCAACATATTTTCAAGGAGATCGACATGAGGTGATTCAGAATAAGAGTTAAATGTTTTAGGTGGACATGTTGCTTTAATAGGTTGACCTATGCTTCTAATGGGTCGACCTATGCTTCAAATAGGTCAACATATATTATTTTAGATCTTTTGGTTGGCATGTTCATCTAACAGGTTGACCTATTCATGTAATAGATGAACATGCCTTAAGGGCAAGTCAACTTAAAGTGTTTCAAAACTTAGTTTCTGAGAGCTTCATGTTCACATGTTGACATGTTTATAAATCAGGTCAACTTGTCTCTGGTCTGACCTTATTTCCTTAGTAAACATCGTTTGAGTTTTTACATTTCTATTTATTTAAGATATTACACATAAATAAGGAAATACTTCCATTTAAATTTAATAGATATTGTTTTAAAAGCTAATTCCTAAAGATTAAAAGTCAATTTTCCCTTCAAAGAATAGAATTCCAGTTTTGATTTTCCGACTCAATTTGGATGCATTTTTTCGAATTGCTAACAATTTGAAAAAATTTTAAAAAAATTTGTTTTTAACCTAATTGATATATGGAGACCAAATATCGCTATTTTTAATTCTTATTTTCTTGATATTTCAAACACCTATATTTTCAAGTACTTAGTCTCCTACAAATTGGTCAACTCTGATTTTCAACATTCAAAGTATCTCATTTCCTATCAATCCTATTTACTTGAGTAGTACCATTTTCCCACTATTAGTAATGGTTATTTCTCCTTACTATGGGACTTTATTTTGTCTTCAATGCTATTAATCATTCAACTAACTTTTGGGATCTGTCGACTACCTTTGTTCACTAGTGAACGACTTGTCTATATGATCTATCGACTACCCTTACGTATTTGCGTTAACTTTCCAACCTTATGTTCATCTAGTGAGTCAACTATTTTAGGTGACATGTTCATTAAGTGACATATCGACTTTCATTAATCAATCTAATCATTTTTGCTTATCATGTTTTGCTTATCATGTTTTGCTTATCACTCCCTAAGATTTGGTGAATCAACATCATGACCTAGAATATCCCCCCTAACCATCAATGCAAGACCAACATCTCTCTCTAGTACATTAGTGTCATGAACCGAGGTGTCCTCCCTAACCACTAGAGCAAGATCATCCATCTATGGTAGATCAATTATTACTAAACCCTCTCAAATAGCCAACACATAACTTGTATCAACCTCCTCAACCTTGGGTGGTACTGAATCCTGAGTAACTGTAACCCTTGGTGTCACGCCCCGAACCGGGAATCGTGAACAGCCGCCCGTTGCCCTAGATGCCAGCTGTATTTTTACAGAAAATCGGGCAGAACCTCCCCATAAATCGGAGGTCTCCCATGTACAATTTCACCTGTATATCAACATTCATCCTGTAAAATAAACAAATTGTCATCCCACCCTCTCCAAAATCAACAAATCCCACAACCGACATCCAGAACAACGCAAGGCTAAATAAATTACCAGCAGTCCTAGCCACAAATCTCTACTGTCATGCCCAACTAGAGCATGAGCAGCCGCTACACCGAGTGGGCCTAAGTTTTTATACAATTTACAATAATTTTCCTAAGTATTATTCAAATACGTACAATTGCTTCAATGCAAATGAAATATGAGAGTTTCGTAAATAAACATACATAAATTATACAGTCATCCCAAAATAAGTACACGGCCAACTACGGACCTCAACAAGACCTCGCAGGGTCGAAAATATAATACGAAATTTAAATTTCAACTTAAACTTAAACCTCACCATCCCGAATAACCAAATCCGTCAAAATCTCTAAACTCTGAAGTGTCGCTCTAGTACGACAATCCTGTCTGAGGGAGGAAAGAAGAGGGGTGAGTATCTATGGGAGGATACTCAGTGAGTGAGAGGATTAATCTCAAGTACTAATAGTGTATGTGAACATTGGAGTGTCAATATCATTTGTAACCAATAATTCAAATTTCACAGTAAATCATGATATTTTCGAATAAAATGAACTCATTTAATCATTCACACGATATCATACATATATGCATCCATTTAAAATCAAGTAAATCATAGAGCAAGCCGAAAGGATCCTGGCAAAGGTCAACCATGACCTGGGACAGGCGCATCGGGGGTTTTATTATGCAAAGTGTTTCAAAAGTAGCTCTCTACCCCGACGTTGGTCGTGGGCTTAGCTCCTTGCTTACCCAGACTTGACAAATAGGACCCCGCCCGGTGCTAGATGGTGGTGTCACACACGTCCTCCCCCGATGTGGGTTCAACTGGCCGCGCCTATGAAATATATACATGGCTCGTCAATAGGTCCCCGCCCGGTTCTAAACGGTGGCGTCACACATGTCCTCCCCCGATGTGGGTTCAACCGGCCGCGCCTATGACCATATACTGGACGTTTGTGGATACCTCCTGCAGAAGCGTATCCGGGCAACCCGTGCCTCTACAAAGTCCCTTCGTAGCTACGAAATCAATCAAATAATGCCATATCATCATATCATCTCAAGCTAGTAGGCATCCAACCCACATAGCCAAATCATCTCATCATATCCTCAAAACAATTCAAATCCGTGTGCCAAATACATTTCATCGAAATCATTTAAATTCAACAAACCAATGCAATGGTAGAATAGAAAACATTCATTTCTCAAATCATGGCACAATTTCATTTCATTTCCAACATAGATGTATAATCGTGGAAAACATAAGTACGACACTCCAATAATCACAAAACAGATTTGAATTTCAATTTCATACGTCGAGACCATGCATATCAAAAGCATGTTTTATTAAAATCATGATAAAATCAGGTTTCACTATTTCATGCAAGAGATTAGGGTCCCACTCACATTCTAGGGAGGGTGGTCACTTCCTATTTCCACAATCAAACCAAACTCGACTCCTCGAGTCTTCAAAGAGATCAACCTAATCAAATTATCACAATAATCTTCAAATTTCCAATTAATCTTGGGGTTTATCATTTTCCCTAAGTTTGTACAAACCTTAATTCTCCAATTTTTGAATATACTCTAATGTCATCAATTTCATCCCATTTCTAAATAAATAATAAAATCAAAATCAATCTTAATTCAAACCTAAAACCGTTCAAAATCGAAAACAAGCCTAAAATAAATAAACTTCTTACAAGATGGAAAAATCTTTGAAAAATCATACACTTTTCAATTCCCTTCCGATTTCTTCAAACCATATGTTATTTTTAACGTATTGAAGTCTATTTTCATAATACGAAAATTGTATTTTGATTTCATATATGTAGGATAACTAAAAATGAAAAAGACCGCATCAATTCTTAAACTTAAATCCCAAATTCCTACTGTTTTTATGCATTCGTCAAATTAAACTCTAAAAGAAATCATTCTAATCAACTCAACCTGATTCTATCACCCGAAACAGCCCAATTCGTATAAAATCCTCTATTTAACCTAAACAATTACATATAATATCGGATAATGCATTTCAAATCTAATCTAACATACATCTTAACATATGCAATAAATTCTTACTCTAATTTACTCTAAATTCATCCAATGTGTCGACATAATTAGTATTTTACCTCACCTAGGGTTTTGCGCAGTTTACGATTTCCTCGTCTCAACGGCTTCTCAGTTCACTCCGAGATCTGCATTTCAAATTGACACATAACTTAGGAATATAATACCAAGTCAAAACCCTAAAACCATGGTCAGAGACAAGTCAGCCATTACCTGCGTAGTGAGAGGATCGCAGGAAACCGTAGCCTAAGGTTCTTTATTCTGAAGATTTCAGTGGGCTCTCGAAGGAGAGTGTAGACTACTCGAGCGAGCGAGCAAGGGGGAGAAGGTGCTTGCGGCTGCACGGGAAAGGAAAGTCGCACACGGGAAAGAAGAGTCGCGCGCTGCAGTCGCGTGCGCGCAGGGGCAGGGGCTGTCACGTGAGCAGTCGCGCGAGCAGGGAGTAAGGCAGGGAGAGTAGATGATCAGCCGGTCGTGGGTGGTGGAAGGAGGCGGAGGGAGTGACGGTGTGGCTTAGCGGCGGAGGACTACGGCGTGGAATGCGAAGAGATTCGCGAGGGAGTGAGAGACGAAGAGAGAGTGACTGTGAGATGTAGAGAGAGAGGGAGAGAGAACCGAGAGTGGGAAATCAGAGGGGGGTGGAACGAAAGGTGGTCGGAGGCGGTTGATGGTGGTGGCGGTGGAGGAAGTCCGCAGCGGTGGCAGAGAAAATCGCAAGGGGGAGAGAGTGAGAGAGCAACCGAGAGAGAGATAAAGAGAGAGATAAAGAGTGAGACCAAGAGAGAGAAAACAGAGAGGAGGATAGAGAGAGAGGCGGTGGTGGCTGCGGGTGGTGGCGACGGTGGCAGAGACGATGTTGGGTCGGGGCGGTGCGGCACGGAAAGAAGGCGAAACGGCAGAGAGAGAAAGAGAAGGAGAGAGAGAAAGAGTTAGGGCTTTAAGCCCTAATTCGATTTTTTATTTTATTTTATTTTATTTGTTATTATTATTATTATTATTTTTATTATTATTATATATTTGTTTTTATAAATAAATTTATAAATAATTAAATGAGTATATGTATAAATTAATAATTGAATAAATATTCATCTATATATTTTTATACTCACTTTACTCTACAAATCAGAAATACGGATATTTTAAATATTCCAAAAATTTCAATTTAAAGATCCTAAAATCGAAAATCAATATACTTAAAATTTTCTTTCTATTTATATAGACTGAGAAATATTTTATTAAATTCAAGAACGGGAGTACAATACGGACACCGTAGTGTCGGTGTTACATTTTCTAACCCCCTAAAAACAAGTTTCATCCTCGAAACTAAAAGGAAGCTAAACAGTAAACAAAGGAGGGTACTGTCTCCTTATAGCTTCATCGGGTTCCGAGATTTCTTCCTCAACTTAATCACTCCTCCACAAGACTCTGACCAATGAACCTTCCTTGCTCCGCAACTTTCTGACCTGCTGATCTAGAACAGCCACGGGCTGAACTAGAAGATTAAGGCCCTCTCATAACTCAACAAGTGGAGGCTCAAGTATATGAGAAGGATCAGCTAAGTACTTCTTGAGTACTAAGACATGGAAAAAGTCGTGAATAAGGGAGAGTTCATCTGGCAGCTCCAATCTGTATGCCACAGTTCCGACCTTCTCAAGGATACGAAAAAGTCCAATATACCTAGGGCTCAGTTTGCCCCGCTACCTGAATCGAATCACCCTTTTCCAGGGCAATATACGTAGGAAAACCATGTCATCCACCTCCTATCAGCATAGACTTCCTATCAGTCCTGGGCGGCCTTCATCCGCTCACGAATGACCTTAATCTTATCTTTTGTTTCCTCAATCAACTCAATAATGTTGAGTTGCCTTTCACCTACCTCATCCCAGTATAATAGAGTACGTCATTTCCTCTCATACTATGCCTCACACAGGCATACCAATGTTGGCCTGTTAGCTATTATTATATACAAACTCTACCAGTGGGAGATGTCGATCCCAACTGCTCCGAAAATCCCTAACACATGCTCTCAGCATGTGCTTTAAGGGTGGTATGCGATGCTAAAATTCAATCTAGTACTCAATGTTCCCTATAATCTGGGTCAAAATCGAGAAGTGAATTTGGAGTCTCTGTCCGATGCTATTGACATTGGTACCCCATGAAGTCTGATAATCGTGTCAATATAGAGGCTTACTAATACCTCTAAGGAATAATCAGCACGAATCGGAATGAAAAGTGTGGACTTGGTGAGTCTATCGACGATCACCCAAATGACATCATGTCGTGCTGAAGTCCGCGGCAAACCCATCACAAAATCCATTGTGATGTGTTCCTACTTCCACTCGGGAATGGGAAAAAGGCTGCGTAGCGCCTGTGGGTCACTGATGCTTGGCCATCATCTACTGACAAACCAGACATCAAGCAACGAACTCTCTCTTTATACCAGACCGCTAATAACTCTCGGATAGTTAGGTACATTTTTGTACCTCTCAAATGCATAACGTAAGTGGAGGAATGAGCTTTCTCTAGCATATCTCTATGAAAATTCACTGTCGGCGGGAATGCAAACCCGCTATCGATATACTACTAGTCCGTTATTACGGACTCGAAACTCTCTATCATCATCTCTACATATCTATCAAGAATACCTTGGAGCTCCCCATTTACTCCCTAAATCTCTCTAATGCGGTCGAGCAAGGTCGGCCTCATTTCAAATCAAGCTAGTAATGCTACTCGATCATCACTAATCAAAATGACTCCTAATGCACGGAGTTCCATCAACAAGAGAGATAAGCACTCTCTATATACTGAATTTCTAATCAACTGCTCACTAAGAGGAGTGATAACCAATAACTCCTCATCAAGTGGCGATAAAAGTTTACCCATCTGGTGGGCAAAGGATGCCCTCACATAAGAGAAATTCGACCCGGTGTCAATAAGGACACGGGCGTCGATTCCAAATATCCTCATGATCCCTGAATGTGAGGAATGGAAAAGATTAAAGATATTGAAATGCGAAGCAACTAAATGAAAACACATATATATATATATATATATATATCAAACTAGTTAAGCTTCTGAAGCTTTAACTAGTCAAAACTGTACATCGAAGTCATGATATACAAAATCTCATAGAGAAAACATAACAAAAGTACTACACTGAGGGGTCTGCGGGAGGATTACCCATAATAACATCCAGGTTCGCCTGTGCGTCCTCCTGCGTCATCGCGAACACACGAGCCTGGGCCCTAGGCTGCTGTCGCGACGGTCCTGCCACTGTATTGCTCCCGGCTGCAGTCCAAGGAGCGGTAGAAGCTGAGTGCGCAGGTGCCCCCTGCTGGCCTGTGCCAGAAGTACCAGTACGACTCTGTAAGGTCGGTCCTCCTTGACCTATATTTGGGCAGGCACTCCTAATATGACCTTGCTTCCCACACTGGAAACAAGTAATTGGTGCTCTACATGCCCCGGAGACATGGTAGTTGCCGCATCTGCGGCAGGGAAACTGTCTCTGTAGAGGCTGCGTGGTGACACTAAGAGCTGGTGCCTCAAAGCCCTGTGGTTGAGGTCCCTGTCCCGGTCCTGCTGATCTGAAGCTAGCAGAACCTTCGGGATATCCAAAGCCTCTACCCCTCTTCGAAGACTGTCTACCCTGTGACTCAGTCTTCCTCTTCTGGTGACTCTCTCTTTGCCTGGCCTCAGCTCAGACAATCTCCTCTGCCCGATACACTGAATCAATCACCTCTGAAAGTGTAAAGGAGGGAGTCACCGTCATATACTTTCTGATACTCAGCTGGAGGCTATCTTCAAACTTGAACCTCATCTGAACTGGTGTAGCCATGTCGGGGACGAAAGCTGCTAGTCATCTGAGCTCAGCCTCGTACTCTGAGACTGACCTAGTCCCCTGGCATAAGTGCAGGAACTCCGTCCTCATACGGTCCTGCTGGAACGGGGTGAAGTACCTGCGGTCGAACTCTCGTACAAAGTCCTCCCACCGCAGGGTCTGTGTAGCACTGTCTCGGATAGCCTCCCACCACGAGAGGGCATCTCCGTCGAGGAGTCTCTCAGCAACTCTCAATCTGTACTCCTCTGACAACCCTAAATCCGTAAGAACCCTGCGAGTCCTGTTGATCCAGTGCTTCGCCGCTACGGCATCACTGGATCCTGAAAAGTCTATGCATCTGAGCTGCCAAGACTCTTTCACCAACTGAGTGAGCTCGTGGATGCGCCTCAAAGTAGCCGACGTCTCATCGGTCGGAGTAGAAACAGAAGGACCGGCCACCGGAGGAGGAACCGGTGCCGTAGAAGTAGGTACGGCTGCAGGTGCGGTCGCTGGAGTCTGTAGTGGAGGTGGGGGCATCTGTGCCCCATATCTACTAAGCCACTCCTGCCACTGCCTCAAAGCATCGAGCGGTGGTGGAGGGATCTCGGCTATACCAGTCGGTGGAGGTGTTGGGGGTCGCACAGGAGAAGGTGCGTGAGTAGAAGAAGCATCCTCTGGTACTCGTGGGGCCTCGAGTGCCCTGGAAGCCTCGGGCACCGAGGGACTCTCCGGTAGTGCACCGCGCCTACCACGTCTAGGCGGTTCTGCGAAGAGAGTACCGTTTCATTAGATATAAGCAAGGATTAGGGTTAGTTATCGGGTAACTAACCCCCTAAAAATAAAATTTGAGTTATGAATCAAGGTATTCAAATGTAGAATCATGAAATGTATGCATCGTATATCGTACCCTTTACAATATATGATCTTATATGCCTATGACCGTGTACAGGACTTTAAATGATAATATGAAACTCTCATATGCATTGAGGACTTTTAAATCATACTTGGGAATACTTTCAAACGATTTTATCAAACACAGCTCTCAACCTAGAGCTCTGATACCAACCGAACTCTCACGTCCCGAATCGGGAATCGTGAACAGCCGCCCTTTGCCCTAGATACCGGCTGTATTTTTATAGAAAATTAGACAGAATCTCCCCATAAATTGGAGGTCTTCCATATATAATTTCACCTGTATATCAACATTCATCCTGTAAAATAAACAAATGACCATCCCGGCCTCTCCAAAATCAACAAATCCCACAACCGACATCCAGAACAACGCAAGGCTAAATAAATTACCAGCAGTCCTAGCCACAGACCTCTACTGTCATGCCCAACTAGAACATGAGCAGCCGCTACACCGAGTGGGCCTAAATTTTTATACAATTTACAATAATTTTTCCAAGTATTATTCAAATACGTACATTTGCCTTAATGCAAATAAAATATGAGAGTTTCACAAATAAACATACATAAATTATACAGTCATCCCAAAATAAGTACACGGCCAATTACGGACCTCAACAAGACCTCGCAGGGTCGAAAATATAATACGAAATTTAAATTTCAACTTAAACTCAAACCTCACTGTCCCGAATAACCAAATCCGTCAAAATCTCTAAACTCTGAAGTGTCGCTCCAGCACGACAATCCTGTCTGAGGGAGGAAAGAAGAGGGGTGAGTATCTATGGGAGAATACTCAGTGAGTGAGGGGATTAATCTCGAGTACTAATAGTGTAGGTGAACATTGGAGTGTCAATATCATTCGTAACCAATAATTCAAATTTCGCAGTAAATCATGATATTTTCGAATAAAATAAACTCATTTAATCATTCACACGATATCATACATATATGTATCCATTTAAAATCAAGTAAATCATAGAGCAAGCCGAAAGAATCCTGGCAAAGGTCAACCATGACCTGGGAAAGGCGCATCGGGGGTTTTATTATGCAAAGTGTTTCAAAAGTAGCTTTCTACCCTAACGTTGGCCATGGGCTTAGCTCCTCGCTTACCCAGACTCGTCAAATAGGACTCCGCCCGGTGCTAGACGGTGGCGTCACACACGTCTTCCCCCGATGTGGGTTTAACCGGCCGCGCCTATGAAATATATACATGGCTCGTCAATAGGTCCCCGCCCGGTGCTAGACGGTGGCATCACACACGTCCTCCCCCGATGTGGGTTCAACCGGCCGCGCCTATGACCATATACTGGACGTTTGCGGATACCTCCTACAGATGCGTATCCGGGCAACCCATGCCTCTACAAAGTCCCTTCGTAGCTACGGAATCAATCAAATAATGCCATATCATCATATCATCTCAAGCTGGTAGGCATCCAACCCACATAGCCAAATCATCTCATCATATCCTCAAAACAATTCAAATCCGTGTGCCAAATACATTTCATCGAAATTGTTTAAATTTAACAAACCAATGCAATGGTAGAATAGAAAACATTCATTTCTCAAATCATGGCACAATTTCATTTCATTTCAAATATGGATGCATAATCGTGGAAAACATAAGTACGACACTCCAATAATCACAAAACAGATTTGAATTTCAATTTTATACGTCGAGACCATGCATATCAAAAGCATGTTTTATTAAAATCATGATAAAATCAGGTTTCACTATTTCATGCAAGAGATTAGGGTCCTACTCACATTCTAGAGAGGGTGGTCACTCCCTATTTCCACAATCAAACCAAACTCGACTCCTCGAGTCTCCAAAGAGATCAACCTAATCAAATTATCACAATAATCATCAAATTTCCAACTAATGTTATGGTTTATCATTTTCCCTAAGTTGTACAAACCTTAATTCTCCAATTTTTGAATATACTCTAATGTCATCAATTTCATCCCATTTATAAATAAATAATAAAATCAAAATCAATCTTAATTCAAACCTAAAACCGTTCAAAATCGAAAACAAGCCTAAAATAAATAAATTTCTTACAAGATGGAAAAATCTTTGAAAAATCATACACTTTTCAATTCCCATCCGATTTCTTCAAACCATATTTCATTTTCAACGTATTGAAATCTATTTTCATAATACCAAAATTGTATTTTGATTTCATATATGCAGGATAACTAAAAATGAAAAAGACCGCATCAATTCTTAAACTTAAATCCCAAATTCCGACTGTTTTTATGCATTCGTCAAATTAAATTCTAAAAGAAATCATTCTAATCAGCTCAACATGATTCTATCACCCGAAACAGCCCAATTCGTATAAAATCCTCTATTTAACCTAAACAATTACATATAATATCGGATAACGCATTTCAAATCTAATCTAACATACATCTTAACATATGCAATAAATTCTTACTCTAATTTACTCTAAATTCATCCAATGTGTCGACATAATTAGTATTTTACCTCACCTAGGGTTTTGCGCAGTTTACAATTTCCTCGTCTCAACGGCTTCTCAGTTCACTCCGAGATCTGCATTTCAAATCGACACATAACTTAGGAATATAATACAAAGTCAAAACCCTAAAACCATGGTCAGAGACAAGTCAGCCATTACCTACGCAGTGAGAGGATCGCAGGAAACCGCAGCCTAAGGTTCTTTGTTCTGAAGATTTCAGTGGGCTCTCGAAAGAGAGTGTAGACTGCTCGAGCGAGCGAACAAGGGGGAGAAGGTGCTTGCGGCTGCACGGGAAAGAAAAGTCACGCACGGGAAAGGAGAGTCGCGCGCTGCAGTCGCGTGCGCGCAGGGGCAGGGGCTGTCGCGCGAGCAGGGAGTAAGGCAGGGAGAGTAGATGATCAGCCGGTCATGGGTGGTGGAAGGAGGCGGAAGGAGTGACGGTGTGGCCCAGCGGCGGAGGACCGCGGCGGGGAACACGAAGAGATTCGTGAGGGAGTGAGAGACGAATAGAGGGTGACTGTGAGATGTAGAGAGAGAGGGAGAGAGAACCGAGAGTGCGAAATCAGAGGGGGGTGGAACGAAAGGTGGTCGGAGGCGGTTAATGGTGGTGGCGGTGGAGGAAGACCGTAGCGGCGGCGGAGAAAATTACAAGGGGGAGAGAGTGAGAGAGCAACCGAGAGAGAGAAAGAGTGAGATAGAGAGTAAGACCGAGAGAGAGAGAAAATAGAGAGGAGGATAGAGAGAGGCGGTGGTGGCTGCGGGTGGTGGCGACGGTGGCAGAGACGATGGCGGGTCGCGGCGGTGCGGCGCGGAAAGTAGGCGAAACGGCAGAGAGAGAAAGAGAAGGAGAGAGAGAAAGAATTAGGGCTTTAAGCCCTAATTCGATTTTTTATTTTTTACTTTTTTATTTGTTATTATTATTATTATTATTATATATTTCTTTTTATAAATAAATTTATAAATAATTAAATGAGTAAATGCATAAATTAATAATTGAATATTTATTCATCTATATATTTTTATACTCACTTTACTCTACAAATCAGAAATACGGATATTTTAAATATTCCAAAAATTTCAATTTAAAGATCCTAAAATCGAAAATCAATATAATTAAAATTTTCTTTCTATTTATATAGACTGAGGAATATTTTATTAAATTCAAGAACGGGAGTACAATACGGATACCGTAGTGTCGGTGTTACACTTGGAGCCTCTACCTTTGGCCCTTTATCTCTTGTCACTTTTTGGTGTCTCTAACTATTTCTCCTTGGTTTTTGAGCTTTGCGTATAGCCTAGAAACACTCATTATCCTCTGTCTAACAATTGGCTTTGAGGTCTTCACACTATCCTGAGTTAGGGGTTCTTTGGGCACTTGGCATGCTGATGTCCAAAGATTAAGTAGGACTCATAATGTAACATCGGACACATTCGGATTTTTTTTTTATATGTACTCCAAGTGACTTATTTAAAAGTTTTACATTTTGAAGAATGGTAGAAAAATAGTTAAAGTTAAATTTGAAATTAAAGTATAAATTTCTGCTCTTTGAGTTGTTCGGGAAACCCTTGTAGATATTTGACCGATAGTTCCTAAATTTTAAAGTTTCAGATCGGTAAGATTATCAGTTAATTGAGTATTCGGTGATCAACAATTGGTGAGACTTGACTCTTGTAAGAGAATTTACCCATTCGGTAAGGTTTTAGTGTGTAGTAAACAAACTCTCCAAATTTTGATTTTTCTGATCGGTAACCGATAGTGATCGTTTCTTAGTGGTTTACTATCCTCTTGGTGTAAAGTAAAGTTACAATTTGTTCAATATTGTAGAGTTGAGTTGATAAGTCATTTTTCATAAATTTTATAATTTTTACATATCTATCGGTATACCCAATTTTCTATGATTTTCGGTATATTATATTTCACTTATATTTTCTCCAATGCTGGATATTTGGTCCATCGGTGGATGCCCAATCTTAAAGTCTGTTGATATATATTTTGATGACTCTATCGGTATAAGTTTACCGAACGTCATTTGCAAATGGAAATAACCTATCGGTAATCGTTTTGTTAAATTTTCACATGTCCCGTCGGTACCGATCAATAGATCTATTTTCATATTTTTTCTAATTCCGATCGGTTACCGTAGATAACATTTGTAATTTTCTAGTCAGTGTAATTTGTTTTACTCCCGTCCGATCACCCTTGATTTTAATAAATTTATTTACTTCTACTTCTACTTTTATTTTTATTTTTATTTTTATTTTTGTTATTGGTATTGTCTTAGTAATGTTTTTCGGTACTGATTTTAAAATAACTGATTAATAACAACACTAAAAAACTCCTCCGTTTAGATATTTGAACCATCCAATCAATAGACAATTAAACCTTTCTGTCGGTGGATGTCTCATCGATAAACATCCTGATCGATTAACATTTCAAGCTTCTGTTCGGTCATGTATGAAATTGCAGTCATTGGAGACCTCTCTATAATTATATTTCAAATTTTCACTTTCGATTACTTGTGACTGTCGGTTTTCTCCCAATGGCAACCCCTTCGGCCATTCGTCCACAGATGGGTTTGCTGCCTTCGGTCATTCTTCAAAAAAACATAAATTGTTTTTAACTTCAATTCACGTGCGTGACTCCATTGGGATTTGATCCCAAGACTTGGGCCATTCAAAAAAAATATTAACCACTATGCCATTAGAACACTTCAATTAAATATTACATACTTTTCACTATAACCTATATTTTTGGAATATTCACAATTCAAACAATTTTAAATTTGAAGTCCTACAGATTTGTACTCATCATTTCAATTCCCCAGCCCATCACCGATCACACTATCCTCACGGGCTGAACAGCATATACTTAAATTTATTGAGTTGACTTTCTCAACAACTCAAGTGAACATAATGGGCATAGGTGCAAATTTAAAATGGATGAGGACTATTAGGTAAATATTAAAAATTGGTTAATGATAAAAAAGGGGTGAAGACTCTAGAAACTATCCTTCTTCCTCTCTTCTTCCAAATTCATTTGATTTACCGGCAAGTCTACAGATTTAATATTCCAAACCACTCATACAATCTTACAAAGTTGGATTCTAGTCATGATCTTGGAAGAACTAAAGAGTGCAGAGATGTCTCAAGAGAAAGCAAAATTCTAGGGTTTGATGAAAACCGAATAAGAAATGATTCTTGGAGACAGGAATTTAAGGTATGATCATTTTCTTATTCTATCCGTTGGTTTACTTATCTAGATGTTCATTTGGTTTTAGAGAATATTTAACTACCGAAAGTGAAATGAGACTATGGGTCTGAATGTTAAGGTTTCTAGGTTCAATTTGGAAATAAATATTGATGATTTTATTTCTTGAAAAATGTCCTTTAGGAATCGAACGGACCGATCGTGGCAAGGCTATTGCTGTAGAGGAATCTGGGAGTGACTACCCTCCCGAACACAGTGAGTGGACGGACTGTTGTGCTTGAATAAGAAAAATGATTTTTATAAATGATTTTCCGAAATTATTTATGTTTGTGGGATGTCCAAAAAAAATGTGAGTTGAATTCATTTGCATCCACTGCATTTACGATTAAATATGTGTCACTGTTGTTGGAAATTGCATTTATGAATATTGTGTTATGGTTTGGTAACCATTTAATGAATTTATGGCACACTGAAAATATTTGGATGTTTGTGAAATGGAGGTGATGGTAAATGGCTATAATCATTCCTTCCACGGAGCAACCCGACGGGGTGACGTGGTTGAGGGTTTGTTTGGCAAGGGAGGTAGACGCAGCCTCCTGCGTCCCCGTCGTACTATCCGGATAGCACCCCGGTGAGGTACGAGTCAACGCAAAGGAAAGGGGAATTAGTGTTTTGAAAGGAAATGATCGAAAACCCCTTGGCGGGCTTCCATCCAAGTTCGGCCAAACGTTGGGCAGGAGTGTTTTCTTTAGGGAGACCCCATGATTTATGAAAAGTATAAAACTTGTAGATGCATATGTTTTTATAATGAGCTGAATCGTATGATACTATTTACGAAATGATGATTTGATTGGAAATTGTGACTTTGACATTCCCATATCCATCACTCATTTTCTATCAAAACATACCATTGCACTCCACTCACAGGGTATCTCAATACTCACCCCTCCTTTCCCTTATTCTTTCTAGAGGAATCATAAAGATAAGAGCCGATCGGTAGTTGACCTAGTCGATCGGTAACTAGATCCAGTCGAAGAGAGTAGCTGTTCAGGACCATAAGAGTCGTTCGGGATTGTCCATCGGTAATGGTCCATTTTAGTTGTGGAATTTTTAAAGCCATGTAGGCGGACGCATCGGAGTGTGTTCTCTAAAACCTCTTTTTGTATGATATTTTATATACATATTTCTTTAAAAATCTAGATTTATAGTTTGAGTGTTAAACTTTGGAATGTTAAATGTTCACCTGTTTTATATTTTCAAGTTCTATTTTGATTTCTTGAGAACTGTTATGATGACCGGGTTGGCCGATAGATGATTTGGAACTACTTTGAAATATTTGGGATGATGGAAAATGCCTTGCCGTACTTCAGGACAAGGAGCGGGGTTCACTCGTGTCTCAGGGTAACGCAGCGGTTATCGCATGTTCGGACCTACGGGTCGGGGCATGACAATTTTATTGGTATCAGAGCAAAGGTTTTGAAGTTATGGAAAGTTTTTAGATATCTACAAATGATTTTAAAGATTTTTGTATTTGCAAATGTTTTTTGGAAAATTTGAAAGCGTCCAATGGGTCCTAGGAAACTGATATACCTCTAGCCATAGGTGTCTAGAGTTGTCCTAGTATTGTGAGCTAAAATTTGCTTATCTTTTGTAGACTATTATGCCTCCTCGTAGAAGAATAAGGAATATAAGTGAGATTCCTCCTCAAGAGCATGAGGATGAGTCATCCTCGCATGCTTCACCTCCACCGATTTCTACTCACCCAGCTCGTCCAACCGGGATTCCTTCACCACCACTCGATGCTCTTCGGCAATGAACTGAGTGGTGGAATACATATGGTGCACATCTTCAAGCACCACCTCAAGTCCAAGTTCCTCCACCTCCCAACCCTGCGGTTCCACCGGTCCCTCCTATGGCACCGATAGCCCCACCTACTTCAGTAGCTACACCATCCATCCGACCACCTATTGAATTATCCAAGTTATTGAAAGAGGCTAGACAATTAGGGTTATGACCTTTTCAGGTTCTAATAACCCAACGGTAGCCAAGAAATGGATCAAGAGAGTCCGAGAAGTAGTGACGAATATGAGAATTGATGATCAACTGAAGCTCAAAGTAGCTGTGAGATTGTTAGATGATGATGCCAGTACTTGGTGGGATAGTGTAAAGGAGAGATCAACTGTACCCCTTAGTTGGAATGATTTCCTTAGGGAGTTTGATGAGAAATTTTACACACGATTTGATAGGGACTTAAAAAGAAAGGAATTTCTCCACCTTCGTCAGGGAAATAAATCAGTAGCAGAATATGAAGCAGAGTTTAGGAGTCTATCTGCATTTGTTCCGGAGATAGTAGCCTCTGTGGAGTATAGACGTTTTAAATTTGAGGATGGTTTGAGCTTGAATATCCGAGAAAGGATGTTAGTGACAGAGGATCATACCTATCAAAATGTTTTGCAGTTGGCCTTGAGGGCCAAATAGATGGTGTTACAGAGAGGTAAGATTAGGGAGTATCACGATAAGAAGAAAAGGTCTGGATTCACTTCTAGCCAAAGTTTCAAGAAAAGCAAGAGCACAGGCTCCTACGGTAGTAGTTCTATCTCAGAGTCGGTTGGCACCCCCCAAGGCCAATCGTTCTTCATGCCAAATGCTCCAAACGGTTGTGTTGGATCAAGAGTAAGACTAGAAGGAAACAAAGGAGATCCTTGCATGAATTGCAAGGGATATCACTCGGGTCCATATAGGGGACCCAAACGATATTATCATTGTGGAAAGGAGGGCCACTTTCGGCACTCTTGTCCTGAGTTAAATATAGAATGGCAAGGGAACCAACCTGATCAGGGTCCTTCTCGTAGCTCCAAAGGTGGTCCGACTACTACTTCAGTACCACTCATCAATGCTACTCTAAGAACGGGAACCGGTAGCAATACTATGGCTACCAATCCCCAACATCCTCTACCACAAACTCAAACTAGAATTTATGCAATGACCTAAATAGAAGCACTGAGCAACCCCGATGTTGTCACAGGTAACTTTACTTAAGCATAAGACTCATTTGTTTAAAAGGCAGATTGTTGGTATTACATGACATTGGAAGTATTGCATGGTAATCAATATATAAGTTTGTTGAGTACATTGCATGACATTGAGGAATTGATGATTATTTTAGGAGAATACTTGGAATGATTAGTGTTTCTATAAAACTAATTCATACAATGTTATAGAAGTTGTATATGAAACGTGTCATAAGATTTGCCTGAGGACTATTTGAAGGTTCATATTGATAGATTTAAAAGAAACCTTTGGTGCTGATACTCACATATCTATTGATACGAGGTCCAACAATTCTTTCATTAATGCAAATTTTGTTAAGCACATCAATAGATTTATGACCCTACTTGAGAAAGAATTGTTAGTAATCACATTTTGGGTGAATTGTTGGTTAGAAATACAGATTTCGGAGACTGTGATGAGCAGATAGGAGAAATGATTCTTAAGATGGGTTTGAGTTAGTTAGAAATAAGAGAAATTGGAGTATTGATTGAGATAATTGTTGATGGTTGAATTTAAAATGGTCATAAAGTTTGAAGGGATATTTGTAGTTTTGGATAGAAAATACAAAGAGAGAAAGTAGTTGGTTATATGAGAGGAAGTTATAATTTGAGGCCTAAATTCATAGAGATAAATTTATTTGGAGGAGTATTGTGTCAAAGTAATTCCTGACAAATGAAGAGTTTCTTTAGATTGTTGAGAGAAATAGAACAAATATAGTGGAAATGAGTTTTACAGCAAAATAAGGATGGATAGGGTTGTGTAACACAAGTGATTTGAGGTCTGTGAGTATTTAATGATCAAATTGGTGGTGTGGGTAATAAATCCACATGTTATAATAACTCTGACGAGAGAAATATTTGATGTCTAGTGCTGTACACATTTTGTGAAGAGGAGATATCAAAAGCACAATAGTCATACATTTTGGGCAATATAAACATTCTTTGAGGGTGTGCTAAAAGCTGTATATCTTTTATCTTAAATTTAATTTTGTATAGAACTAACTTCTTTTATGGGCTCAATTAGTTGACAACCAATGAGGATAATTTGGAGAAGTGTGAGACGTAGATGAATGACTAAGAGAAGTAAAATTCTGGTATGTGATTTAAACTTATTTACCATCTCTTAGCATTTGCTAATGCAAGAAAACTTTGAGAATTTGGAAAATATTTCACCATATGAGATATCAGGATGAGGTAGGTTGGTCCTGGAAGATGATTTATATGAATTACTCTCAATTATCTAAGTCTAGTCTCCATTTATGGAAATACAAGAAAGTACTTGCTAGGACTCTTTCATTTTCTTAAATCTCCCGCAATTGAGCTAAAGGAAATTTAAAATTTTGGAGTCCAACAGATATCTATCTTGGAGAAACAAGTTAAAGACCTAAGAAACAAGTAGATACCAATGGTCAAAGTTTTATGGAAGAACAACCAGGTAGAAGAAGTGACTTGGGAACCTGAAGAGACAATATCCTCAATTATTTGAAGCATAAGTACGTTCTGAAATTTTGATGACAAAATTTCTTTAAGGGGGTAGGAATTGTAACACTGCTTATATGTACTCCGAGTGACTTATTTAAAAGTTTTACGTTTTGAAGAATGGTAGAAAAATAGTTAAAGTTAAATTTGAAATTAAAGTATAAATTTCTGCTCTTTGAGTCGTCCGAGAAACCCTTGTAGATATTTGATCGATAGTTCCTAAATTTTAAAGTTTCTGATCGGTAAGATTATCAGTTAATTGAGTATTCGGTGATCAGCAATTGGTGAGATTTGACTCTTATAAGAGAATTTACCCATTCGGTGAGGTTTTAGTGTGTAATAAACAAACTCTCCAAATTTTGATTTTTCTGATCGGTAACCGATAGCGACTGTTTCTTAGTGGTTTACTATCCTCTCGGTGTAAAGTGAAATTACAATTTGTTCAATATTGTATAGTTGAGTTGAAAAGTCATTTTTCATAAATTTTATAATTTTTACATATCTATCGGTATATCCAATTTTATATGATTTTCGATATATTATATTTCACTTATATTTTCTCCAACGGTGGATATTTGGTCCATCAGATGTCCAATCTTGAAGTCTGTTGATATGTATCAAATTGTAGTCATCGGTGACCTCTCTATAATTATATTTCAAATTTTCACTTTCGATTACTTGTAACTATCGGTTCTCTCCCGATGGCAACCCCTTCGGCTATTCGTCCATAGATGGGTTTGCTGCCTTCGGTCATTCTTCTAAAAAACATAAATTGTTTTCAACTTCAGTTCACGTGCATGACTCCATTGGGATTTGATCCCAAGACTTGGGACATTCATAAAGACATATTAACCACTATGCCATTTGAACACTTCAATTTAATATTACATACTTTTCATTATAACCTATATTTTTGGAATATTCACAATTCAAACAATTTTAAATTTGAAGTCCTATAGATTTGTACTCATCATTTCAATTCCCTAACCCATCACCGATCACACTATCCTCACGGGCTGAATAGCATATACTTAAATTTATTGAGTTAACTTTTTCAACAACTCAAGTGAACATAATGGACATAGGTGCAAATTTGAAATGGATGAGGACTATTAGGTAAATATTGAAAATTGGTTAATGATAAAAAAGGGGTGAAGACTCTTGAAACTTACGAATCTAGAGAACTTTATTTCTCTTTCTCTCTCTAAATCCTTCTTCCTCTCTTCTTCCAAATTCATTTGATTTATTAGCAAGTCTACAGATTTAATATTCCAAACCACTCATACAATCTTACAAAGTTGGATTCTAGTCATGATCTTGGAAGAACTAAATAGTGCAGAGATGTCTCAAGAGAGAGCAAAATTCTAGGGTTTGATGAAAACCGAATGAGAAATGATTCTTGGAGACAGGAATTTAAGGTATTATCATTTTCTTATTCTATTCGTTGGTTTACTTATCTAGATGTTCATTTGGTTTTAGAGAATATTTAACTACTGAAAGTAAAATGAGACTATGGGTCTGAATGCTAAGGTTTCTAGGTTCAATTTGGAAATAAATATTGATGATTTTATTTCTTGATAAATGTCCTTTACGAATCAAACGGACCGATCGTGGCAAGGCTATTGCTGTGGAGGAATCTGTGAGTGACTACCCTCCCAAACACAGTAAGTGAACGGACTGTTGTGCTTGAATAAGAAAAATGATTTTTATAAATTCTTTTATAAATGATTTTTTGAAATTATTTGTGTTTGTGGGATGTCCAAAAAAAATGTGAGTTGAATTCATTTGCATCCTCTGCATTTGCGATTAAATATGTGCCACTGTTGTTAGAAATTGCATTTATGAATATTGTGTTATGGTTTGGTAACCATTTGATGAATTTGTGGCACACAGGCAATATTTGGATGTTTGTGAAATGGAGGTGCTGGTGATGGTAAATGACTATAATCATTCCCTCCACGAACTGAACTGACGGGGTGACGTGGTTGAGGGTTTGTTTGGCAAGGGAGGTCGACGCGGCCTCCTGCGTCCCCATCGTACTATCCGGATAGCATCCCGGTGAGGTACGAGTCAACGCCAAGGAAGGGGGAATTAGTGTTTTGAAAGGAAATGATCGAAATCCCCTTGGCGGGCTTCCATCCACATTCGGCCAAATGTTGGGTGGGAATGTTTTCTTTAGGGAGACCCCATGATTTATGGAAACTATGAAACTTGTGGATACATTTGTTTTTATAATGAGCTAAATCGTATGATACTATTTACGAAATGATGATTTGATTAGAAATTGTGGTTTTGACATTCCTACATGCACCACTCATTTTCTGTCAAAACATGCCATTGCATTCCGCTCACAGGGTATCTCATTACTCACCCTTTCTTTCCCTTATTCTTTCCCGAGGAAGCGTAAAGATAAGAGCCGATCGGTAGTTGACCCAGTCGATCGGTAACTAGATCCAGCCGAAGAGAGTAGCTATTCAGGACCATAAGAGTCGTTCGAGATTGTCCATCGGTAATGGTCCATTTTAGTTGTGGAATTTTTGAAGCCATGTAAGCGGACGCATCAGAGGGCGTTCTCTAAAAACTCTTTTTGTATGATATTTTATATACATATTTCTTTAAAAATCTAAATTTATAGTTTGAGTGTTGAACTTTGGAATGTTAAATGTTCACCTGTTTTATATTTTCAAGTTCTATTTTGATTTCTTGTGAACTGCTGTGACGACCGGGTTGGCCGATAGATGATTCGGAATTACTTTAAAATATTTGGGATGATAGAAAATGCCTTGTAGTACTTCGGGACAAGGAGTGGGGTTCACTCGTGTCTCGAGGTAACGCGGCGGTTGTCGCGTGCTCGGACCCGCGGATCGGTGCATGACACATAACTCGGCAGAATGTAAGAATGCTTCACCTTAACAATGAAGTCAGTCCCATTTAGTAAACTGAACACTACCTCAGGGCGAATAAAGCTCCCTGCATCATGCTCAATATATACCCTAGCAGACTTGAGTCAAGCATATGATGCCTTGATATTATCTATAGAATGAGGCTTTCCAAATGCAGATGCAACAAAACTCATTCCAGCTGTATTATACAATACCCAAGGAACATTATGCAAATAACCCAGACAATTATCTTCCTAGGCACAAACTCCATGGTAGACATATCCATCGTAAACTAGTACAATACAAATAGAATACAAAAAATATGCCATGGGCACCGATCTAGAATACTCTGAAGCACTCCGAATTAAACTTCAACATGAACATACCTGGTCCTATCATTATAAACTCTGTAAGACCCATTTTATGATATAGCAAACTAGCAATTCTATTGATCTCCATAAATGGCAAACGCCATCCGTTGAGTTAACCAACTAGATAGAATTCGTACCCTTCAATGCCTTCCTCAACTAGAGAAGAACAGTAAACTTACCATGCTCCCCAGGTTGGACCCCTCATTATTAAGTGAATTAGTATGCTGACACTTAGGTTCCAAAAAATCAATCCCAAGCTTAGCTCTCAATAATATTACATAACTCAAAGATTCCTTCGGAGACTAGGGTTGACCCCCATGCCCCCATAACAGCCATTTGCACCAAAGATTAGAAGAATATTTTTCCTAAGATATGAATAGAACCCGGATCGGGTGTGAATAGGACTCGGCCAAGTGTGAACTAACCTTTATGTTGTTGTTGTTGTTTTTTTTTCCCCTAAGTTATGAATAGGACCTAGATTGGGTGTGAACAGGACCTAGCTAGATGTGAACAAACCTTTTAAAAAAAATTAGGGTTTCAGAAACCCTTTAGCCTTATAAAAAGTGGCTCCGCTTCACCATAGCCATCCATGACTCCACCAGCTTCACCGTAGCCATCCGTCATGTTACCAACATAAACATAGCTGGTCCTATCATTACAACCTCTATAAGACCCATTTTATGGCATAGAAAAATAGCAATTCTATTGACCTCCTTAAATTGCAAACGCCATCCAATGAGGCAACCAACCAAATAGAATTCATAGTCTTTAGTGCCTTCCTTAACTAAAGATTCAAGGAAAATAAACTTACCATATTCTCCAGATTGGATCCCCTCATTATTAAGTGAATTAGTATGCTGACACTTAGGTTCCAAAAAATGAATCCCAAGCTTAGCTCCCAATACTATTGCATAACTCAAAGCCTCCTTTGGAGACTGTGGGCGACCCCCATCCCCCATAACAACCATTTGTACCAAAGATTAGAACAATTTTTTTCCAAGGTATGAACAGAACCTGGATCTGGTGTGAACAGGACCCATCCAAGTGTGGACAAGCCTCTGTTTTTTTTTTCCTAAGTTATGAACAGAACCTGGATCGGGTGTGAATAGGACCCAGCCAGATGTGAACAAAGACTTTTTTTTTTAATTAGGGTTTTAGAAACCCTTTAGCCTTATGAAAAGTGGTGCTGCTTCATCGTAGCCGTCCATCATGCCACCAGCTTTGCTATCATTATTGTCGACGAGGAGATACCAGAAAAGATGGATTGGGCCTTGCTGATAATGGATTTGGTGTCCGATCATATCAGATCCTTCTACAAACATTGATTACTATTCGTCAAGGACAAGAACTCACCACTGTTGAGAGCCAATGAAGGATAACGGAATTGAACAATGACGTTGGAGAAATAACGATTTAGCCTCAGCACTTTGGGGATAAAGGATACTTAGATTTTCATCAAGGCGAAGAATCGATTCCGCAAGGATCAATTTGGCTTCCCTAACTTGTTTCAATAACTATGGTGGTTCATTAAAGACAAAGACAGTTGCTTGACAATCCTTGCCCTATGATGGAGTTTCACGAATGAAGGTGATCTCCTCACCTTTGCAATTCCAATTTTCACGATCAATGATGGTAATCTTCTATGACAATCAAAGTGCTTCACAGCCTTCATCCATCCAAGAAATGTTCTTCCTCCACCCTTCAATCACAAAAGGCCAGCCTATTTGACGGAACAAAGCCCCCGTCAGTGGCCGCTACCTCTCTAGTGATGGCAATGGCTACTGACGATAGAAAAGATATGCAGAATATGAAAAGTCATTGTTTGCCTTTGAATTTGCCTTTTCGCCTTTCTATAGAGAGAGAGATTATGCATCATCACATTTTACACATGCATACTTGATCTGAACTCCTTTCATGCTTTCAGGTTTATTAAGAGAAAAAAGCTTACCACACTCAAACCCTTCAACAAATTCCTTTGTAATTTTTTAACACCCACATGCATTCTTATTATACATCTAACTCTTCTCTTCTTCTATTATTTTTGTATATATGCTATTAGAGGTGGGGTTGGCTCCATAGATAGCTCTGTTGAGTCAAACAGATTAGCTGGTCGTCTGTTAGTCTTAATTAATAAAACCTATAAAAAGCTGTCGAATGGTGCTTTGGCGGAAGAGAGTCCAAAGCTTAAGTCAAAGAGTGGTTTTCAAAAGGAAAAATAGACTGAAAGAGAGTTCTGTTATATCTTTATATGCTATGTGTAAGTTTTGATAGCGTACCTGGTTGATGGTCTTATTGACGTATATTTTATTTTTGTTTGTGAGTTTCGTATGCACCCATGGTATCAAAACCTTAATTTCCTTATGGAGGTGTCCCGAGATTATGAAAATCAAAGTGAGAGATTTCCAAAGATTTAAAACACTATTACGTAAGAAAATTCAGATCACTAAGTATTCCTTTCCTTTTTAACAATAGTTAAAGTTTCCCTTTTTGACTATGGGAGGTTATCTTTGTATTTTAAGGAGAGGTGAACATTGCATTTAGCCAAACAGTGGCATCGGGCACTAAGGAGATTCGAGAGCCGATTAGGCAACTACCTTGAAGGGTCTGGTCGGTAGGTATCGAGAAAGTAGGCCGTGCCTATCCGTTTGGGACTTAAATCCCATATTGACAGTACATTTTGGTACGCCATGTTTATTAGGCTATGGATTCGAAGGGCTTCAAGTCGTGCAATAATGGACCTTTGGACCATGTTCCATTATACGCTTTCATAATAATCAGATTAATTTGTATTCCGATTGCGCAACATTTCTCTTATCACATTCAATTGAACTAGTAGTCAACATATTATTAGGTATATACTTGTTTAAGCTAATCATCCGATTCAATCTTTAGCTAATCTAGCTTAGTCTCATCATGTACACCAAAATATGTATTATCACAAAATTTTATTAATTATCACCACATAACTCTCACATTTCAAAATTACTAAACTGCATGAAAACACCCCACAATGGATACCATAATTCTCATATTCATTATTTAAACGCAAAAGGGAGTTACTTTATTTTGTTGAATTGCTCTGATGATCTTTACTAACCAAATTCATTGACTCAGCAAAAATGTCAACAAAAAAAGTAGTGGCAACAAATAGCTACAAAGGCTAGAGATATCTAGTGTCATCGTTCCACAAAGAAAGAAAGGAAAAACTTGAGGAGTAATGGAAAAAAGTCAGAGAAAATGTATTTGACCATAGGTGATTTAGTAATGAATTTAATAATGAAAACTATTTCATCACTAATTAAGGATGAGCTTAGGGATGAAAAGTTGATACGGGCTAGAAAAGATATTAATGATGAAATTAGAGACAAACTAATAATCCTCCCTAAACTAATCCAAAACTTCATCGCCAATTTTGTCCCTCCCTAAACTCACAAATGAGTGTACTTCCACTTTGCCAATCGAATACCTTTTGGATTTTGTTTTAGTTAGCTCTTGTATCAGTTAATTGTCTATGTCCCTTAAGTTGACTGCTTCTTGGCTTAGTTTAGATCTTTGAGCCTGAATAATTCCAAGTTTTTATTCCTCTACAATCAAGTGTTAGAACTCCTCTCCATACTTGGCTATTTTTCCTTTAGCACTTGGAGTGAGTCAATTGCCTCTCTTATGCAAGTCGACTGCTTCTTTGGCACTGGTCAGATTTGAGACTTGAATAGTGTTGAGTATCGGTACTCTTAAGTTCAAGCATCAGAACCCCTTTCTTTTATTCCTTATGGTAGTCAACTTATACATTCTGATGAGTTGACTTGGCACCTGAACATACTTAAGTATATGTGCTATGTGCATATGCAAGATGGCTCAGTGTAAGTGGCATAGTGCATTAGACTTATGGCATGTGTCATATGGCATTATGTACTAGAGTTGCTCATGTCCTTTGGCTTGTGAAGTGTTCTGTGCAAAGCAATCTTTATGTAAGTCGACTACTACCTCTTTAGCAGTCGACTTTCTTATGTTTTACTTATGAGAGGAATGATACCCAATCATCATGATATCAGTAATTCACCTCCATACTTAGAATTTTTCTAAGTTATGATAGGTTGAATCGACTAGGGTGAAACTGCATGTCAACTTGGCCATTTGCCTAATGTGATCATTTGTGTTATGGCCTAATACAATGGCTTGTGGCATACTTATGCTTGTGTTATGCCCATGTAATACTAGTCTCATACTTATGCCACGCTAATGCTATGCTAATGCCATGCTAATGCCATGCCAATGTCACGCTTATGCAATACTCATGTCATCCTCGTGTCATGCTCATGTCATGTAGGAGCTATGCTTGTGCCAGGCTCATGCACTACTTTAAGTGTTCAATACTTAAGTCAACTGCCAATGGAGTGCAAGTCAACTAGCCTTATTATCTCATGAGATACATGATGCCCTTTGTTAGGGAGAATTGATACCTTATCCTTTAAGTGTCGGTACCTAAGCATGTGCTTGCCAAGTTGCTCAATGCCATAAGTAGGTGAGTCGACTTGGTGTCCCAAACAAGTTGACTAGTGTCAACATATGTGCAATGCAATGTAGTGGCATATGTCCTGCTCATCTTGTAACAAGCATTTGACTCGTGGCTTGATACGTAACTAGGCATATGGCCCGGCATGCATTATAGCATGTGACACATGATGTGCTGAGACGTGTTGTGCTGAGACGTGTCCTGCTAGTGTCAAAGCTTGTGACATGTGTAACAGCTCATGCTTGGTGTGTAATGCCATGTGCTTTGTCATACTTGGTGTGCTAGTATGTGTGTCAACCTTACTTGAGTTTGTTTAAGTGTCATTAGTGTAAGTTGACTTGGAACTTATAGTAGGTCGACTTGACCTAACTATAATGTGTCCTAGATTCATTTTGACCATTGATATTCTACTATTACAACTTAAAATTAGTTTATTTTGTTAGGCTACATGTGTGAGTCGGTTGACATAAGGAAGTTTACTAGTGTTAAGTGCAAAGCTTAACTTAGTTTGTACAAAATGAGCTAGTTGACTAGCATAAGTGAGGTAATCGACTTGTCTTAAGTTTTAAGTTACCTAAGTGCTTTGAATCAATCCTATGCTTACTCCAACTCCACTTAAACTAACCTTTCACTAGTCTAACATGTCCTTTCCATCCTAAACTCATTTTAGCTCATCATTTGCTTATCATCAAAACTCATTTTATCAAAAATTCCCCCTTTTTATGATGACAAAACCTAAGCAAATGAAAGATTTTTCTTAGAGTTTCTAAGCGTCATAGGATTTGTTACTTCCTCTTAATGTATGCTTTTATACTCCCTCATAGTGTAACATTGATACCTCGGTGTATTCATATTGTTCTTCTCCTCACATTTATATATATGATGTTTTTCATATTTCATAGAACAAAATTTACTCAGAAAGTTTTCTGTTAAAATCGTTTCCGAAAATTTCGGATCAATCGCCGAAAATTCAAAAAATTTCCAAAATGACCACTGATGATCCAATAATAATGAAGATGACTTTAGAGTGTATAAAAACCTCAAATTTGAGTAAATCTCATTTCGTAGGGCTAAATCATAAATTTAAAAATCACCGGTAAAACTCTAACCAAGTCGAATGTAACTCGGAAAGGCTAAATGACCACATTTTGACACGAGATAAATTAAATTAGGTCTAATATGAGGTTTTGGGTCTAATGTACAATTATAAAAATTTTTGGGGTCAATTTATAATTTTTATAAGTCAAGGGACTAATTTATAATTAATAAAAATTTAGAAGCAATTTAATAAATGTATTCTTCTCAAAACCTAGAACAAATAAGAGTATAGAGAGTGAAATGGTGACATGGCCGGATGAAGTGATTTAGAGAAGAAAATTTTGTTATTTTATTTTTTTTTATTTAGTTTTGAGAACTTAAATCAAGGTTGGAGATTGAATTTGAGGTGGATCAATTAAATAGGACCCTAGAATTTAGTTAGTGGGAGACAAACTACTATTCATGGTGGGAAATTGTGTGTTGTCTTGAAAAAAAATCAAGGGTGAGGATTAAATTTGAAATGGAATTAAAGTTTTGAACCATTGTATCTTGGTTGTTGGGGAACATGCAATTAATGAAGACTAGAGAGGAAGTGAGTGGAAGTGTGAGAATAGAAGAGAAAACCGTGCGAGAGAGAGAGGAGAGAGAAACCATGGGAAAGGGAGAGAGAGACAATAAGTCTTGTGAAATTAAGTGAATCCAAGGGTTAGGATTGATCTTGAATCATTGGATGGCCAAGATTTGATTGGACTAAAGTAAACAAAACCTAAAAACCCTAGTCACTTCTCTATTCTTCTCAAAATCGTGAGTATTAAAGCCAAAGGAAGAACAAAAAGTTCTCTTCATTCTCTCATGGTCATGACCCCTCTCTTGATGAAGAAGTTAATTTCTCTAAATAACCCTTAAATATTTTTACATAAATCCAACACTCTCAAACGTTAGAACAACATATCCAAAAACTAGAATCAAAGGAGAATTCTAGGTTGGTGATTCAAGAAGGAAACCATGAGCTTCAAGTGGAGAAATCCAAGGATTCTTCAAGTTTCATCCCACATCTTTGGGTAAGGAAGTTTCCCTTTTGTCTCTACTATAACATATGTTGATTTGGAGCCAAAAAGAATTGTCTAACTTGATGAACTTGTGTTGGCCAAAAGTTAGTAACAAGGAGGAAAAGAGAGATCTTTGAAGAGAAGACTTGTTTGGGCTTAAACAATCCAAACTTGAGGTATAAAAACTCTACACTTGCTGAAAATTTCTGCAGGTTTTATATAATGTTGTAACATGATGTTCTAGTATGGTTTCGTAGCTTAGAGTCTAGATAAAGTCTAATAGAACATGAAAATATGTGTGCAGAATTTTTAGACTTGATGTTTGGCCGAGACTTTGAATGTTGTGTGCAGAAAATTCAGTGTTGTGTAGCTGAGAATGTGGATGATTTTAATGTATTTTGGAGTGCTGAAAAGTTGTTCTCAAAGACTAAGTTGTAGGTGCTGAATTCTAGTACGAATGTGATGTTATGTATGTGTGTATGTTGGTTGAGATGAAAATGAAAGATGTACAAAATGTTGGTGTGAGAATGATGTATAAATATGTATGTTTGTTGATTGAAATAGTGGAGAGAAAAGGTGTATAGTGTGCAGAAATTTCTACAGTAATAGTAATTGAAAAGATGTCATTTTCATGTTAATTGTGATGTGTATAGTGACGGAATAGAGTAAGAATGTGTGCAGATTTTTATAGTGAATTTGTGATTGTATGTATGTACATTTGAGGCCGAGAGTGTGAAGGAATTTTGTATGTGTGTGCGTGTACATGTGTCTTGGCCAAGGGCATTGAAGTGATTGGGGATAAGTTGTTATATAAATTTTGAGGTATTTATTGATATACTAAAGAGATGTAAAAAATATGAAATTGCAAAGAATGTGTAAGGACATTGTGTACCTTTAGAAATGTGTAATTGAAGTTGTCAGTTTGGTAATCGAAAAGGAGACGGTGTATGTGTACATTTGAAGCCTACTTGTGATATCCTAGACTTTGATTCTAGAGGAAGGATTAGTTAAAATAAAATGTAACATTGAACTTTTCAATGATATTACACTTATATATATTATATGTATTGCCATTGTAGTAATACATTTATTGATCTATCGAGGGGAACACATTTTCGACACATTGTGGTAATTTCAGGGAGTGACATACCTTCCCGTATACTGTGAGTAGGACTTTGATGCTATATTTTCGATTGAATAAATTCATATTTTATGACTTTTCAAATGACACGTTTTGATGGCTTGTGTGAAAGCATATGATTTGGACTATGTTTTATAAATGTTCTTTTGTGATTCATTGGAGTGTCTCAAATGAGTTGATTCGAATGCTATGCATCCATGGTTTGTATTGAAATGACATTGTGCCCCTATTTGAGAACTTGATATGTTTTATATGCTACCATTGCATTGGCACACTGATTTGAAACAATTTGATAAAATATATTGACACACAAATTTGATATGATTTGATGTTATATGTAGGCTAGATGCCTACTTGAAATATGATGATATGATGATGTATCCTTGATGGATTTCCATAACTACGAAGGGCGTTTGTAGAGGCACCCATTGTGTCCAGATATGCTTTTGCAGTAGG
The DNA here is from genome assembly GCA_037126225.1 of Dillenia turbinata. Taxonomy (NCBI): domain Eukaryota; kingdom Viridiplantae; phylum Streptophyta; class Magnoliopsida; order Dilleniales; family Dilleniaceae; genus Dillenia; species Dillenia turbinata. Next base: position 17,441,527 of record JBAMMX010000016.1, on the reverse strand, counting down.
TATCCCCAAGCATCAGATTGTATAGTTGCGGTCGGTTGAACCATATCAGGGAGGACATGTGTGACGCCACTGTCTAGCACCGGGCGGGTTTCTATACACAGTTGATTGATTGTGATATTCATATGGGCCCAGTTGAGCCATGTGATGGGGAGGTCCATCCGTATAGGCGGTCTAGCATTGGGAGTTGTTTATACGTGCCAATGATGGGGTAGAGAGCTAATGTTTTATATACTTGCATGTGAAAAAAACCCCCAACGCGTTTGTCCTTGGGTGAGGTAGACCATTGCCGGAATTATTTTATTGGCAAGCTTTAAATGATTTTGAATGTAAATGGATGCATATTTTGATATTATGATGCGTGATATGTGATCACTTGATTTATGGAAATGCCATGCTGGATTTGATATTATTATGTTTTGAAATGTACTTTGACACTCCATGCTCACATCTATTATTAAGAACATATTTTTGATCCTCTCACTCACTGAGTACTTTCTCATAATACTCACTCCTCACTTTCTATGATTACAGCTATAGACTTGGCAGGGAGACGTGTCGAGAGATTTCGGCACACTTGATATATATTTGGTGACATTGGGCTTTTGGGTATGGAACCAGCTATGTTTCCGCAGTGATGAATTTTGAAGATAATGAATATTTGAGGTCCATAGAAGGGTCATTATACATTTATTTTGGGATGACTGTAATTATATTATGTAATGCAACTAAAACTCTCGAAAGTGTTGTATACTATGCATTGAGGCAATGTGTTACATTTTTAAATACTTTCACTTGGGAAATGATATTTTAAGGAAGGACAGGTTTTAAACAGTTTTGAACAGGTGTTGATTTTAGCTTTCGTTGCCTTGGTATGTGTGTCCTATGATGGGCAGCGTACGGGATGACAGGCGGTTGCTCACGGCCTCGGATCAAGGATCGGGGCATGACACATAGTCTATGCACCCTTGTTTCCTACTTTTCTCCCTTGTATCCTACTCTTTTTCCCCTTTTTGTCATCAACAAAAGGGTTATAACTTCATGGGCAAAAAAATGGCCCAAATTTAAAGTTATTGACCTATTACAGAGGTATCCAACCATGAATGCCTTCTAAGTCTATGTCTAGGTCACCACTCTATGTAGGATTCTAAAATGTCACGATACATTGATATGAGTATGCTTATGTGAAGTATGTGTAGATACAAAGAAAATTAAGCATGTGTAAAGATAAGTAAGGCACCAAAGCATAACTCTATTCATAAAACTAAACAAAGTCTTATGTATTTCAAATGAAATTCATTTCACCAAACAAACATATCAACTACTAAAACATTAAGAAAATCAAGGAAAACATGAAACATGGACAAAAGAAGACATTAGTCATGCATGTGGGATTTCAAATCATGGCTCTACAGGCACAGGTGGGTCTCTAGTGCTAAGCAATGGGTCCATCTTACCTTCTACCCTCATAATCTGCTCTTGCATGTTACTGTTCTACTCCTGCATTTGTTGGAGGTGCCCCTAAATCATGACCATAGTGACAGGCGGCTCAGGGGAAGGGTGTTCAATACTTGGATGATCAGGCTTAGCACTTGGCTTGGCAATCTATTACTTAGCTCACCCTCTTCTTACTTACTCTCTTTTCTTTCTCTCCTTCTCCACACACCATCGTCATCTTCATACCACTTAGCCTTAAAGAGAGAGGATGCCCCTGTGCCATATTTTGGGTATAACTCTATAGCTACCTCCATACTTGCATTAACTTCATAGATTTTAACAAGTCAGTAATCAAAGAAGGAACAGGAAAGTTATCAAAATTAGATTTGGCTAGGTTCATCATGTAGAAAGGAATGAGGAAACGTAGATCAGGATTCTTCTTTTCTATTAAACAAGCCATAATTTAAAAATCTTCATGAGTTATGGTTATATGACTCCCTGCCCTAGGACACAGTACATGAGTGATGATTAGATGAAGTGACCTCTCATGAAAATTAAGATTAGCAGCCTTGGGACTTGCCATTTCAAGATTATGGTTCTTAAAAACTATCCTAGCATTGTCTTCCATAGTAATGCTCACGCATTCTTTACAATCATCTCTAAATACCCATTACTGCCCTCTAAGCCTACATATTATTCTCGGTGTCACAATGAAACCTTTTCCTCCCACATAGGTTTTGAAAATACACCTCTTAGAAGTCTCTCCAACCTTAATCTCAATCTTTGATATGTTAGCAAATCTCCTTTTTACATCTATAATGTTGTTATAGAATAACCTAATTACCCAGTCATAGGATATGGTGTTTTGTCCAATCAGGCTTGTGGGAACTAGTTGGAAATCCTATGCTATTTAAGAATACCCAATCTATCATCCTATCATGAGTTATAGAACTTGAGATGAAGTGAGTATCAAAAAGCTTACTTTTCTCCTTGGATTGAAAGTTATTTTCATCAAAGGAAAACGGGTGCTTTGATCTTGGCATACTTGATTACTTGTAGTTTGATCTAGGGTTTGGCTTTTGAAAGGGCTTTGTGTGTGGGAGACTCAGCTTGGGGAGAGTGTGAGATAGAGAGAGAGAAAATGTTTCGTGACTTTTGGCAGGAGTTAAGTGAAGTCTAAACCTAGAGATTTTTATTTATATCCATGACTGCATACTTCACGAGTCAATTCATGTCCATTAGGTAGTTGACTCACTCAACTTTCTATCTAATTTTTAGATATCTATCATCTTAAGCTAGTCAACTCATCATCTAATAGTAGTAGACTTACCATGTCTAAGGCTAAGTGTATAATGATGAGTATCGATACTCCATCTTTGAAGTGTAAATATTTAGTCCTATTCATGCCATATATTCACTATGTGTTCAAGGGCTAGTAGATTTTGTGTACACATCCAATCAACTTATGGTGTCTAGATGCTATTATGCACAATAGTTAGTATCGATACTTATATATTAAGGTGTCGATACTCAGCACTATTTATCCTAAGTGTAAAATGTCTAGTTGACTTGTAATTCATAGTTAGTCGACTACTAGTGCCATGGTGAATGTTCAACCTTATTTCTACAATGTTTGGTATTGGAACTTGAAGGTTTGAGTATCAGAACTCACCCGTATTCATCCTATGCAACTAAGTCCTAGTCGACTGCCTATCTATAAGTACTCAACACATCCAATATTTTAAGTCTGAGATCCATCTATTTTCTGTTATCTCCTTCGAGCCAAGTCAACTAGCGCTGTGAGCAAGTTGGCTTGTCATTTGAGATTTTCAACATCATGTATTGACAAGCAAATAGCCAAAACACAATCAAATTATGACAATCAATCAATCATCAATCCTCAAATTTCATCATCCCTAACTCTCTCCTTAGGCTATACAACCTATTTTTATCTAGAGATTTGGTAAATATATCAGCTATTTGCTTATCTATTTTGATATACTCAAGAATTATATCTCATTTTAGCACATGGTCTATTATGAACTAGTGCCTCAATTCAATATGCATTGATCTTGAGTGATGGACTGGATTTTTGATTGAATTGATGGCACTTGTGTTATCACACCTAATTGGAATGCCTTCTAACTCTAAGCCATAGTTTTTCATTTAATGATTTATCTACAACACTTGAGCATAGCACTAGCCAGCAGCTATGTATTCTGCTTCAATAGTTGATGTTGTAACACTATTTTGTTCCCTTAAAGACCAAGACACCAACATAATTCCAAAATATTGGCATGTGCTACTAATACTCTTTCTTTCCACTTTGCATCTAGCAAAGTCTACATCAGAATAACCATAAAGCTCAAAGGATAGCATCATACCTGATACCTAAGCTATGTGCGTTCTTGTATCTAAGGATTCTTTTCACTACTTGTGCGATTTTAGGAGCTAATTGAAATCTTGCATACAAGCATACATTAAAGAGAATGTTAGCACTAGATATTGTGAAATATAACAAAGAACCTATCATACTTTTATTTAACTTAGAACACACAGGTTTGTCTTCTTCATCCTTATCTATTTTCATAGTGGTGTTCATTGGGGTGGCACTTCCCTCAGCTTTTTCTAAGCCAAACTTCTTCACCAATTCCTTAGCAAACATAGATTGACTAATGAAATTCCCTTTCTTAGTTTGATTTATCTGTAATCCTAGGAAGTAATTCTCTCCCATCATGCTGATCTCAAACTCAGCATGCATGGCTTGAGCAAACTCTTCGTAAAACTTTTCATTGGTGGATCCAAAGAATATGTCGTCAATATAGATTTGTGCTATCAACATTTTTTTATCTTTTCTCTTGATGAACAAGGTTGTATCGATCTCACCAAAAACTACTTAGCCTTTCATATCGATCTCTTGGAGCTTGTTTCATACCATACAATGCCTTTAACAATCTATACACATGGTCTACATGATTAGGATGTTTAAAGCTTGGTGATTGCTCTATATATATAGTCTCCTCAATTATTCCAATTAGAAATACACCTTTAACTTCCACCTAATGTAACTTAAAGTTCATGAAACAAGCAAAGGCAAGAAGCATCCTAATTGTTTCCAATTTTACCATAGGGTATAAGTCTCATCATAATATATCCCTTCTTCTTGACTATATTCCTATGCTACTAGTCTTGCTTTATTTCTTGTGATAATTCCATGTTCATCAAGCTTGTTATTGAACACTCATTTTGTACCAATAATAGATTGATCTTTTGGCCTAGGTATAAGGTTCTAGACATCATTTCTCTCAAACTGATTAAGCCCTTCTTGCATGGCTAATATCCAATTTTCATCTCCTAATGCCTCATCAACCTTCTTAGGCTCAATTTGTTAAATGAAAGCCAAAAATTTACATTGATTTTGTAGAGCTAATCTTGTTCTTACTCCTAAACTTACATTGCCTATGATATTCTCTACATTCTCCTTTTCTAATCACTGGATATTTGATTTCTTACCCTTGGGGAGTTTCTTCCTCTTGCTTAGATTCCTAATCTATCTCAGAAATTTCCTCATGAGCATTTTCATTTTTTGCAGCTTTTAGTTTCTTAATTATCACATCCAGGGTTTTATCATTAAGATTCTTTTTTTCCAAAGTGATCATTTTCATCAAATTCTATAAGAATTGATTCTTCAACCGTCATAATCCTTTTGTTATATACCCCATATACATTGTTAGAGGTTGAGTATCCTAAAAGATGTCCTCATCACATTTAAGATGTAATAGGCTATGTTGGGTTTCTTGCTTTTGTAAAATGTATATTGGATTTTCTGAAGGATGGGTCTAATCAAAGCTCTATTTAAGATGTAATAGGCTATATTGACAGGCTCCACCCAAAAGTACTTAGGCAAGTTATGCTTATAGAGCATTGTTCTTGCCATCTCTTCTACAATCCTTTTCTTCCTCCCTATAATCCCATTCTATTGGGTGTCCAAAAAGATAAAAAGTTATGATCTATCTCATACTCTTCACAAAAGTCCTTCATGGTCTTATTCTCAAACTCCTTTTCCATGTCACACTTGATGCTCTTGATTGAGCATCATTTCTCATTCTGGACTCTCTTACATAGCTTGATGAAGGTATTGCGGGTCTCCTCTTCCTTTGCCAGGAATAACACCCATGCATAACTAAAGCAATCATCTACGATCATAAAACTATAGTGTTTTTCCCCTGGGCTCCGAGTTGTGGTCGGTCCAAATAGATTTATGTGTAGAAGTTCTAAGGGTTTATTGGTTGACACTTTATTTTTGGGCTTCAAAGATGATCTGGTATGCTTTCCCTTCTTGCAGGCATCTACAACCAATCTCTTTCAAATCTAAGTTTGGGCAGGCCTTTTATTATGTCTTTTCTAACTAGTTTTGATATAAGGTCTATGCTTGCATGGTCTAACATTCTATGCCAAAGCCAAGCATTGTCATGGCTCACAGCCATGAGACATGTCATAAATGTTTCCTGGCCTAACACCTCTAAATCTAACCTCTTTGTTAGATTTATCTATCACTTTATAACAATCAAAGTCAAACAAAACTGCATAGCCTTTGTCATAGACTTGAGAAAAGCTAAGTAAATTATGCTTTAGATTTTTAACTAACAAAACATGCTCATCTTGAGTTGGAGACATACCTATATTGCTGACAACAATGCCTTTATTTCTTTTCTCCAAGTAACTAAATCTTGTGGTATCTCCTGTCATGTGCTAGGAGTAGCCACTATCCAGGATCCATGCGTTCTTGGAGAAAGAAGTTTAGCCCTTTGGTACCTAAATCTTTTTATATCTGGCTTGGTTAGTCAAAGTGTTAGTCCTAACTAATTCTAAAGACACCCATTGCATTGTGACTTTTCTTTGTGCAGTGCTTCTAAACCCACATGTATTAGTGTTGTGGCCTATTCTATGACATTGTATGCATCTCTAGTGCATTTAAGGTCTTTGTACCCTACTTGTGCTTGTTTGTTTTCTAGGTTTCATATGCTTATTTTTATACCTTATTTTCATACATGCATGACATCCAGTCTTGATCTTACTAGTCCCTAAGCTAGGCACAAAGAAGCTTTAATGCTTCTTCTGAGTTTTTGCAAGGTCATATCCTAGGCCGGTATTTGTCATACACTACCCTTTAAACTCCTAACATTAAATCTAGTTTTTCTTGGCCTTAAGCAAACTTATACAAAAGGGAACTGAGTCTCTGATTCTTTCCTTTTCTTGTTTAAGTTCATCTTTTAACTTTGTTGGCTCAAAGGCATTGTTTTGTTTGTAGACATATGCATTTGTTAACTTTGTAACTCAGTTTTTAAGTTCTTGGTCTCTTTAGTCTTAGTTTCCAATTCAACATGCATATTTTCTTTGTCTTTCTTCAAATTATCATGATCTTTCTTTAGTTCTTCATTTTCAAGTTTTAGTCTGTTTCTTTCTTCTTTTAACTGAACAAGTACTTTCCTAAGAGATGAGTTTTTCTTGGTTACTTTCCTAAGATCTCTAAGGGATTCTAAAAGTGTTTTATGCAATTTTTGTGCTGATAATTCAACTTTTGAATCAGAAGCATTAAAAAAATCAGAATAATAAGAACATACCTGTTCCCTTTGGTTCTCCTCCAATGCCAAGATGCATATATTGACCTACATAGTCTCAACTTCCTCTTCTAAACAGCCACTATCCTTTATCACTTCATGCAGCCAATGCTTTCTTTTTTTTCCTTCTATTCTTTCTTTTCAGCTCTCTTGAGTTAAGGACATTTTGCCTTTGTGTGGTCAATTTTCATACATTCATAGCATCAGACCTTTTCATTCTTCTTTGACTTTCTGAATCCTACTTTGCCTTTGTTCCTTCTTCTACTCTGTCATGCCCCGACCTGCAGGTCGAGCACACGAATAGACCGCCGCAACTCCTCGAAGCATGGGTATGCCCTACTCGCACATCGAGGTGACGCAAGACAAATATTATGTGTAACATCACAACTTTATTCAATATCCCAAGTCAAATCATATAGTGACAGAAGAATAAAATCTTTAGAAAATTTTTTTAAAACATTTGCCTCCAATTTACATGTAACATTTATACGCATGGTCCAATAGTGAACAAGGGTGGGTATGAACACATACCCGATTGTGCCTCTCGGTAAAGCTCATGGTGCTGTATCTCAATGTAAGTCAACACAGTCTAAGCTGAAAATGTAATTATGAGGGGTAAGTATAATCCACATACTCAGTGAGTAAGGTGCAATGACTACATAATGACAATAAATGAATTTGTGAGAGTGACAAGTCAAAATATCATTTTCAAATTTATATTTCATTTATTTACAAATATATCATGTAATTCAAAATAATATGCATCCTTATCATCAATCATACATTAATGGGGTGTCAAAAACGTATTCTAGTCATAGTTTGGCCTAATTATGGTAAAATCCACCAAGGGGCCACCAAAATGTCACAAGAATAAAACACATATATTTTCCCCCTTCCCTTAGTGTTGACACGGTCCTCACGTGGTGCTCGTCTATTAGATCCATTAGACAGAGACAGGGGACTCAAACCCCAGCTCCCGTGTTACCCCACCATGTCACCCTGTCGGGTAAACGCTCAATACCGTGGTAGGGAGTGTGCTATAGTCACTATACACCATCCCATAATCATACACATGTGTCATATGTCATCGTTCATAAATCTTTACTCATAAAAGAAAAACATGGTACTATCAAGTAATCATTATATCAAAATGTAATTTTCTTCACAGAATAACATTTCAGGACATGCCACAAACACTAAAATATTTCTAAATCATATTTCAAAATTCATTTATAAAAATTCATGATCAAAATCATTTTTTATTTAAAGTCAGAAATAGTTCGTCCCACTCACCTCTGCCGGGGAGGGTACGCCACTCCCCTTAACTATCCTCGTTTTCTCGAACGAATCACCCCTCGTATGACAATGTAACCCTACATCTAAATTAAACAATATGTATCGTTCATCAATTCAATTACAATATTATATCATTGGATTATAAGATACATATAGAATTGTTCTCTTTCATAAGGTTAAATCTCAAATTTCATACTTAGAGAAAAATTCCTACAAAAGCTATCACATGCAGGTTTAGTAAAATCATGATATCTTTTAAAGTCTTAATCGGATTCAAATAATTTAAATTTTCTCATAAATATAAGACATATATCTTCAACTTTTATGTTTATACCAACTTCAAATTCTAAACACACGAATTTAGAAAAATTTATCACTTTTTCAGTCTACATTCCTAAAACCAACTCTGGACAGTTTTGGGAGAAATTCCATATCTCCCAGTATACTTCTCCAATTTAAGAAATTCTTATCCCATATTGAAGATACGACATAGATCTAAAACTTTCTAGTTTTGACTATCTCAGATTTTAAATGTATAATTTTATAAAATTCAAATTTCATCTCGGTTTCAGTTTTATAACTATTTCTGCATAGTTTTAGTGAAAATATCATAAATTTCTACATAAAACTCTGATTCAAGTGATATTTATGTCAACTTAAAGATAAGAGAGAGACCTAAAACTTCTATGTTTAAAGTTTCTCCAAATTGTATTCATAAGATACCTCAAAAAATCACACAATTTACTGGTTATATACAGGACAAAAAACAGAATTGGTGAAACATGCTAAAACTCCAAAAATCACCAAAAATTGATTCCTTCATGAAATGCTTCAAATGATATACCATTTTAAGGAAGTCTAGTTTATAGAGAAATAAATTTCTTAGATTTTTTATTTTTACAGAATGAGATATCATAAGAATACTATACAAGACTAAATCTAGAAATCAATATCTAGCATGCTAGCATAGATACCAAAGTAACTAGTCATCAAATAATTTAATCTTAGCATAAGTTTGGACATGTTACCTCCTTTGTAAGATCTCTTTATCAATAAATACCAGTACTTTCTTTAAATCCTTGAATTTTTTTATTACCTTAGAAAAATCAAATCACAATGAACACAAATCCCTACACAATACTTCTATACTTCCAATTGAAATTTAAGAATTTCCAAAAGTTGTTCTTATCTCTTTGGCTCCATAGTTGAACTCAAAAATGGAAATAGACTCTACATATTTCATGCAAGGGGTGGTTTGAATGAAGAAAATGAGCCCAACTCATCTTAAACAAGTTCTTTTATAAACTTAGTCAAATATCCTTGACCATTAGATTATTCCATGCATTATTTCAACCTTCCACTTGTCCTAGTACTTAAACCATGCAATTGTTGGTTCAAGCAACCTTCATGCACTCCATTAGGTGTCTTGTGGACGTTCATGTCAAGGGGGAGAAGTGTCACAAATTAGAACAAGCTATTCTAGCTTGTTTTCATGCATAAATTTTTTTCCAATAAACTTTCATACATAAATTTTTATCCAATGAGTTTTCTTGAATGTTGAATAATCCTATGTGGCCACTAACCAACCTTGCTTCCCTCTTGACCAATCATTTGGCTCCAATTGTCCATCCTTGTGGGGTTTGCAATTTAGTCCCTCAACTTTCCTTAATTACATTTAAGTCCCTAACTTTTAACAATTTACATTTTTGGTCCCTATGAAATTTTGTTCGAAATTTCTTAAATATATGAAATTTCATTTAAATATCTTTATTTAAGTTTGTAGGTCTTTTCTTAGCCATAATTGACTTCTTTAGACTTTACTGGCACTTGCCGAGAAGGTTTTTAGCTTACCGATAAAATTTTCGATTTTCGCGATTTTGAAACGAAACCTCAAGATAAATAAATAGATAATTAAAATTTCATTTTAGATGTCCCAAAAAGATGTTAATATATATATAATTATGAGGAGTGGTACATGTTACACAGTCACCGGAAATCGGTATTACAATTCCTAACCCCTAATAAAAAGTTTCGTTCTCGAAACTAAACTGAAACTATATATCAAATAGTTGGGGATACTGTCTCCTCATAGCATCCTCGGGCTCCCAAGTTTGCTCCTCGATCTGGTCGTTCCTCCAAAGTACTCTAACTAGGGGGACCTCCTTACTCCGTAGCTTCTTGGTCTATCTGTATAAGATGGCTACGGGTTAGACGGGGAAGCTCAAATCATCGCTCAACTCTACCGGTGGAGGCTCCAACACATGGGAAGGATCAAGAAGGTACTTCATCAGTATCGAGACATAGAATATGTCGTGAATCCATGCTAACTCAAGAGGTAGGTCCAATTTGTATACCACTTTCCCAATCCTCTCAAGGACTCGGAAAGGTCCAATGTATATAAGGTTAAACTTTCCCCGTTGTCTGAATCAGATCATCCCTTTCCAAGAGGATACCCTCAGAAACACCATGTCTCCCTCCCCGAACTCCAAAGGTCATCATCGTTTGTTTGCATAGCTTTTCTGCCTATCCTGGACAGCTTTCATCTGAGCACGGATGACCTTCGCTTTCTCCTGGGTCTTCTCAATCAAATCTATACAACTAAGCTGTCTCTCCCCGACCTTGTCCCAACACAAGGGTGTCTGGCACTTTCTCCCATACAAGGCTTCATATAGTGGCATCCCAAAACTAACCTGGTAGCTACTATTGTAAGCAAACTCGATCAACGGGAGGTGCTGGTCCCAACTTCCCTTGAAGTCCATGACACAAGATCTGAACATATCCTCTGGTGTCTGAATGGTCCTCCCAGACTGACCGTCCGTCTGGGGGTGAAATGCAGTACTGAACTTCAGTTGGGTACCCATGGCCTCTTGCAACTTCAGCCAAAATCGAAAAGTAAAACATGGGTCTCTGTCTGATACAATAGACATTGGAACTCCATGTAGTCGAACTATCTCACTGATGTATAGGCAGGCCAAACCCTCTAGTGGGTAGCTACTGCGAATGGAAAGGAAATGTGCAGACTTGATGAGTCTATCTACGATCACCAAGATAGCATCATGTCGTGTCGAAATCCGTGGAAGACCCATTATAAAATCCATAGTGATATGTTCTCACTTCCACTCAGGAATAGGAAAAAGCTGTAGTGTGCCGGCTGGTCACTGATGCTCAGCCTTCACCTGCTTGCATACCAAGCACCAAGTAACAAAACTGGCTATCTCATGCTTTATGCCCGCCCACTAGTAACTTTCTCGAATCGTCCGGTACATTTTTATGCTACCAGAATGCATAGCATAGGCTGAAGAGTGAGCCTCCTCTAATATGGCACGTCTAACGTCATCATCCTTTGGAATACATATACGTCTCCCAATAACTACTAGGTCATCATCCCTGACTCTGAAGTCTTCGCCTTCCCCTTTCTTGATCCTCTCAACAATCCCTTGAAACTTCTCATCAGTAAACTGAAGTTTCCGAATATGGTCAAGTAGAGCCGGTCTCACCTCAAATCTAGCCAAAAGTACTCCAAAATCATCTGTGGTCAGTCTGACTCCTAGTGAGCGGAGTCTAATAAGACATGAGAGATAAGAACTCTTGGTGGGTGCTGATGATGACGACTTATAACTCATTGCATCTACAATGACATTTGCTTTCCCCGGGTGGTAGTCAATAATCAAATCATAGTTTTTAAGAAGCTCCAACCATCTCCTCTACCTGAGATTGAGCGCCCTCTGAGTGAGTAGATACGTCAAGCTTTTGTGGTCTGTATACACCTAGCAAGTAACCCCGTATAGATAGTGTCACCAAATCTTCAAAGCAAACATAATAGCAGCAAACTCTAAGTCATGGGTAGGATAATTCAGTTTATGCCTCTTCAACTGTTGGGATGCATAAGCGATAACCCAAACCTTTTGTATCAAGACACAACCTAATCCCTGTTGGCTGGCATCACAGTATACCTCGTAGTCACAATCGCTAGTAGGGAGAGTTAGGATAGGTGCTAACGTTAGTCACTATTTGAGCTCCTGAAAGCTCGCCTCACAGTGGTCATCCCAAACAAACTTGACTTCTTTCGCGTCAAGTTGGAGAGTGGAGCGGTAATCTTGGAGAATCCCTCTACAAACCTCCGATAATATCCTGCCAATTCAAGGAAACTCTGCGCCTCCGTAACGCTCCATGGTTGTTCCCATTTCAGAATAGCCTCAACTTTCTTTGGGTCCACAAAGATCCCATCGACAAAAACTACATGACCTAGAAAGTCAATCTCTCTCAACCAAAACTCGCACTTGGAGTAGTTGGCATATAACTCCTTCTCACAGAGTGTCTGTAGTACAGCCCGTAGGTGCTTGGAATGCTCCTCATCACTCCTCAAATGCACAAGAATATCATCGATAAAGATGATGACAAATCTATCCAGGAAGGAGTGAAATACATGGTTCATCAGGTCCATAAAAGCTACTGGGGCATTAGTCAGTCCAAACAGTATCACCAAGAACTCAAAGTGACCGTACTAGGTCCTGAAAGCTATCTTGGGAATATCACCTTCCCTGATCCGTAGCTGATGATATCTAGATCTCAGGTCGATCTTAGAGAAAACTTGGGTCCCTTGGAACTGATCAAACAGATCATCAATCTGAGGTAATGGGTATCGATTTTTTATGGTCACCCGATTCAACTGTCGATAATCGATACATAATCTGAGAGTGTCATCCTTCTTTCGGACAAACAATACTGGAGCTCCCCAAGGCGAAGTGCTCGGTCTGATGAAGCCATTATCCAATAATTCTTGCAATTGGACTTTTAGCTCTTTTAGCTCTACCGGGGCCATCCTATATGGTAGATGGAGATAGGAGCAGTGCCTGGTGCCAAGTCAATGGCAAAATCAAACTCCCAGACTGGAGGTAATCTGGGTAGCTTCTTAGGAAATATATCAGGAAACTCTTACACCACTGGGATATCATTTATTCTTGGTCCCTCCACTGTGGTGTCAACAACATACGCCAGATACACTGTACAGCCCTTACTCATCAATCTGCGGACCTCCAAAACTGATATCACACAATTTGGGAGAACCCGTCTAATTTCATGAAAAACCAATATTAGACACCCTGGTCTTCGAAATTCAACTGTTTTAGCAAAACAGTCCACTGAAGCTCTATGCCGGTGTAGCCAATCCATACCCAGGATGGTGTCAAAGTCCAGTATGTCTAGTGGAATCAGATATGCTTTTAATACTTTGCTCTCCACCTTAACTCCACAGTCTCGATACACCTCTTTCCTGACAATCTGCTCCCCTAAGGGAATAATGACTAGCAGCACTTTATCCAGTGGTACGAGAACCTTATCAATGTAGTGAGCGAAGTCCGTGCTCACAAAAGAACATTTCGTCCCAGTGTCAATCAACACATGGGCATCTCTTCCGAAGATAATCATAGTGTCTATCATCCGAATTTATAAAGTCCATTAGTCCAGTATCATCAAAATAAATGAAAATTACTTAAGGATAAAACCACAAAATGGATATATATATCATCTTTCAAAGTTTATCAAAATACATCATAGTCTAAAGTTTTTATATATCATCAAGATGAGGAGTGGGGGTAGCACCTGTTACTATGTCTAGACTGGCCTGTACCTCCTCGTCGGTCATAGCATATAGTCTAGTCTGTGTCCTGGGCTGCTGATGAGGAGGTGGAGCATGCATGTTACTTGTCACGCCCCGAACCGAGATCGTGAACAGCCACCCGTTGCCCTGGATGCCGGCTGTATTTTTACATAAAATCGGGCAGAACCTCCCCATAAATCAGAGGTCTCCCATGTACAATTTCACCTGTATTTCAACATTCATCCTGTAAAATAAACAAATGGTCATCCCTGCCTCTCCAAAATCAACCAATTCCCACAGCCAACATTCAGAACAACGCAAGGCTATAAAATTTCTAGCAAACCTAACTACAGACCTCTACTGTTATGCCCAACTAGAGCATGAGCAGCCACTACCCTAAGTGGACCTAAAATTTTATATAATATACAATACTTTTTCCCAAGTAACATTCAAATACGTACAATCGCCTCAATGTAAATGAAATATGAAAGTTTCACAAATAAATATACATAAATTATACAGTCATCCCAAAATAAGTACACGGCCAACTACGAACCTCAATAAGACCTCGCAGGGTCAAAAATATAATACGTAATTCAAGTTTCAACTTAAACTTAAAACCTCACCGTCCAGAATAATCAGATCTATCAAAATCTCTAAACTCTGAAGTATCGCTCCAGCACAACGATCCTGTCTGAGGGAGGAAAGAAGAGGGGTGAGTATCTATGGGAGGATACTCAGCAAGTGAGGGGAAGGACATCGTGCTATCAATATCAAGTGTGAACTTGGAGTGTCAAAGCATGTAATACAATATCAGGTATACGAAAACAGCGTGCAGTTTTAACATATCTCAAGGCACACATCAGAAAATAACATATGCATCCATCCAAGTATCAAATCACATACGTAGAGCGGCCGTATAAACAACCCCGGCAATGGTCTACCTCGACCAAGGACGGGCGCATTGGGGGTTTTCACAATGCAATTATCAAATAATAGCTTTCTACCCCAATATTGGCCACAGGCTACTCTAACTAGCCTGTAAATAATAATAATAATAATATACATATAAATAATCAGCCGTGTATGATGCCCCCGCCTAGTGCTAGACAGAGGTAAAACTCACGTCCTCCCCCGATGAGGGTTCAACCTTGGACAACCATACACACGACAATCTGGCGGATACCTCCGGCCAAAGAGTATCTGGCACAAGGGGTGCCGCTACCAAATGTCCTTCGTAGCTACGGAACAATATCAAATCGGCCGGGCACGTGGCCCCATGCATCCCAACACCATATCGGCCGGGCATATAGCCCCATGCATTGTATCATAATATCAGCCGGGCATACAGCCCAAAATGGTACGTATAAATCCATTCAAAACCATGTGCCAATGCAAGTGGAAGCATTAAAACATGTCAATATATCAAAAGGGTGGCACAATATCCGGTTATCAAACTCATGGATACATATCAATAAAATCAGCAGTTGGGACACTCCAATGGTCACAAAAATATGTACATATACTTATCAAAATCCAAAAATTCAATTTTCACATGTATAGAAATCATGTCGTTTGAAAATCGGTAAAACATGATTTATCAATCAATAGTAGATGTCGTAGTCTCACTCACAGTATGGGGGAGGGTAGTGCACTCCCCAATAATACTACGAATCAAACCAAACTTGACTCCTCGAGTCTCCAAGAAAGTCAACCTAATCAAATCACGAATTTCATCAATTTTCCAACTAATTTCAGGGTTTATCATTTTCCTTAAGTTCGTACAAACCCTAAACTCTTTAATTTATAAATGTACTCCAATGTAATCAATTTCATTCCATTTATAAATAAATAACGAAATCCAAACCAATCTAAATTCAAACACCTAAAACCGTTCAAAATCGAAAACCAATCCCAAATAAATAAATTTCCTACAAATTGGAAAAAATCTTTGAAAAATCATACACTTTTAAATTTCCATCCGATTTCTTCAAACCATAGATCATTTTAAAGGTATTGAAGCCTATTTTCATAATACGGAAATTGTATTTTGATTTCCTATATGCAAGACAACTTAAAATGAAAAAAACTGCATATATTCTTAAACTTAATTCCAAATCCCAACTGTTTTCATATATTTGTCAAGTTAAACTCTAAGAGAAGCTATTCAAATCAAGTCAATACAATTCTATTATCCAAAACAACCCAATTTGTATAACATTCTATATTTAACCTTATTAATTACATATAACATCAAACGCGCATTTCAACTCTCTTCTAACAATTATCCTAACATATGCAATACACTCTTACTCTAATTTACCCTAAATTCGTCCAAATAAATCGAATAGGTTCGAAATCCCTCACCTAGGGTTTTCTCGAATCGCAAACTTGACTTCCGAATGTACTTCGTTCAATCCAAGACCTGCAGTATTCGCAATTCAAAACGGATTCTAACTGTTAGACTAAACCACTTAAGAGTATTAACTATAGGAATAAAAATCAAAAATCAGCCTTTACCTACGCAGTGAGAGGATCGCAGAAAACCGTCGCGGCCTAGGGTTTCTGAGGCTTCTTGTTGCTTGCAGTGGGCTCTCGAAGGAGAGTACAGACTACTCGAGCGAGCAAGCAAGGAAAGCAGCACTGCAACCGCGCACGCGGGAGCTGTCGCGCGCTGTAGTCGAGCGTGCAGAGCTGTCGCGCGCTGCAGGGGACAGTCTCGCGCGGGGTCACGCCCGCGTAGGGGTTGTCTCGCGAGCGCTGGGGCAGGGGCTGTCGCGTGAGCAGTCGCGCGCTGTTGCGCGTGCAGGGAGAGAGAGATAGGGAGAAATAGAGAGAGAGCCGAGGGTCTATCGTGCGTGGGGAAGGGGAGAGAGAGAGAAGGGAGACTGAGAGACAGAGAGGGAGGTAGAGAGTGGAAGATGGGTGGTGGTGGTGGC
This sequence comes from Dillenia turbinata, assembly GCA_037126225.1. NCBI lineage: Eukaryota > Viridiplantae > Streptophyta > Magnoliopsida > Dilleniales > Dilleniaceae > Dillenia > Dillenia turbinata. The sequence goes on along the minus strand of JBAMMX010000016.1, from coordinate 17,424,638 downwards.
TGTGTGGCGGAGGAAGCGAAGAGAGAGACTCGCGGGAGAGAGAGGGAGAGTATGACTGTGAGAAGAATAGAGAGAGAATCGAAGGGAAAGAGAGGGAATAGGGGGTGGAAGACGAACGGTGACGGTGGCAGCCGCTCGCAGCGGTGAGAGAGATCGCGAAAGGGAGAGAGTGAGAGAGCAACCGAGAGAGAGAAAGAGAGAGATAAAGAGTGAGACCGAGCGAGAGAAAACAGAGATGGAGGTGAAGAGAGAGTGGGTGGTGGCCAACCGTGGCGGATGGTGGAGCCGAGTGGGTGGCAGAGCAGGGCAGCAGCGGAGGCGCGAGGGGGAGAAGACGAAATGGCAGAGAGAGAAAGAGAATGAGAGAGAGAAAGAATTAGGGCTTTAAGCCCTAATTCGATTTTTTTCATTTTTTTTTGTTATTATTATTATTAATATTATATATGTTTTTATTTAGATAAATAAATTTATAAATAAATAAATGAGTAAATAATTAAATTAATAAATGAAAAATATATTCTTCACATCACGAATTGAAATACGGATACTTTTGAACATATCAAAAATTAAATTTTAATACCCCGAAATCGAAAATCAATAAAGTTAAAATCTCTCTATATAATAAACTGAGGAATGTTTCATTAAATTCAGAAACGGGAGTACAAAAGTACGGTACCTCAGAATCGGCGTTACATTACTCCCAGTGAAAGACTTCCCTGCGACACTATGAGGAGATGCCTGAGCTGCTCCTAGGGCCATAAGGAAAGCTTTGATTTGGGGCATGACTATACCTCTCAGCTCATGGATCGGGACAACGGTCTTTGAAGTGTCCTTCCTTTCCGTACTGGTAACATCTGCCAGAGAATTGGCATGGGCCTATGTATGCCTTCTTACAAATCGGGCAGGACCTTCTCTACTCTCCTCCGAACCACAGCACATTGCCCAAGTTACCTCCCGGTATACTCATCAGTGCTGATGACTGCCTATACTACCCATGAGGTGTGGTCCCGGGCCCCTGTCTAAGGCCGTCGCTATATAAACCTTGGCCTCTACTCCTCTTGGAGCTCTGTCCCTACCCAAATCCAGGCCTCTTCCTTTGGTCTTGCTAGTCGCGGAGTCTGTTCCATTCTTTGATGTTCTGTTCTGCTCTCAGTACCCATTATAGAACTTTAGCATATGTATCCTCCTCGGAGACTATCATTTGGTCTTCGATGGCGAGATTTAGTCCATGTTCAAACTTGAATCTCCTGGTCTCCTCAGTCGCCACCAACTTTGGAAAAAATGCCGCCAATCTGCGGAACTCAGTCTTGTACTCTAACACAGACTTCTGCCCTTGCTTCAACTCCAAGAACTCTCGCCGCTTCATGTCGCAGTCGAACATCGTGTAGAACTGGGAATCAAACTCCTTCAGAAAGTCACCCCAAATCAGAAGCTCATCCGCTCTATCCTTGACGCCATCCCACTAGTCACGGGCATCATCCTCTAAGAGTCCGACTGCTATCACCAGCTTAAGCCTATCCTCAACCCCCATGTCCTCCACAGCCTCTTTGACTCATTTGAGCCACTTCCTAGCCACAACGGGGTCGTGGGTCTCAGAAAATGACTCACACCCTAGACTCCTAGCCTCTCTCAGTAAGGTGGAGACCTCTGTCATTTTCGAGTAGTCGGCGTAGTCGCCAGCATAGGAGAAGGCACTGGTACCACTGTGGATACAGGCAGAGTCTCAACCGTCGATGCAGGTGGTGTTCTCATCTGGTCTCGGTGGGCCGTCCACCATCTCATCATCTCCCTGAGTATGGAGAGCGGTGGGGGGTACTTCTCTAGCAGGAGGGGTCTGAGGTGCTTGAGACGATGACACGGCCTCGAGCAGGGTCTCAGTGGTACACCTCGGTCGTTCTCAGGGATGCATAGTTCTATACAAAGGACCACGCTTAGTACTAAAGAGTGGGAAAGCAAAAGGTTAGGTGCTAACCAAACCCCCTAATAAAGATTAACGTTATAGGACTATAGGAGACAAATTATAAACTCTTTGAAAAACATTTTACAAATACTGGAAGCGAAATAAAGTAGATACAAAACCGAGCGCTCCGATGCCACCGAAATCTGTCACGCCCCGACCCGCAGGTCGAGCACCCGAACAGACCGCCGTAACTCGTCGAAGCATGGGTATGCCCTACTCGCATATCGAGGTGACGCAAGACTAATATTATGTCTAATATCACAACCTTATTCAATATTTTAAGTCAAATCATATAGTGAAAGAAGAAGAAAATCTTCAGAAAATTTCTTTAAAACATTTGGCTCCAATTTACATATAATATTTATATGCATGATCCAATTGTGAACAAGGGTGGGTATGAACACATACCCGATAGTGTCTCTCGGTAAAGCTCGTGGTACAGTATCTCAATGTAAGTCAACACAGTATAAGCTGAAAATGTAATTATGAGGGGTGAGTATAATCCATATACTCAGTGAGTGAGGTACAATGATTATATAATGACAATAAATGAATTTGTAAAAGTGGCAAGTCAAAACATCATTTTCAAATTTATATTTCATTCATTTGCAAATATATCGTATAATTCAAAATAATATGCATCATTATCATCAATCATACATCAATGCGGTGTCAAAAACGCATTCTACACATAGTTTGGCCTAACTAGAGTAAAATCCACCAAGGGGCCACCAAAATGTCATAAGAATAAAACACATATATTTTCCCCCTTCCCTTGGTGTTGACATGGTCCTCACGTGGTGCTCATCTATTGGATCCGTTTGACAGAGACAGGGGACTCAAACCCCTGCTCCTGTGTTACCCCACCACATCACCCCGTCGGGTAAACACTCAATATCGTTGTAAGAAGTGAGCTATAATCACTATACACCATCCCATAATCATACACATGTGTCATATGTCATCATTTATAAATCTTTATTCATAAAAGAAAAGCATGACACTATCAAGTAATCATAATATCATGATGCAATTTTCTTCACAGAATAACATTTCAGGACATGCCACAAATACTAAAATATTTCTAAATCATATTTCAAAATTCATTTATAAAAATTCATGATCAAAATCATTTTTCATTTAAAATAAAAAATAGTTCGTCTCACTCACCTCGACCGGGGAGGGTATGCCACTCCCCCAACTATCCTCGTTTTCTCGAACGAATCACCCCTCGTATGACAATGTAACCCTACACCAAAATTAAACAATATGTATCGTTCATCAATTCAATTACAATATTTTATCATTGGATTACAAGATACATATAGAAATGTTCTCTTTTATAAGGTTAAATCTCAAATTTCATACTTAAAGAAAAATTCATACAAAAACTATCGCGCGTAGGTTTAGTAAAATTACGATATCTTCTAAAATCTAGATCAGATTCAAATAATTTAAATTTTTCATAAAGTTAAGACATATATCTCCAACTTTTATGTTCAGAACAACTTCAAATTCCGAACACATGAATTTAGAAAAATTTATCACTTTTCAGTCTACATTCCTAAAACCAACTCTGCACAGTTTTGGGAGAAATTCCATATCTCCCACTATACTTCTCCAATTTAAGTGATTCCTATCTCAAATTGAATATAAGATATAGATATAAAACTTTATAGTTTTGATCATCCTCATATTGTAAATTTTTAATTTTATAAAATTCAATTTTCACCTCGGTTTCTGTTTTAGAACTATTTCTTTACAGTTTTAGTAAAAACATCAAAAAGTTTTTCATACAACTCCGATTCAAGTGATATTTATCTCAAATTAAAGATAAGCCAGAGACCTAAAATTTCCATGTTTAAAGTTTCTCCAAATTCCATTCATAAGATACCTCAAAAATTCACACAATTTACTGGTCGTACACATGACATAAAACAAAATTGGTGAAACATGCTAAAACTCAAAAAATCACCAAAAATCGATTCCTTCATGAAATGCTTCACATGATAAACCATTTTAAAAATTAGGAAGTCTAGTTTATAGAGAAATAAATTTCTTAGATTTTTTATTTCTACAGAATGAGATATCATAAGAATACAATACAAGACTAAATCTAGAAATCAATATCTAGTATGCTAGTATAGATACCAAAGTAACTAGTCATCAAATAATTTAATCTTAGCATAAATTTGGACATGTTACCTCTTTTGTAAAATCTCTTTATCAATAAATACCAGTACTTCCTTTGAATCCTTGAATTTTTTTATCACCTTAGAAAAATCAAATCACAATGAACATAAATTCCTACACAATGCTTCTATACTTCCAATTAAAATTTAAGAATTTCCAAAAATTGTTCTTACCTCTTTGACTCCATAGTTGAACTCAAAAATGGAAATAGACTCTACATATTTCATGCAAGGAGTGGTTTGAATGAAGAAAATGAGCCCAACTCTTCTTAAACAAGTTCTTTTATAAACTTAGCCAAATATCCTTGACCATTGGATCATTTCATACATCATCTCAACCTTCCACTTGTCCTAGCACTTAAATGATGCAATTTTTGATTCAAGCAACCTCCATGCACTCCATTAGGTGTCTTGTGGACGTCCATGTCAAGAGGGAGAAGTGTCACAAGTTAGAACAAGCTATTTTAGTTAGTTTTTATGCATAAATTTCTATCCAATGAATTTTCATGCATAAATTTTTATCCAATAAGCTTTATTGAAAGTGGAACAATCCTATGTGGCCACTAACCAACCTTGCTTCCCTCTTGATCAATCATTTGACTCCAATTTTCCATTCTTTAGGGGTTTACAACTTAGTCCCTCAAATTTCCTTAATTGCATTTAGGCCCCAAATTTTTAACAATTTACATTTTTTGTCCCTATGAAATTTTGTTTGAAATTTCTTAAATATATGAAATTTCATTTAAATATCTTTATTTAACTTTTTAGGCTTTTTCTTACTCATAATTGACTTCTTTAGGCCTTGTCGGCACTTGCGGAGAAGGTTTTCGGTTTACCGATAAAATTTTCGGTTTTCACGATTTTGAGAAAAAACTTCAAAATAAATAAATAGATAATTAAAATTTCATTTTAGATGTTCCAAAAAGATGTTAATATATATATACATGTTACACAGTCACCGGAAATCGGTGTTACATTCTCACCATGAATCATTTGAATTCCCTTGTGAGTAAGTTCACGTCTTCCTCTTCTTCTTCTTTATTGTCAAAGGTGCTTTCTTCATTGTCTACCTTAAGAGCCACTATTTTTCCTTTGTTTTTACTCACTACTCCTTTGGTATTTATTTTCATTCCATGCATTATTAGTGACCCCACCAATTGATCTATTATGAATGTTTCCAAAATTTTTGATTCCTCAATAGTAGTGACTTTAAGCTCCCAAGCCTTACATAAGCATCTAAGCACCTTGTTAATCATGCATTCCTAAGAAATGCCTTTTTCCAGCAGTCTTAGTTCATTAGTTATTGTATTGAAGTAGGTCATTATTTATCGAATGGACTCCCTATCCTTCATTCTAAAGGCTTCGTATTCCTGCTTCAACATTCTGATTTTGTTTTTCCTCACTTAGTCAATCTCTTCATAAGTTGCCTCCAGCCTTTCTCAAATCTCCTTAGCTATAATACAAGATAAAACTCTATTATATTCTTTGAGGCTCAGTGCTAAGTGCAAGAGGTTGACAACTTTGCAATTTGCCCAGTATGTTTTCTTTTCTTTAGGTGTCATGTTCTTTATTTTGACCATAGCACGTGCTCCATCTATCTCTTTTGTAGGAAACTCAATTCTCTCTTTGATTATCTCCCAAATTGTTTCATCTTGTGTATTCATGAACTTTTGCATCCTCAGCTTCCAGTAACAATAGTTGTCACCATTGAAGAGTGGTGCACTATTTGCAGGGCATGCTTCAAATGGTACACTATCCCTTTTGATGCTATTGCGGGTCTTTTGTACTGAAGCTGTTAAGCTCTTCCTAGTAAACCTACTCTGATACCAATTAAAGAACTTAGATCTAATAAGTTAGAGGGAAGGGTGAATAGGTTATTTGGCAGTTTATGAGTTTTTCAAAAATTTTGATAAAATTAATAAAAGGGAGGAAGAATAATGCATGAAACAGAGTTTATAGTGGTTCCACCAGCACCATGTACATCCACCCTCAAACTTTACCCAGAGTTTCTAATCCACTGTTTGACTTACAAATAGTACAAACCAACTAGGTTCAATAGATCATAGTCATATCTTAAGTATTGCTCACAGAACACTCACACTAACTTTCTCGATGCTAGCTAACACCCTTTCCTTACATAAGCAATTCTATGCAGACCAAGAAGACCCTTTTCCCTTGGTCTCTTACAAGGTTAAGAGTGGAAAGAAGGTTACCAACTTGAGGCTTAAAGCTCTGATGTGATCTTTTACAGTTTAGAAATAAATACAACCTAAAGAGATTAAAAACAGAGAAGATGAAGAACACTTAATGCACAATAAATGTTTATAGTTGTTCGAAAGATTGTTTGATCTTCAATGGTAGTTGTATTTATGGTCTCTCTATGTGTTCTGACTATTGAAACTCATTCAATGTTGAAAAATTGCCATCGGAGATTGTTAAGAGCTCAATAAATGCTCGAACTATTTTTTTTTAAAAAACTAACCGTTACTCACAAGTGAGTCAACTACTTCCTCTTTGTCAGTCGACTACCTTTTGAATTTTGCCTTAGTTGCCTCTTAAATGAGTCGACTACCTATATCCCTTGAGTCGACTGGTTCCTAGCTTAGTTCAGATCTTTGAGCTTGAATAGTTCCAAGTTCTGATCCTTCTAAGATCAAGTGTCGGAACTCCTCTTCATTTTTGGCTATTTTTCCTTTAACACTTGGAGTGAGTCAACTGCCTCTCTTATGGAAGTCGACTACTTCTTTAACTTTGGTCAGATTTTAGAATTGAATAGTGCTAAGCACAAGCATCAGAACCCCGTAATTTTATGCCTTATGGTAGTCAACTTATACATTCCGATGAGTCAACGTAGCACCTGAACCGGCTTGAGTATATGTGTAATATGCATATGCAGGATGGCTCGATGTATGTGATATAGTGCATTAAACTTGTGGCACGTATCATATGACATTATGCACTAAGGTTGCTCATGTCCTTAGGATTGTAAAGTATTTTGTGCAGAGTAATCTTTATGCAAATCGACGACTATATCTTTGGCAATCGACTTGCCTATGTTTTATACATGGGAAGATCAATACCCAATCATCAGTACCTCATCTCCATATTTAAAATTTTTCTAAATTATGATGAGGTGAGTCGATTAAGGTGAAACCGCAAATCCACTTGGCCATTTATCTAATGTGATCTTGTATGTTATGGTCTAATGTAATGGCCCGTGGTATGCTTATGCGTATGTCATGCTTATGCAATACTAGTGCCATGCTCATGCCATACTAATGCTACACTAATGTCATGCCAATGTCATGCTCATGCAATCTCGTGTCATTCTCGTGTCATGCTCATGTCATGTACTAGTTATACTCTTGCCAAGCTCATGTACTGCTTTAAGTGCTCAATGATTGAGTTGACTACTAGTAGAGTGCAAGTCGACTAGCCTTATTGTCTCATAAGTTATACTATGTCCTTAGCCAGGTAGTATTGATACCTCATCCAGGTGTCAGTACCCCAGTATGTGTTTGTTGAGATGCTCTATACTCTAAGCAAGTGAGTCGACTTGGTGTCCCAAGCAAGTTGACTGGTGCCAACATGCATGCAATGTGATGCAATGGCATGCGACATGCTCATGGTGTGACATGCATTTGACTTATGGCTTGATATGTATCTTGGCATGTGGCACGACATGCATTGTAGCATGTGACATGCTATGTGCCGAGACATGTGTCGTGTTAAGTGTCCGACTAGTGTCAAGGATTGTGACATATGCCACTACTCGTAATTAGTGTGCAATACCTTGTGCTTTGTCGTACTTGGGGAGCTAGCATATGTGTTGTCCTTACTTGCATGAATTTGTTTTAAGTGTTAATAGTGTAAGTCGATTTGGGACTTATAGTAGGTCGATTTTACCTAACTACAATGTGTTCTGAATTCATTTTGACCATTGATATTCGATTGTTACAACTTAAAAATTAGTTCATTTTGTTAGGCTAATGTGTGAGTCAACTGACACTTATGAGGAATTCGACTAGTGTTAAGTGCAGAGCTTAAATTAGTGTGTGTAGAATGAGCAAGTTGACTGGCATAAGTGAGGTAGTCGACTTGTCTTAAGTTGTGAGTTGCTTAAATGCTTGGAATCGATCCTATACTTGTTCTAACTCCACCTAAACCAATTTTTCATTTGTCTAAAATGTCTTTTCCATTTTTAACTCATTTTAACTCATCATTAAAACTCATTATGTCAACAGAATTTAGCAACAACCCATTCGGTGCTAATGCCATGTGGGTATTACTTAATGAATTTTAATGCAATTTGTTACTAAAATCCTTTCATTACCTTTTGCGTTGCTTCTGATTGTTGAATTTTTGTTTATTCCTACTATTCATTGCTAATGCCATTTTTTTTTTTTTTGGTAGTGTTTAAGGGAAACTTTAAATTTGGTTAATTTTTTCAATTGAGAAATATAATATATTTAATTTTAGAGAAAAAAATTAAAATTAATTGATTTTAGAGAGAAGATATTTAAAATGAGAAAAAAGATAATAAAACTTTATGTTTCTTTTGAATTAAAGTGCGGTTATGTCTCGTTTATCACCAAAAAAAAAGGTGCGGTTATTCAAAATTTTTATACGGGTTGAAATTTGGACCAATACCCATATCACACACTTTTTCGGTTGGGCTGGATTACTTTCCAAATGAATTTGGATCGTGTATGGGCTGAAAGTTAATGATCCACAAAAAAAGTGTGGTTCTCACTTGGGGTGGTCTGAATTGGGTTGCATCAACCCCAGTTGCACGCTTTGTCCAAATGTAGCATAACTCAACCCATGCAATACCTTTTTTTTTTGGGAGGGGGAGGAGTATCATTAACTAATTTCTTCACTTTTTTTTTTTTTTTTTTTTTTTCACAAATGGATAACTAATCCAGTCTGAGCACTCTGGAGTCTATTAAAGTGTTGACTCTCCCAAATCTTTTTTCTTCATTCTTAGGGCTCAAATTCGGGACCTCTAGTTAAGGAAGTAGACTGTTCAATCACTCGAACAAAAATAGTTTGGTACTAATTTCTTCACTTATGCTATTAATACAACCACATTATATGATTGATTTCTAATTTCTCAAGTAAAAAGAACAGCAAATAATATTATTTCTATGAAAAATGAACATCCTGTTGTCTTCGGATTTCAGAACCCCCCTTTGGTTTCTAGAGGATGTAGAGACAAGATTGAAACTGTGAAACTACTTATTCACATCCCAACGAAATTAATAAAAATAATCAATATTTGTTAAAAGAGAATTTTGTAAAATCATTATAGACTCTGAACTAAAGAAATTAATAACATATTGGAACTAAATTCTAGAAATAACACCTTCTATTTTGTTCACAAAGTTCACAAATCTTGAATGGCAGACCTTAAAGCATGATATCTCTTGTCTCTAGCATAGGGACAGCAACACCATATCAAAAGCTCTCAACTCAAACTAGCGGAGCTATATTCCACATAATGTAGTTCCAAGGGGCTAGCTTCAGCTACTTATGAAGGAAATGTTATCAAATGGTTTGCTAACATAAGGACTATTGTTTTTGCCATTGTTTCTAAGGCTAAGCATGTGATGTAGGGGTCCCTGAGCTGTAAAAAACTTCAACTAAACCTTAAGAGATAAAATGGCATGGAGGGGAAGCGTGTGAAAAGAAATTTATCTCGCACATTCGATTGTCCAAAAAATATATATACATGGAAAAAAGGTTTTGATAACAAAATACTTTTTGTTACATAAAAATCGCATAAATTATTAAAATATATATATTTATATAATTTAAATATTAAATCTTAAAAAATATTTTAAAAAAAAAATTATCTACCCTGACAACAAACCATTAGCATGGTAGTAGTGCGGACTTCCAATGATCTGTTGGTACCAAATCTTTTAGGAACCATTAACTTTTTTTTTTTTTTTTTTAATCAGAGTCATGCATTTACAATCCTCATATCAGCGAAGGGAAAGCAAGCACAAGCATCGAAAAATATCTAATCCCAAAAAAATTAATTAATAAATAACTAAAGAAAAAGTATCTAGTGGGCATATTTTGTTTGGGTCCCCCACCCCCAGACCACAGCTATCCATTGGAAGAGAAAACGGCGGGATTCAGTCAAAGAGGAATAGCCAGCTGTCCATACAGATTTCCATCCATTCGGAAGATGAGTATGATTTTCATTGGTTCCCTGTCACAGTAGGACCCACAAATGAGTGAAAAATCTGTAGGGTTTTGACACGTCTGATTTGGATGTCCATTTTTCACTCTTTTGCGTTAGATTTGGGAAAATCGTGGCCAAGCACACCGCCCCATTTGAAATAGGTTCTCTCTGGCTTTAATCGCAAGCGACAGGTGAATAGGCAACCAAATTACATCGGGAAGAAGATAAGGGATGTGTGTTGCGGGATTCTTTGCCACTTGCAATCTACTTTCTTGCAGTGCTGTCGCTCTTTCCTTCTCCTTTATATGATGGCCTCTTTATAAAATCTTTTCAAAAAAATTTATTAAAAAAAAAATCAATAGAATCCCATTTGTGTGGCCACCTTTCGTAGGCGGTAGCATTTGTCAGTAGCAACAGCAGCTTGCTGTTCTACGCGGATTGTGGATTTGGCTGGCCCGCGAATGTTCACACTACCATACGCTTGGATATGCTAAATGAAGCTTGAGGCTGCAACCGTGCGGTTCGTGCGGCCGGTCCGTGTGAGCGATGGCCTTGGCTACTGCCACATGCGTAGTAGTGGCCTTGGACCACTAGCTTGCACTTGAGCGTGTCGGGTACAATCCGGGGCTACAGCTATGCACTGCTGTGCTCTCGAACAACTTGATGCTATTGTTCGCACGGGAGGTGCATGTGGATTTTGAACTTGGTCCATGAGTATAATTATTTAAAATCACTTAAAACTACAGAATTATTTAAGCAAACATCACTTAAGGAATACTTCATAACATGTGAACCTCATCTACCATAGAGCATAATTATTTAAAATCATCACACAAGTGCACCCATGTCCCAAACTTAACATAATTTTAAGTTACAAAATATGTCATTTTAGCAAATATTTCTATACCAAGTGCACAATATGAGATAATTCACATCCAGTACTAGAAAAACAGATATCAACGACAGAAATGTAAATTATAAATTTTATGTTTGATGACAGTAATTAGAACCATGAAAAAATGAAATGATTAAATTAAAAGAATAGAATATATCAAAAAGTGATTGTTTTACATATAATAGGTCCATTATTTAAAGTGATTACAGTATAGATGAAAATATGAATTATAGGATTTAAACGAGTTTGATGAAATAGAAAAGTGTATTTAAAATTCTTTATATTAAATTTTTTTTCTAGGTTTTTTTAAAATATTTTTAAAAAAAAAAAAAAAATTTAAATTAAATAAAAAATAAAAATTATTTTTTTTTTATCTTTCTTTTTTTTTTTTTTTAATTTTTATATTTTTAATTTTTTTTTTTTTTTTTTTTTTTTTTTTTTTTTTTTATATAAAAAAAAAAAAAAAAAAAAAAAAAAAAAAAAATAAAAAATATATTTTTATAAAAAATATTTTTTTTAAAAATATATTTTTTTTTTTTTTTTTTTTTTTATATTTTTATTATAAAAAGTTTTTTTTTTTTAATTTTTTTTTTTTTTTTTTTTTTTTTTTTTTTTTTTTTTTATATTAAATTTTTTTTTTTTTTTTTTTTTTTTTTTTTTTTTTTTTTTTTTTTTTTTTTTTTAATTTAATTTTTATTTATTTTTTTTATTATAATTTTTTTTTTTTTTTTTTATTTTTTTTTTTTTTTTTTTTTTTTTTCTTTATAATCGCACGACACTATCGTGTTTGAAGGGAAAGTTTTATAGAATCACAATAAAATCTGTACTATTATAAAGGACTGAGCGTCGAACCATTCAATAACAATAAGAGTATAAAATAGTTATAGTTAATGTTAGATTATTCTTCACATGCACATACGGAAGCTTGGAAATTAAATAATCGGAATTTTGGATGAATATCTTGATGTGTAGATCTTCAAAAATCAAGCAAACCATGAAGTCCCTCGAACGAACGCACAGCCAAGATGGTGGTCATGTAACCGAACCACCACCACAAATCCACGATACCTCAACCTTAAATCCGGTGATTCACAATGACGAAGAAAATTTTCAACTCGAAATTTTCTCGATCCCTCGGTTACTTTCTCACTCTAGAGAATGTGTCTTTATCTCCCTCTCATTTGTCAATCTTCAATTTCACTTCATTCTCAGAATATGTTCGCTCACAAGGAAATTTGATATTCCATGTCGACTAGGCTAATCTCCATTAGAGAGAGAAGTTCACAACTTTAAAAGAGGTTGGGAGTTAAGGGGATAATGGAGAGATATGTTAGGAAAGTTTTTTTAATCATGGGTTAACTTCCCATATTAAATTTTAAATAAATCACATTTACTTGTGGTAAAAAGCCCTTGCATGGGTATATTTACCAACATCTCACATTTGCACACGGGGCATTTTTCGTCCGTCATAAGATCATAACTCATGCGATCTTTCACATCACCCTATAGGAATTTCATACAGGATTGAGTATCATGCGACTGACGAATACACCTACAAGCAAACACTTCTCGATAACATATTAGGATGACCGGGGAGCTACCATTAGTACAAATAGAACTCGTTGTACCCTAAACTCAACATAGTACATCCATCGAGTTACTTTCCTTATTGAAAAAAATCCTCAATCATTGTTGTGTATTCACTATTATGTTTAAATCCCAATATGCATAAATATAATAGGCCAATCGGTGAATGCAACACAATGATATAATATCGATTGATCTTCTTTTTTCCAAACTCGAATTTATTAGCCTCAATTCAACTACTTTTCTAGACTTGCCCCTTAGTTCTCAATTATCTTGTGGGCCATAGGTAAACAGATTAAATTAGCAAACACTGAACCAAAACTTCTAGAAACAACCGAAAATAATAAGAGTACAAGAGATCTCACCCAATGGATCTTGAGTCTCACATAATGGGGTGTGGGGATAAAGATCAGATCATTGTCTCTTGTAATATAATTCATATTATCCCTAGTCGTCTTATCACACGTGCCATAGTGTTATTCATCTATCCCTCAAAAGAGCATATATCAAATTTCTCTAATATTATACAGGTATGGGATTAGTCTACACATAAAACTTCATCCAAAAATCTCAGAGAGAACACCACAAAGACAATACAACTAACATAGATGATGATATTTGAGATCTCAAACTTTGCTACTTACAAGTAACATGGATGTGGGTATTTCCATGTCAGTCATATCGCACATGATCTCATCCTAAATACATATCAGGGTGACTTATATTCTATTAGGGTCACTCTTAAAGTCTCTTACAACTAAAAACCGTCTCATCCCCGCTCTTGTGTGAGAAATTCGACCACACCTATCTGACTTATCTTTTATCACAACACATTATATAATATATGATAAGTGCAATAAATAAGTGACTGAATAATGCATATATATGATATATATTAAACAATAAGTATCATAATTAGTACATAGTAAAAATGCCAAATTATACGTAAACCCAATGATTCCTCATGTCTTATAAAGCAATCTCTTGTAATGGGTTTGTCGAAGGGATCTGCTGCTATACTGTATATAGAAATATACTTGATCGTCACTTCACCCTTTTTTATGATATCTTTCACAAAATGGTATCTGATATCAATGTGTTTGGTTCTAATATGGTACTTAGGGTCTCGGGTATAGGCAATGGCGGTCTGATTATCACAATAAATCCTCACTAGCCTCCCAGTATCTGCCACAACCCCTAAATCATCCAGAAAGTTTCGAAGTTAATCCCTCTCATGAACTACCGCTGAGCATGCATAAGCTCAGTCTCCATCATAGATAGAGATACACAAATTTGCTGCTTGTTACTCCAAGAAATGGCACTGTTATTGAACAAGATAGAAAAAACCTGATATCGATTCGCGTCCATCCAAATCACCACCCCAGTTGCGTCTAAATATCCGACAAGACATAAATACCTTCTCTATAACACAAGGAGAGGTCTAAGTTCTCTCGAGATATCTCAGAATCCTTTTCATTACTCTCTAGTGATCCATTCTAAGGGATTTTTAGACTACACACTGCATTAACATAAGGGATTTTTCTATAAAACAAACGACTGGTCATGTGCATAATATTGCGTACATTAAACTACCCACTGCATTAACATAAGGGATTTTTCTCATCTCCCTTATCTTTTCCTGAGTTTTAGTACACATGTTAAAACTCAGACCTTCATCTTTAGCGATGGGAGTATCTATGGGGTTGTAATCGCTCATTTCGAAGTGCTCAAGAACCTCCCTAATATAGAATTTTTGTGAAAGAGCCAACACTCATCTAGAGAGATCCCTCTGGATCTTAACTCCAAGGAAGAACTAAGTCTTACCCATGTCCTACATATCAAAACTCAATAATAACCACGTTTTGATGGTTATCAGGTACTCTCTGTAGTTTTCAGCCAACAGAATATCATCCAAATACAAAGATATGATTGCAAAGGAGTCAGAATAACATATCAAATAGATAGAATGATTCTCCTTGATCATCACGAAACCGTAAGATATTACCTCCTCGTGAAAACTCTGCTACCAATGTCTGGATGATTGTTTAGGGTCATATATCGACTTTTGAAATCGGCAGACCTATCTTCTTGACCTATAGGAATAAAGCTAAATGGCTACTCCATGTAGATCTTCTCATCCATACTTCCATTTAGGAAAACAGTTTTAACGTTCATCTGATGTTACTCTAAATCTATGTCCACGATAATCATTAAAAGTAAACAGATTGAGGCAACCACATCCTTAGTCTGAGTGTAACCCTTGGCTATTAGATGGGTCTTATACCTCTCCGCCGACCCATCAGCATTTCTCTTAATCTTGAGAACCTACTTGTTCCCAATGACCTTTCTACCCTCAGACAAATCAACTAGGTCTCAAACCTCATTAATTATTATTGATTCCATCTCTTTATCTATAACCTATAACCAATGGTCTGTCGTAGAACCCTTGAGAGCCTCCTGGGCCATTTTGGTTCCACATCATCCTCAGGAGTCACAATAAGGGACTCGCCCTCAATCGGGAAATGATGTTTAGGTACGTATTCTCGACTGCTCCCACAAGGAGGGGGAATCCCTTCACCTCTAAATGGATCACTCCCACTATGACCAAAATATATAACAGCTTCTTGGGTCCCTCCATTATGCTGAGCTGAGCCAATAAGCTCATCCATCTCATAGAAAGGAAAATCTCAATCGATTTCACCTCTCTTAGGGAAATCATTCTCAAAGAACATGGTATCACGAGACTCAATTTTAGTGATAATGTCGTTCGTGTGCTTACCAAAGAACACATTCCCCTTGGAGTATTCTGAGTATTTTATAAAAATACACCTCTTTTCTCAAGGGTTTAACTTGCTATATGGGTGTGAGGAATCGTGAATATATGCGACATAACCACATGGCCTCAAGTGGCTAATGTCTGGTTGTCTCTCTATCCAAAGCTTATATCGGATACTAATTACAGAATTTGACGAAGCACGATTCAAGACGTAGGCTACAGCCAATAATGCATCTTTCCAATATGAGATGGGCAAATTGGCCTGTTCCATCCTAGATCTCCCTATCTTTAACAAAATCTTATTCCCCATCTCGGCTACTCCATTCTATTGAAGAGTAGTAGAAATAGTCAGTTGTCTCATAATACCCTTTTTGAAAAGAGCTCTTTGAATTGTTTAGACAAGTACTCATGTTCTTGATCGGTTCTAAGAGTTTTCACTCTTAAGTCTAACTGATTCTCAACCTCGCTAATAAATCTCCTGAAGCATTCCAATGCTTTAGACTTATGCAAGATCAGATAGATCAACTGAAACGTGTGTAATCGTCTATGAAAATAATATGGTACATATCTCCATTTCAGGCTCTTATATACATAGGGCCACAGATATCAAAGTGAACCAACTGATAGACTCTCAGCTCTCATTGAATTGCCAAATGGTTTTCTTGTAGTTTTGTAGAGGGGGTAAAGCTCAGACCATATAAAGAAAAAGGAATATCTTCTGCTCATCATACTCACGAGCGAAATGATCAAATCTGCCACATATGTAGCACTTCATCTTGGTACTTGCAAGTTGGAGTTGTGAAGTGGTCAAACTTTATACCTACACGACGTATTTTATGCTACGGATATTCGACGGAATCTTATTTTTGTACTTTGTTTAGACCACATAGGATATGCTTTGTTTTTTAAAAACTTATCAGTTTCTATTAGTTACGACAATTCTTTCATTTGTTCTGTTTTGTCTATGATAGACTGTATGCATTGGCACTATCTTTTTAATGGTATTTCTTGTTATTCTTCTATTGTCTTTACATCTAATTGCATAGATGATGATATAAATATATGACATGGCAGACTTGGATACATGGGACAAGAGAGGATGAATGGTTAGCAACGAGTGGATACATGGAATAGTAGGCACCATAGACCATAACCCGAAATCGAATCTTACCATCTGGACCTAGATTCAGCACACAAAAATCCATAAAAAGGTTACAATTAATGGCATCAGACCCTTAGAAAATAAGAAAAAAATAATTCAGAACGACCTGACACACCAACGAAGGTCCCACACGCCACCATGCATCGGTGGCGATGCCCCACACACCTACACATGCGGCGTCCACCTTGGCACACATACCAGACACGCAACGCGTGTGCCACACGCCCTCACGGGTGCCTGGGTCACACCCGGGTCGGGATACGAGCGAAACTAGTGCTCACATGCCTCACCGCGCATGAGCTTCATGCGCTCTCTCTTGCGGGCCACACGCCTCAACCTGCGTGTATGCCATGTGCCTGTGGGTAGAGGTCGGGTCTTCTTTGCCCAACTCCTTGCAACCAGGTCTATGCGACCCGACTATCAGAAAACTCATTTTTGGTCACCTTTTAACATAGAATTCGATCGGAATTGCAATTGGAGTTCCCAAATTCATCCTCAACTTGATTTTTGAGAGATTTGAGCATTAAATGGGGCGAATCTAACAACTTCCATTGCGTCCCTTCGCGACCATGTCAAAAAACCCAGTTTCTAACGATGCCAACAGCAATTAATCACTCAAATCGATGGATCCAGGTGTCAAGAACACATTTAAACCAATTTCATACAACAATTTATTCTGAAACTTGACAGATCTAAGTTTTTGTGGTCGGTACAGTTGAAACCTTCAACCGAACATTTCATGGCCTAAACATGCTCAAAAACTTCATCAAAAATTATTTTCATGATCTTTGGGCCATAGGTACTCTCATGGTATTCTCAGATTCATAAAACTCATCCATGATTTGGAGCCTGAATTTTATACCTCACACATTTTATACTCAAAATTTTCTAAAAAAAATTTTAATAAATGTAACACACTCTAATACCAATATTAGATTTATTCTCTACATACGCATATGGAAGCTTGGAAATTAAATAATCAAAATTATGGGTAAATACCTCAATATGTAAGTTTTCAAAAATCAACCAAACTGCGAAATCTCTCGAACGAACACATGGCCGGGATGGTGATCACATAATTGAACACATCACCACAGATCCACGACACCTCAACCCTAAATCCGGTGATTCACAATGATGGAGAAAATTTTCTACTAGAAATTTTCTTGATCCCTCAATCACTTTCTCACTCTAGAGAATATGGTTTTATTTCTCTCTCATTAGGCAATCCTCAATTGCACTTTATTCTCAGACTATGTTCACTCACAAGGAAATACCATATTCCATTGTAGCGAGTTTAATCTCCATTGGAGTTCACAACTTCAGAAGAGGTAGGGAGTTAAGGGGATAATAGTTAAGGGGATAATAGAGAGATATGTTAGGGAAGTTTTTTTAATTATGGGTTAACTTCTACAGCAACAACAATCTGAGTTTTAATCCTAAAATTTGGTTTCGGCTATCTGAGAGATAAATATAAGATAATTAAAAATTAAAATATAATAAATAAATAAATAAATAAATTTAAAAAAATGAAAAAAAAAAACACAATATACACACACACACTCTATCCAAGTACACTTATAATCTATTTGACTAGCATTCAACTCACTTCTATATGTAATTATGTGTGACTCTCTTTTTTTTTTTTAAAAAAAAGTGTTTATGAGTATCAAATCAAATATTGTAGCAAACTCTAAAATGATGTCTCCCGCCTCATTCCTACTACTAAAGCCAAAATTTCTATATATGACTTCAAATCCTTCATTATTCTCCCCTATATGTCCATTAAGATCTCCTCCAATAAATAATTTCTCCTTACTAGGTATGGTTTGTATAAATTTATCTAAATATTCTCAAAATTGTTGTTTTAGTAATTATATCTATTTCTATTTGGGGTGCATAAATGCTAGCTATATTAATTACATCTTCTCTATTAACTATCTTGATCAGTAAAATTCTATATCACTTTCTTTTAATCTCTACTATATTCTCACATAAGTCCTTATAGACAAATTTCCTATATCATTTCTAGTTTTATCCCTACCTATGTATAAACCTTTATGCCCATAAGACTCTATTAATCTAGCCTTCTCATCTGCCCACTTAGTTTCTTGGAGACACATAATATTAATTTTTTCTATTCATTATTTCACTTACCTCTCCTAATTTGCCAATTAGAAATTCTATATTCCAAATGGTTAGACGAATTCTATCTTCATAGACTAACTTATTTATCCCCACCCATCCACATAAATGTGGGAACTCTTGCCTATTTGACATCACATCTGGGTGGCGATATGGTGCGCTGCTTCTGGAGGACGCCCTAGAGTCTTTTTTATTTTCTTTTCTTTATATTTGTCTCTCATTTTTGCATTTTAACAAGGGATTTTACATTGACTGTCAACTTACTGCAACCTTACTTTTTTACCTGCATTTGGGGCCGGCCATGGAGGAGTTCTTCCAATAATGGTATAAAATGAAAAAGAAAATGAGTTTAGGATAATAATAATAATAATAATAATAATAATAATAATAATAATAATAATAATAATAATCATCATTAGTAATAAAAATAAAAATAATAAAATAATAAAATCAAAAGCGAAGGAACAGACGGAGATGGCAAAGGCATTGGAGGCGACGGGTCTATTGTTCAAAGGCAGAGGAATAGACAGAGGTGAAGAGCTGACAAAGACGAAGATCAAAGATGAATGAAGACAAAGACAGATCTGAGCTAGACAGAGAGTGAGACTCGAAGACGAACAAATGAAGACAAAGACAGATCAAAGACATAGACAACCAAATCTAAGCTTTGCAAATGCAGACCAAGCCAAAGAGCAAGACAAAGTTTTTTGAGGTAAATGACTAGATCTGGGCAAGATGAAGAGCGAGAGCTTCACAGTCGAAGATGAAGATCGAATGGTCAACAAGGATAGGGGGATATGATGGTTTATCTAAGTTTTTGAGGTAGAGATTAAGGCTTGTGGGTGATAGATTTGGGTCGGATGCTACGGGTAGGAGTTGATCGCGATCAACTACCCCTCGGATAAGGGTAAGTTTTCTTAAGAGGGGGAAAGAGTGAGATAGAGATGGAAGGGGAAAGAGAAAGAGGGAGACATAGAGTTAAAGATAAAAAGGATGGAAACACAGTACTGGGAGGAGGGGTAAAGAGGAGAGAGAGAGAGAGAGGATAAAGAGCGAGGGTAGGAGAGAGGGAAGAGATTACTTAACAGTGTGTTTGGCAAGCTCATAGGAAAGGGAGGAAAAGGAAAGGAATGGAAAGGATGAGAAAGGGAGGAAAAGGAAAGTAAAATTAAAAATCACACTTGGTAATAAAAAATGTGATAGAAAAGGAAGGAAAATGAAAATAAAATAAGAAATCATATTTGATTAGACGAGAGAATGGAGAGAATATAATCAAAAAGTGTAAAAAATTACTGTTTTATCCTCTTTGTTTAGAGTTTTAAAATAGATAGTATGATTCCCCTCTAAAACCCACTAATTTGGTGGAATTAAAAAATTGAGTTTGGAGAGTTTCATAGAAACCCTCCCTTTTCCTCCCCTCCAATTAATTATTTTGCCAAATGTGAGTGAATTCTTTAAAAACCCTCACTTTCCCATGAAAACCCTCCATCCAAATAGACTATAACTGATTGGGTAGCGTACGTAAGCTACTTGAGCGACTGATAGGGTGCAGGTGGAAGGAGTAAAGTCGAGCTGTTGAAGTGAGCATGCGAAGGTAAGAGGGAGGAAGGGGGAGAGAGAGAGAGAGAGAGAGCCCACAAACACCAATAGTATGATTTACTTGTGATAAAATGACCCTACGTAGGCATATTTACCAACAGTTAAAATAAAAATATTCAGATAGATGTGTGATAAAAATAGAAAAGATATAATTAGAAACGAATAGATACTACTAATTTGGGAGTGAGTTTAACTGTAGATAAGATGATAGAATATCATCTAAGATAGTTTAAACATGTACAACAAAAATCTAAAGAGACATCAATCAGGAAAAGTGACACTTTAAATAAAAGACATTTAGTGGAACATCATGATAATCTATTAAAAACCTGAATGCAAATTATTCGTAAAGATATAAGTATCAAAAATTTAGTTGAGTAGATAACTTTAGATAGGAATAAATGGTGTAGCAGAATGCAAATTATCCCTATAACCAGTGTGCCCAGTGTGTAAGGCCAAGAGAGCGTACCTGACTTATAAGGTTTGAAGGTATCTTATACCTGATGGAGTCGTATACTTTCGAGGCGTTACAACCCTACTTTTCTTGTGGAGGAGCCCAGAAATCTTAGACTTAAATATTCTGAAATATTTATGATCGTTATCGTATAGGAAGTTAGGAGATTCGAGAGATTCTTTCCTTATCAGTAAGATCTCAAGAGAACCATTTTTAAGCAAGAAACCAATGGCATGGGGACATCCTAATCCCTTCTTGGATTCGGTTGGATCATCGGTTTCCAGTCAATTGTCAATTATTGCGGACCCTTCGGAGCTTGTTCGTTCGTTCGAAAGACTAAGGGTTAAGTGTCCGTTCGGGCAGATAAATCCCAATTGACAAATCTCGTTCGGTAAGCGGAGCGACTAAGACCTTTCGGTAAATCAATCCGTTTAGGATAATAGTTCTGTAGTGCCAAGCTGAGACCATCCGAAGGATGGTTCTATCGATTCCCCCTAATGGGATAGTCATCGCTAGTCGTCAGTTTCGTTGTTTAGGGGCTTTTCAACTGTGAGTTTAATGGGTTTGGACTCTTCGAATATCAGCTCATTGGAGGACGTTCCATCAATTATTATTATTATTATTGTTATTATTATTATTATTATTATTATTATTATTATTATTAAATTTCTATGAATTGTTTTTTTTTTTACTTCTTTCATCTTGTTATTTTTATTTTTATTTTTTAATTTTATCTTTCTATTTTTGATTTCAAACTTTAATTTTATGTTATCATTTATTCTTTTGTAATTTTGTAATTTTGTTATTTTTAAATTTTTAAATTTATTATTTTATTATTTTTTATTTTATTCCTCTCTTAATATTTCAAATAGTCGATCCTAAAATTTGAAATTAAAGATTCAGTTTGTTATTGTTGTTACAAACAATTACAAAAGTATCTTTCGATGATAAAAATGGGACAAATCACACAAAAGCGAAAGCCAAGCAAGTCATAGATCATAGTAAAATAGAAATTAAAACAAAAAAAGTGAATGAAAACAAGATAACAAAATGGATGTTAATCGGAAATAGTGAATTAATGACTGCTGCAAATCAATGAAGATTGTAGCATGTAAGGACTAAGGTTTGGAAAATGTTAGAAATCCCTTTTTTGTGCTTTCCATCTCATTATCCACACTTGCTGCTAATTTGCATGAGTTTATTTATGAATGTGATAGTGCAATGATAAAAAGTTGTATGCCACAGCTAGCGATGACCTTAGGGTTTGATAGGACCTAGGGTTGACTTTTGAACTTGACCTAACAAAGTTTGAGGAGATCTAGTAAAGCCGTATGCAAAAGAAGAAATTTCTAAATTAAAGAAAGTGGATTAATATCTACGAGGAGTCAAGAGTTGGAATTTGTTGGGATCGTGGTCAAGAAGATCAAAAGGATAAAAATGTCTCTTTATGTGAAATTACGCTCCAAGTTTCAAAAATGCCATTTCTACAATTATTTGTCATTTTTTAATTTCATGCCTTTTTGGTCATTTTCTATATACTCCAACAAAAATATATCGAGACTAAGAGTCTAATGGACCATATTTCCTTTTTCTTTTTTTTTTTTTAAAAAAGCCTTCTCCTTGTTTTTTTATAAAATAAAAAAGGAAAAGAAAATCAAAGAGAGAGAAATTGAATACGACCACGTTCTGCTTTTCTCCTCTCTCCCCTTCGTCTCCTCTTAAGCCACAGACAATGATGATGATCTCTGATGTAAGAAGCTGTCGAGGCCCCTCTCTCGTCTCTCCTTTTTTCCTTTGAATCAAATCCCCTCTATTTTTTCTCCCTTATTCACTTATTCTCCCTCTCTAGTTTGGTTTGCAAAAGGGGAGGGGGAGGGGGAGGGGGAGGGGGAGGGAGAAGGAAAGGAAAATGAAAGATTTAGTTCATCTAATAGAAATAAATAGATTTCTTTTATTTTTGTTTGGTAAGGATGAAAGGTAAGAAAATTGGTGATATTTTTTTTGTTTGGTTGGAATGATAAGTGGAATGAAATACTATCAATTTTACTATTATCCCTTATAAAATATTATTTTTAATATTTCTCATCACATATTTTTATTTTTTGATTTAAAATATTTTTCTTAAAATATATTTTTTCTAAAAATAGTTATTTAATATATTTTTCTTATTTTTTATAAATTAATTTCATTATTGTTTTATATTAAATAAAATTATAATACTAATGTAAAATAAAAAAAAAAGGTAAAAAAAAGCAAAATTAGAAAAAATAATTTTTTCAATAAAATTGACAAAAAAATTAAATTTTATTAGTTTATATTAAATAAAATTAAAATAAAAAAAAAAAGAATAATTTCGTAAGTGTTAAACAATGGCAAGATAAATTTGTCCAAAAATTTCATTTCCTTTTATTTCCGTCAACTTTAGAATGAAAATGATTTCTTAAGAGAGAGAAAAATGGATTACATCCCACTTTTACTTCCCATCCATATTTCTTTCCTTACCAAATGAGTGAAATGTGTTATTTTCTTCTACTTTTACTTCTCTTTTCCTTTTCTTTCCACTTTTTATCCCAACCAAACTACCCCTTAGTCTTGCTCTCTCTCTCTCTATCTCTCTCTCTATCCCCTTTTCTCTATGCATGAGAACCGATGCCTTTAGCAATGCCATCATTCAAACATTCTATCTCTATTTGAAATCTTAGACATAAACCTTCTCTCCCTTATGTCTACAAAATTCTTCAAGCCGAAACCCGAAATTGATCCCCTAATATAATAAATAAGAAATTGGAAACCAAAATCTATATATTTCTTTACAAATTCGTAACACCGGCTTTGACTTTTTTGGGGGAGTTCGTGAGTTGTAAGGGTTCATTTGCACTCCTTCCCATCCCTCAGAAGTTTTGAAGTATCCTTGAGGATTTTGGAGTATGAAAATGTCATATGAAGTTGGGTTCTTCTTCTAAATTTTTTTGTAAATAAATTCTCTCTTTTTCTCTTTCAATTCAACTTTTTAGAGCTTTACTTAATTTCTTCTCATTCAAAATTGATTCTTGATTTTTGAATGAGTGTTTGATGGCACAAAAATCAAATCTTGAAGAGGATAGAATGATATTACATGTCATTCAATCCCTTATGTTTCAACCAAATGAAAAGTCCATTATTCTTGATTTTTTAGACCCTTTGACCTTTTTCCAATGTTAAAATTTTCTCTCTATCTTAATCCCTAAAGGTTAAATGACATTCTTACATGCTTTTACATAGTTTGGATCCCTCAAATTGTGTTTAAATTAGGTTAATTACTCTCCTAATCTCGATATCCTTTGTGCATATATAAATAATAAGTCCTCTTAGAATGCTTAAGTCATTCTATGTTTTGGCATATTTTAGCATCGTATTAACATATTGGCTTGCATTTTTAGTTAAAAATTCTTGAAATTGAAGCTTAAAAATATATTTTATACAGGTTTGTGCAAGCTTTCAGGGGTTAAGATGAAATTTCAAATAAATCAAACTTAAAAGGTAAGTACTTTGTATGTTCATATACTTTTCTTTTAGATACCATACTTTTCTAAGTTGATATATTTTGTTGATTTAGGTTTAAAATAACTGAGTCATGTAAATAATTGTCAAAATATAAGGATTTTTAGCAAAATTGACTTATAATTTTGAAACGTACCACACATTAATGTAGTCGAGTTAGAGTATGCAAATGATGATATTTTAGTCCTAAAACCTCTAAGGTTTTGGAGTGTTTTGCCCAACAATGATAGATCAAGCATAGACTTGATTTTGATGCACTAGGCAAGGATCTACTCTATTTTCCTAGGTCTAATATTAGTACTTATTCAATGAGGTTTCCCTCAGTGATTTTCATGCTATTATAATTTTTAATATTCAATGTTTATCTTAAATCTTAAAGTCTAGATCTTATAATATGTTTTAGAATTGTCTAAGGAAAGCTAAAGGTTAGGTGTATAGGAAATTTGAAGAAAAAGTTCTTGAATTGAAATTTATTCCCTTTAATATAATACATTCTATTTAAGTAGTGATGAAATGATGTCATGATTTAGAAAAAAGATTTATGATGAATAATAGAGATGATATAGTAGAGTTAAAATTATAATGTACTTTCCCCTTGGTTATTTATATTAATGTTCTCATGCATCCAATGAACATGTGTTTTTGTTATCCATGGTTTATTATGTTATCATATGCTTATTCCGAACCTTTTAGGGCTTTATGCATGATGATGTGAAATTATGATCCCTTGGGCCTCCAATGTTATACTCATGGGTTGAGCTCCATGTAATGTTTAAGAAAGAAAGATAGAAAAGTCCAAACAAAAACTTGAAATGTTTATAAACTCTATCCCTTCATGGATGAAGTATTTTGATATTCTTATCATATCAACATTAGGAGTGAACAACAACATTACTCAAATTGAGATTCCATTTGCTACCAGAAGACTAAATTTTTGTTTGTCTTAAAATGCCCAAATCTATTCAGTGCTCGAGTTAACCTGTATCTGAAGTCAAAGGCGGGTAATCTCTGCCTACAGTAGGAGCCCATCCAAGTTATGTAAATTAAAGTAAAGTTCAATAAAAAGTTAAGTTCTAAGCATGGATAAGAAAACCTATAATTACAATTATCTTTGCCTGGAAGTTTGAGGCATCTATGACTAGTTAGAATCCAAAATTTTTTCCCATTCTTAATTTAAAGACAAGTAAAGAAAATATAAAAGAAATAATAGCTAAAAAGGAGACGGTAGTCCCATTTTCCCATAGTAGATTATGTTGAATACCTTAACTCGATGGATTTACTTGTTGCACTTGATACTTGGGAGAGCGAGATTTTCAATTTAATTGATCTCTCTCTGTTTTACTTTTCTCACTCTTTTATGTATTAATATTATATTTGTATATGATCATAAATGATTGAGATTTTATTAATGTATACTATGTCATTCATGATTCATGTTTCATGCTTCTTTAACTAGTTTACATACTGTTATTTGTCATTTATGCCTCTAAAATGGTGCTTGCTTAACCAAAAGTTGGTTTACTCTTTCTTTTCACATATCAAATACATGTAATAGGAGAATTTCATATTTTCCTCATTGGTTTTGGATTATGTTGGCATTAGATAATATTATTTTCTTTGAGTTTGTTGTCTAAGTGGTGTATTTAATATGATATACATGTAATAGGGTTATTTTCTTTGAGTTGGTTGTCTAAGTGGTGTATCTAATATGATATACACATAATAAGTGAATTTCATATTTTCTTTATTAATTTTGGATTGTGTTTCTAAGTGGTATATTTAATATGATATACATATAATAGGTGAATTTCATATTTTCTTTATTGATTTGGATTGTGTTAGTGTTAGATGCTATTGTTAGTGCTTAAAATTTAAGTTTAAAATGATGTATAAGCCAAGTTACAGTTGATAAGTATTCATATGGTCGGGTTTGCCACTTTTATGTTTATGAAATGAGTTAAGTTATAGCTTGTTGAGTTTTGCCATAGAAAACTTTTGCCACCTTTATGTTTATAAATGTTGAGCGATAACAATAATGTTAGGAAAGGACACAAGACAAGACTTTAAGGAATTGTCAAAGTAGCTCTAAGCAATTAACACAAAATGATGATGATAACTATAATAGAGAGATACCAAATTTACGTGATTTGATTAAATAACCTACAATTATAGGCAGTGGAGGAGCAAAATTTCCATTATAAAGAAGAGAGAACAAAAGCCTTAGAAAGTGTTCATAAGCTCACAAGAAATAATACAAAAATATAAGAGAACTTGAAATAATACAAGAGGCTTAATTATCCAAAGGTCCTAATACCACACTAGTTCTCTTGGTTTTGTTGTTCATAAACCATCAATAAAGCCCCTATTTATAAGCTTCAAGTGAGGGCTAACATTTCAACTTATCTAATGTGGGATAAGTGCAAATCTCCATTTATAGGCTCCAAGTGAAACCTAACTCTTCAAAATATCCAATGTGGAACAGATATAAATCACCACATAACAAATCTCCCGTTGACTAACACTTGTACACGAACAACTCTACTTTCTCCACAAATGCCCTAATATACCAGATCACCAATAATGAGCACTAACCAAGTCTAAGTAGTGCTTGAACTTATAAATTGGAAGAGGTTTAGTAAACATATCGGCATAATTTTCTTTGGTATTGATCTTCCGAATAAAAATTTTCCCCCTCAG
The DNA here is from genome assembly GCA_037126225.1 of Dillenia turbinata. NCBI lineage: Eukaryota > Viridiplantae > Streptophyta > Magnoliopsida > Dilleniales > Dilleniaceae > Dillenia > Dillenia turbinata. The sequence continues at coordinate 17,397,438 of JBAMMX010000016.1, read as the reverse complement.
CAATAGTATTTAAAATGAAGTGAAACTTCACATCAATATGTTTTATGTTTTCATGATAACTCTGATCGTTAGTCAAGTGAATCACATTCTGGCTATCACAGTGGATGGTATTCACAATTTGATGTAGACTAAGTTCACTAAGCAAACCTCTCATTCACAAAGATACTTTGCTTACCTTGGTTATTGCCATTTATTGTCTTTGTGGTAGACAATACCATAATCAGTTATAAGGTAACCTTCTAACTAACTGTGTAATGCCCAATACAAATTACATAGCTTGTAAGTGATCTTCTTGTATCAAATCTCCAGTGAAAATAGAGTCCAGAAAACTAACCAAAGTGCCACTATTTTTCTTAAACTCCAAACAATCACTGAAAATCCGCTTCACAGCTTGCCAGTATGCTTCAGCTAACAACACTAACTCCTTGTGAGATATTTGGACATGCTTAAACCATTGCATATATGATATGCCAACTACACTAAAATGCGAAACTCATGCTATATACTTTTCCTCTTCAACTGACTATAGTAAGTGTGCAGTAGAGAGTCTAAAATGACTTGCAGTAAGAGTACTCACAAGTTTAGTATCTTTCATGCCAAACCTCACCAAGACTATTTCAAGGTAATTTTGTTGAGTCAGATGCAATTTTTTAACTTCTCAATCTCCTTTTATTTCCATGCCAAGAATCTTTTTAACTGCCCCTAAATTTTTCATTTCAAATTCACTACTTAACAGTACCTTCAAAGAGTGAACATCTTATAGATTTTTAGCCACAATGAGCATGTCATTGTAACACAATTTTGATGTCATGATTTTGGACAAGTTTACCCTAGTCGAGTGTTGTGCGTAGTGCGAGCAAGTGTTGTTCTCACGAGAATATTTTGTACTACCAACTATGAATTACCCTATCTAATTTAGATAAATCAAATCACAATAATAAAGATATTAAAAATCAAGAAAATATTAAAAGATTTGAGTTGTTAAATAAAAACCCGACGAAATCAATTTCATCTGTTTTCAATCTTTTCACATGGCTAAATCTTTTCAATCCCCTTAAGTATATTGATTAAAGAATCATTATCGATGATGACAGATCCCCTAGATTAGATTCACACAATGATCATGCAATAAATCCATAATTCAATTAACAAAAATCTAATGGTCATATAATCTTGATTAGATCAAATTATATTAAATTCTACGGAATATCTGTAATTTAAGGTTTTTTCGAAAATCCCACACACAGAATTAATCATTCGTCGATTTCATAACCCTATAGAGATTTTATTGTATTAAACTAATTTCTTGGAATTTTCCCTCAATCTCATGTATTTAATCTCAAATCATACAAATGTAGGATCATATCCATTTAAAACATTAAAATATAAATAAAATCTCATCAAACAATAATCATGCTAACAAAAATTTAAGGAAAAAAATAAATTCAGATCATCCTATTAATCAAATAACAAAATCTATCGAGTTCTAGGAACAAGAAAACTAACTAGACATAATAATGGAAAAAAAAAAAAGAAAATAGGACTCTAAAATCTATGTAGAGAAAGTTGTAGGGAAGATGAATGAATACCCTAAAGGTTTACCCCTAATTTATAGAATTAAAACCCTAGATTAACAAGAATATATGAGTTCTTGGAAACTTAGTTGATTTTGAGACTTGTTCTTGATAAACATTAATTTTTTACTTTTCCAAGATTTGGAAACTTCATCCTTATCTTAATTTTCAATACTACAGCAACTTCTTCTAAATTTTGGATATCTTCTGGGTTGAATTAGCTTCTGGAGTATTCACAAGATTTTCAGACCTTGAAGTCTTTTTTTTTAGTGTTGCAGGAATCAGGTCAATTGAATATCGAAGTAGAAAGTTATATCCAAAATACTAATAGCTGTCTCTCCAGTCCGAATTTCTTTAAATAAGTCCAATATTACCTAAAACAAAACTCATGAATTTAATTAATATAATATCATAAAATAAGGTTTAAAATAGTTCTAAAATAAATAAATAAAACTTAAAATAAAATAAAATAATATAGTTCAAATATATAAAAATATTGCTATCAAATACCCCCATACTTGAATATTTGCTTGTCCTCAAGTAAGAACAAATTTTCTCCAAAACTATTTTAACCTCCCAAGTCCCTAACCATGCATATGACAAGGTCAAATGGAATTATAATCAAGATAACCAATACTTCATAGCATTCAACACTATAACAACTATTGCACCCCCGATACTCTCATTAAAACCAAGACGAACGCAAAATTCATCCACCCTCATAATTAGTTCACTCAATAGAATAATGAAATTACAATTTAACTATTCAATACACTCAATTTTATGGGAATGAGTATGTGTATCATTCAAATCAATACAATGAAATAAAGGTGTTATGATACTTGGGTAGTGTCATGAGTACCCGTGACACTACCCTGTCAAAGCTCAACTTGAGCTCGGTCAAACCGAGCTTGGGTCGAGCTCGAGCTTGGGCACAGGTATCTTGGCATCGAGTTCGAGCTCGAGCTCAACCGTGTCAAGCTCGAAGGCTCGTCGAGCTACCCGACATGTTATGAAATTACATTTATAACCATGCTCTTTTTAGTAAATTACAATTAATAATTCTAATATTTTAAAAACTAGAGAACGGAAATGTTATTTTACATTTTTTTCCCATTTCTCTTCCTCAATTACGCCTCTCATTCTCGCTCGATTGTTCTTGACCTCCTCAACCCAGCTCTATGCCTCTTTCCTCTCATCTCCACACTCTGAAAACCCTACCCAAAGAACTACACAATCTTCGCGATCTCTAAAAACCTTACCCTCTCATCTCCAATCTCTCAACTGTCTGGATCGAGTGCCTCTTTCCTCTTTCCTCTGGATCTCAAGTCTCATTCTTGTCACTGCACAATCCCTTCCTGTTGTGTCTTCATCCTCGCTGTGCAATGAAAATCTATGCTACTGCACCTCTCAAAGGTAAACTCTTTCTCTTTCTCTCTCTCAGTCTCTCTCTCTATAAGGTTTTTGTGATTTTGTAATTTTTGAATCTAGGGTTTTTCTAATTTTTGTTTTTCTCCTATACAATTTATATTTATTCTCTTCCTCATTTGCACATTTCTCGTTCTCGCTCGATTCACGAATTGATCTTGTTCTTGACCTAGCTCTCGAATCTCATCGCTGCTTTGCTGTATCCCATCATGTCTTTAACCTCCCTATCCAATGAAGATTTGCACTACTACATCTACTCAGGGGTCAAATTGAAGGTAAACTCTCTCTCTCTCTGGATTTTTGTTATGAATCTAGGGTTTCTAGAGATCTGCGAAATATTCTGTTGAATTATAGATGATTTATTGAATTTTGAGTTCATGTTGAATTGTGAATTGTGCTGAGTTCATGTTGAGTTCATATTGACTTGTGCTGAGTTCATGTTGATTTGTGAAATTTCTCTCTCCCAATTTGTGTTGAATTCATGTTGATTTGTTAATTTGTTGATTTGTTGATTTGTTGATTTGTTGATTTGTTGATCTGTTGATTTGCGAAATGTTGAGTTCATGTTGATTTGTGAATTGTGCTGACTACTAAGTTCATGTTGATTTGTTAATTGGTTGAATTATGCTGAATTCATATTGATTTGTTGATTTGTTGATTTGTTGATTTATTGAATTGTGAAATGTTCTGCTACATCTAGAGTTTTTGTTGATATGTTAGGCTGAGTTCATGTTGCTCTTACTTTAGGCACATGCTGTTTTAGGCACATGCTTTTGTCCTGCTGCTTTATTGAATTGTGAAATGTCTATTTATTGATTTATATTGCATTGTGCTTTTATTGAATTGTGAATCTAGGGTTTTTGTATTTTTATTGCATTGTGCTTTTTATCCTGTTGCTTTATTTTTTGCTCCTGCTTTATTGAATTGTGAAATGTTCTGCTGAATTACCTCTTTTTGCCCTTGTTTAATGTTGTTTTAAGCACATGCTTGTGTTGGGCTATTGATGTTAACTGAGAATTCTTGCTTTTGATTCTTAATTTTTTCAACTCCAACTATTTTGTTCTTAATTTTTTATTATTTTAATTTTTATTCTTAATAAGAGAATGGATCCAAAAGCAAGCATAGGTAGTGATCGAAAGAGAAGGTAAACTGAATCTGATCCAACTGAATTCTCGAATACACCCATTGTTGCATCAACTAGTTCTACGACCCCTTGTTTATCAAGGAGGAGAGAATGTGCAAATCTCATATCAAAGTACTGATGACACATCTATTCTGATAGAGGTAGAAATTGAACAATGGACCAAAGAAATGGAGGAATAAGGACATGGTGGTGAAGAAGAAGATGATGATGATGATGTTGAAAAAGAAGGAGATGGCATTGGCAATGAAATGTCGGCTCTACGTACAACTAAAGAGATAGAAGATGATCCTTTTGAAGAGCAACAATGGGAAAAAATCATGGGTTTGGGAACACTTTCTCATATTGGTCTTATAGATGGTGTTAAAAAGGTGAAGTGCAACTATTATAATTCGAAATTGAAAGTCCATAAAACTAAGTCAACAAGCACTTACATCAGACACCTCAAAAAATGTCGATAGTTTATGGGGAAGATGAGTACACAATCTACACTGATCAACTTTCAACCAATTGGAGTTGCTGCACCTTCTAAAGGCCATCAACTTGTATCTGCCAAGTTTAACATGCAGAGAATGAGAGAGGTAGTTGCACATTGTATCTGCCAACTTGTATCTTCTAAAGGCAAACAGAAGAAGAAGTTGAAGAATGTATTTACAAATGTTGTAAAAATTAGCTTGACAACAGACCTTTAGAAGTCAAAGACCCAAAAAATTGGGTGCATGGTTGTAATGGGCCATTGGATTGATTCTGATTGGAAATTACAAAAGAGGATATTAAACTTTGTCAATATTTCACCGCCACATACGGGTAGAGAAATTGCAGCTACTTTGTTCAAGTGTGCTAAGGAATTGAAAATTGAAAGCAAGGGATACACTATATCTGTTGACAATGCCTCTAGCAATGACGTGGCTGTTCTCTAGCTATAGCAAGTTAATGTGTGATAGAAAGATTTTTTATATATGATGTTGTGCACATATTTTGAACCTATTGGTTTAGGATGGGTTTGGGAAGATTCGTGATGTTGTTGACAAAGTAAGGGATATGGTTGATTATATCAACCGATCAAAGTCTAGGGTTCTAATGTTCTCTGAATATACAACTGAAAGAAACTTGGTTGGTCCAAGAAGAAAATTGATTAGTGATTATAGAACCTATTGGAACTCAACATTTGATATGTTGAGATACGCTTATGATTTTCAGATTGTTTTTCCTCATTTTAAAGAACAAGATCCTAGATATATTTATTATCTAACAATAGAGGATTAGGAGAAAGTTGACAAGGTTTGCAAGGTGATTAAGTATTTTAAGTCTGTTACATTGCTTGTTTCTGGGACTGACTATCCAATCGCAAATTTGCTTCTCCAGGAAGTGGTTTCCATAAAGAAGATATTAGATGAAAAAGTTTATGATTCAGATGATTTTATTGCAAGAATGGTGAAAAAAATAAAAATCAAATTTGATAAATATTGGAGGGAAGTTAATTTGCTTATGGCAATAGTTACTGTGTTAGATCTTATAAAGAAGCTAATTTCAGTTGAGTACTATTATGAACTCATGGTTAAAGAGGATATAGCGAGGCAATATATTAGTGAGGTGAGAAATGTTCTATATAAGTTCTATGATGAATATGCTTCAGCTGAATCCTTGCATGGCAAAAACTCAACTTCATCATCCCATATGAGTTCTTCTACTCAGAGGTCAGAATTTTTATGTGATGCTGATTCTAGACTTGAGGATTTTGTTAGGAGAAAATTTGGCACACGTCCTCAGATCAATGAATTAGATGATTATCTAGCCAAACCTCTTGAAACAAAATCGGATAAGGATGAGAGTTTGGAGTGGTGGAAGGTCAACAGGATCACTTACAAAATTTTATCTCTAATAGCTCGAGACATATTAGTCATTCCTCTTAGTACAATAGCATTGAGGCTACATTAAGTGCAAGAATGCGGGTGATAGAAGCATATCATGTTTTTTTGGCTCTAGAAACTGTTCAGGGACTCATGTGTGGAGGAAACTAGCTGCGGAAACTTTATGGGGATAAAAACAGGGCAAAGGTAAGTATTAATGCATATTAATACATTTCATTGCATTAAATTTCATATATATTTTGCTAATATATATTGATTTTTGTTATATGTAGAAAAACATCTTTACAATGAAGGAAATTCCGTTGGCACGTCTAACAAAAAGTTAAGTATATACAAAGAAATTTCATTTATGTTTTGTTTTTCCTAGCTTGCAACATATGGTACTTAACTTGTTAATCCTATGCACTAAGTTTACCAAACAAGGAATATGGCAACTGGCTCTTGTTTTTTTTTTGAATAATTTAGTTCTTTGGTAGCAAAGGCAACTTTGATTGTGTGTGGGGAATGCAATGACATGAGAACTGAGTCTTCCTTAAACTATTTTTGTCTTGGGAACCTTCTTTTTCACTTGCCTTTTAGGTATCGATTTCTCCATGCCTATGAAGAAAAGCAAAGCTCCAACAAGTGCCAAGTTCTGCTATCCCAAAATTTCAAAAAAAAAAAAAACGTATTAGTTATGACTTCTAGTTTAAGTTCCAATGGTTTTTTACAACATCCCCCATGGTGGAAAAAGATACAGGTCCTTATTGATAACAAACCTGTGTAAACTTGACAAACAGTTGAGCAAACTCTTTCTTGTCAGCATTATAGTTGTAGAAGTCATACGTGATGGGTGTAACAAAGACCTAGTGTAGAAGTTAGTAAAGAATGCAATGCAAGTGTCAGTCTAGAAAAATAAAACCACCAAATATAGCAAAAGGAAGCTGCAGAAAAAAAATATATACCAGTAGTAAAGCACCAAGAGAGCTTCCAAAGATGAAAATAAGGCCTCCAAGATCCTTCAGAGCTATTGTTATGGCAACTAAGTGCTTGATCTGCAAATAATAACAAAGTCATATTGTTGTCCCTAGGTAGGTAAGGGAAGAAACATTAAAGATGTGTTTGTGTGTGTGATCGCATATGGTTGTCCATCTTTAGCACGAATGACTTTATATTATCCCTGATATATTATCCCTTGATATCATTAAATGAGTTATGCTATGACTGCAATGATCCCTAATATATTATCCCTTGATATCATTATAGAGAAACATGATACAAACAATTAATTAACTTTATTTTTTTATTTTTGTTGTTGACATACTTTTATTTTCATAACACTTATGACTTGTGTAGATTGAGCTGTTAAGTGCCAGAGGATATTGCTAGAGGATGCTGCTAAGTTGTTGTTTATGACTTACAAGAGGATACTACTAAGTTGTTGAGTGCTGGACAATGTTGCTGTTGGGAAACTTTAACTCTTGGAGGATGTTGATGGCTTGTTGTTAGAGGATGTTGGTTTTGGACTTGATTTGAGCACCTTCATTTATATGATATTATGTTGTTGTTAGGACTTGACATAGCTTTATTTTCAAGGAATTGTTGTAAATATAATATGTAACTAACTATGATTCATGTGGTTACAAACTTATGTAGTTGGATTTTATTTGATAGCTGTTATGGATTTTATTTAATACTTGTATGGTTGCAAACTGGATTGTGAATGAATTCGGTTAGGATTTTCAATGAAAGCAGGTTTGGATTTGAAATGTTTAAAAAATAGGTGAAATTCTGTTAGTTTTTAAAATTGGGAACCAGAATTTGAAATCAAGCACGGGTATATCTCGGGTTTGAGCTCGGGCTCGGGTATGTCTCGAGTTTGAGCTCAAGCTTAGGCTCAACCTCACATAGCTCAGCCCATGACACTTGAGCTCAAGCTGCCTGATGATACTTCAAGTCGAGCTCAGATATTGACACTACCTAACTCGACTCGAGTGTCATAACACCCCTATAATGAAATGGCCATAAAATTGTTAATATATCAAATCTCCACCACTCATATATATGAAATCCTTATAACAATCAAAAGGTTGTTTATTTGATTATAATAGGGTTAGGGTTAAGCGTATGATAACAGGCAAAAATAATAGGTTAAAAATAATTTACTAAAAATATCAAGTATTAAGACATAGCTTTGTTTACATCAAAGTATAGAAAATACTAATTTTCACAACTTCAAATCCTAAAATATTTAGCACTCTAACTATGGATAAATAATATGTTATATCACTTATTCAAAATAAAGAATAAAGTAATGAAACTCCATTATAAAAGTGAACAATATCAAGAATGAATAATGTTTTTCTCAATTTTTTCTTTTTCTTTTCTTTATTCTGTTTTTTCTTTTTTTCCATTTGTTTTCTTTTCTTTTTTTTCAACCAGCACCATTTCTTTCTCTTCTTTTCCCCTTTTTTTTTAAAAAAAATTTTGCTCGTTTTTTCTCTTTTTTTTCATCATAATGCCTAAAAACATTTTAAAAAAAAACATAATACCTAAAAACATAATGCTATGCTATTAACTATAACTATATTAGTGAATTTGTGCTCAAAATCTAGAGCTAGAAAAAAATAAGTTATAGGATAAATTATGTGAGTAATTTAAGAAAGAAAAAATTTAGTCTCAAATGAGTTAACTAAGAGAGATAAAATGTTAGTAATGGCATTTTTCAAAAACCAAAAGTGTGTAAATCTAAGTATGTAAATCTAAGTGTGTTAATCATTTGGTTGCATGAAAATCAAGAATACGGTCTCGACATGCATAACACTACCAGAAAATACGGTTTTAGCGATGGAAATTAACGACGGAAAATTCTGTCGGAAAAAATTTCGTCACTAATCCGTCGTTAAAACAAAAAAAAAAAATCAGACCTATTAGAGATGGAATTAGCGACGGAAAAATTCCGTCGGAAAAAATTCCGTCGTTAATTCGTCGCTGAAAAAAAAGATTCGAAACTATTAGAGATGGATTAGCGACAGAAAAAATCCGTCGCTAATAGGTCCGAATTTTTTTTTTATTGAATATAATTTTTGGTTTTTATTAAATATAATTTTGTATTTTTATTAAATATAATTTTGTATTTTTATTAAATATATTTTTATTTTTTATTAAATATAATTTCTATTTTTATTAAATATAATTTTATATTTTTATTAAATATAACTTTTTATTTTTATTAAATATAATTTTGTATTTTTATTAAATATATTTTTATTTTTTATTAAATATAATTTCTATTTTTATTAAATATAATTTTGTATTTTTATTAAATATAATTTTATTTTTTATTAAATATAACTTTTTATTTTTATTAAATATAATTTTGTATTTTTATTAATTATAATTTTTGTTTTTATTAAATATAATTTTTTATTTGTATTAAATATAATTTTTGTTTTTATTAAATATAATTTTTATTTTTATTAAATATAATTCTATTTTTTTATTAAATATAATTTTGTATTTTTATTAAATATAATTTTATTTTTTTTTATTAAATATAATTTTATATTTTTATTAAATATAATTTTTTTTTTATTAAATATAATTTTGTATTTTTATTGAATATAATTATGTGTTTTTATTAAATATAATTTTTATTTTTATTAAATATAATTTTATATTTTTATTAAATATAATTTTGTATTTTTATTAGATATAATTTTTTATTTTTTAAATATAATTTTATATTTTTATTAAATAAAATTTTATATTTTTATTAAATAAGAGTTTTGTATTTTTAATATTGAGAGTTACAATAAAATATAAAAATAGAAAACAAATAAACCAATAACACAGATATAATGGTGCTATGGTGGTTAAAACTCTCAAGTTCTCTCTCTCACACCTGGGTTCGAATCTGAGGCAGAGCATATTTTCATAATATTTTCAGCACATTTACACGCGGGCGGGCAGGCGGACGGGTCGGGTTCCGGATGGCGGTGGAAGCGGGTCGGACGGGCGGGTGGGTCGGACGTCCAGCTTTCGGCATTTGGGTTTGGTCTTACTAACTTCACCGACAGATTAGCGACGGAAATTTTCTGTCGCTAAAAATCCATCGTTAATCCGTTGGTAATTTAAAAATTCTAAAATAAAATTAGCAACGGATTTAGCGACGGAATTTTTCGTCGCTAAAAAATCCATCGGTAATTAGCGACGGAATTCCATTGCTAAAAAATCCGTCGCTGATCCTTCGCTAAAATTAACGACGTGACTTTCAGCGACGGAAAAATCCGTCACTGATTTTCCGTCGCTGATACTTTCAGCGACGGAAATTTGGGTATTCCATCGCTGAAGCCGTGTTTTTTGGTAGTGTAACCAAGCAAGTTTTAGAATGATTATACCATGTGTAATATATGCTCAACTAGAAAAATGATGAGTGGAAAAAATTACACTTTAAGACTCAAATCCTCACTTCGGTAAATTTAGGATTAAATCTTACATGTCTATCATTTAAATCAACCATAAAAAGATTAATAACTAATTATATATCAAATAACTATTAATACCAATCATCTCCTATGTAACCCCAATTCAAAACAAGTAACACATAAAAACTAAAGGACTTGAGAAAATTTAGTTAGTATGGAAAAAATTTCATCAAAACTCAAAATAAAAATTTTAAGTTTTTTTTTTTCAAAAATTCCCTAAAAAAAAGAAAGAAACTCAATATGCAATATCTACCTACACTTAAACCAAACATTGTTTACAATGTAAAAAAAATAATAAAATATTAAAATAAAGAAAAGAAAACAGAAAACTCTCCTGAATAAGCCAGTGAATTTGTAATTTCCTCTTTAGTAACTTCTTCTCTTATCATAGATCTTGACAATATGCCCATTCATTGCATCATGTTATGCCTTTATTATTTCCTTATCAATTCGCGTATCCTCATATGCTTCATTCTCCATTTCTCCAACTTACTTGTCTGTAACTTTATTTTTTTTTTGTCTACATCAAGCCTTATTTTTTTCATACCCAAGACAGCATATGCATCAACATATTCATTGTTTAGGAATGCATGACTGATATGCACCAAATTAATAATGCAATTTTCAGCAGGATTGATAGAATGAAAGACATAAGATCATGATCATGCTCAGTAATATTATTCATGCATTCCTTTCTAAAATCAGCTTGCTTTGCATAATTTCTCTTGGAATGAGAAAATTTAGACTCAATCTTTTCATCATCAATTAACAAAATTAACTTCCCAGTATAGACATCTATAAAGGTTCATGTAGTGTTTAAACAAGGTCAACCTAAAATCAATAAAATACCATTATCATCATCCATATCCAAGACAACAAAATTGACAAGAAAATTAAATTTATCAATTTTAACCAATATATTCTCAACAATACCTCTTGGATATTTTATACTATTATTAGCTAATTATAAAGAAATACTTATAAGTCGACATTCTGTTAATCCTGACTTGAAAAATATGGAATAAGGCATGACATTCATACCACACCAAGATCACACAAAACATTTGAAAAGTCAGTTTGGATAATAGTGCAAGAAATAGAGCAACTCCTTGGATCCTTGAGTTTCAGTAGAAGCTCTCTTTGCAGAATCGCGGAGCACTGCTCTATAAGCTTGACCTTTGAAACCTCATTGAATTTCCTCTTTTTAGTGTTCACTTCCTTAAGGAATGCCCTGTGTCTCAGCACCTGTCTGAGGAATGTCCAAAAGAGGAATGTTAATGTCCAATTTCTTAAAACTTTCTAAAAATTTTTCAAATTCAGCATTTGCATGTAAAAGACACCTAGGAAAAGGAACAAAAGGGCTTATATTCAGTCAAACATAAAGTACTTCCCTATTTAGAATCTGGTGCCATAACCTCTTTATTCGTAGGCTTTTCAACCTCTTCATTTTCATCTTTTTTATCATCTTCATCCTTATCTAGTACCTCATGCAATTCTTTCCCTCTCCTCAATGATATTGAGTTGACTTGCTCTTTGGGGTTCTTCTTAGCGTCACTTGGCAATCTACCTGACACACGAGAATAAAAGGCATAATCTAATTGATCAATTTTATTTTCAAACCTCTCAAACCTTTCATTTGTCATTGTTACCAAATGTTTAATTCTTTCATTAGTCGATATCGCCAAGCATTCAATTGTGACCTCCCATGATGCCTTGTCCTCCCTCAGCTCTTGATTCCCTGGATCGAAGTTTTATGGATTGCTTAGTCGTGGTAGTGCTTCTTGACTCCATGAAAAGTTGGGATGGTTTCTCTACCCAGGATTATACGTGTTGAAATAAGGATTGTTCTGAGACCTATCAAAGTTTGAAACATAGTTTGTTTATTGTACCTGTGGACACTCAGATGACACATGAGTAGGATCTCCACATGATTCACAATATAAAATTTGATTAGGTATAGCATTGGTTTGATTAATTTTCATGGCATTAATGAATCAAGTTTAGCATTAAGCATGGTTAAAGTATCGATTTCATGCATACCAGCTTTTTGTCTAGGGAACTCACATTTATTAGACCAATCATACTGATTTGAGATCATATTATCAAGTAATACACATGTTTCATCATATGACTTGCTCATGAAAGCACCCCTGTCACCGTATCAATGGTAATTCTTATAGAATTTAAAAGACCACAATAAAAAGTTTGTAAAATCAACCAATTAGATATACCATGATATGACACCTCCTAATCAAAGTTTTTAAAACGCCCCCAAACATTATATAAAGACTCATGCTCAAATTATCTAAAACTAATAATATCATTACGTAGTTTAGCTATCTTACTAGGTAGAAAATATTTAACTAAAAATACTTGAGACATTTTTTTTACTAATTAGTAAAGTGATTAGCAGAGAAAAAGTTAAACCATACTTTTGCTTTTCCCTTAAGAGAGAAAGGAAACAGTCTTAACCTTATGGCATCAGGGCTGACTCCATTCAATTTGATTGTGTCGCTTATCTCCATAAACTTTTTCTAGTGGTTATTTGGATCTTCAAAAGTCTCTTCACCAAATTGATTTGCCTATACCATACCAATAAGATTAGGTTTTAATTCAAAGTTATTTACCTCCACAGCAGGTCGTGCAATGCTAGTTTGGATGTCCTAAAATCTAGGCATTGAGTACTCCCTCATTTCTCTGTTATCTTGAGCTATTGTTTCTTCCTTGACCTCTCTAGCTTGTTTACAAATGGATCTCAAAGTTCTCTCTATCTTAGAATCAAATTCGGCTAAGTCAAGACTCTTCAATCGCAATATGTACTGTATCGACACCAAAAATAGCAAAAAATTTGATCTTCAAAATAATCTACAAGAATTACTCAAGAAAATCTATATTACCCATATAAAAGTAGAAATCATGAAAAATATAGCAAAATAATGCCTAACGATACCCAAAAAGACAATCAAAAAACCCTAAAAATCACGAAAAAAAAATGAAAAAACCTATGAGAACAATGGAATTTGCAAAGATAGGGTGGTGCCCATAGAAAAGCTATAGGTTTTGCTCAGAATGTCAAAATCCTTTGGAACAAGTCACTTGACCCTAAATCCTAAACTACTTCTTAGACCCCAAAAATTTCCCATCAAATCCTGACCAAATCCAAACTCTAAACAGCGACTGTGTAACCCTACCAAGAAATATGACAAGAAAATAATAAGAAATATAAAAGACAATGTCTAATCTCAAACAAGATAATTTGGATCAATATACAAGGATTTCTCCAGCAATGGTGCCAAAAACTTGTTACGCGACTTTAATGTCACGATTTTGGGCTACCCTAATCGAGTGTTGTGTGTAGTGCAAGCAAGTGTCACTCCCACGAGTATATTTTGTACTACCAACTATGAATTACCCTTTATAAATTAGACAAATCAATTCAATTTAATAAATATATTAAAAATCAAGAAAATATTAAAAGACTTGAATCAATAAATAAAAAATTTTAGACATCAATTTCATTCGTTTTCAATCTTTTCACATGGCTAAATCTTTTCAATCCCCTTAAGTTTTTTAACTAAATAATCATTGTTGATGATGATAGATTTTTCTAAATTAGATTTATTCAATGGTCATATAATAAATCCCTAATTTGATTAACCAAAATCCAATGGTCATGTTATCTTAATTAGATCAAATTGCATTAAATTTTATGAAATATCTATAATTTAAGGTCTTCCCTAAAATCCCACACACAGAATTAATCATCCGTCAATCTCATAATCCTATGTGGATTTTATTGTATTGGACTAATCTGTTGCAATCTTATCTTGATCTCATGCATTCAATCTCAAATCATACAGACGCAAGATCTTATACATTTGAAACATTAAGATCAATAATAAAATCTCATCAAACAATAATCATATCAATAAAAATTTAAGGGAGAGAAATAATTTTAGACCACACTATTAATCAAAGAATAGAATCCATTAAGTTTTAGGAATAAGAAAACTAACTAGACATAATAAAGAAAAAAAAATAAAACCCTAAAATCTATGCGAAGAAAGTCATGAGAAAAAGGAATGAATACCCTAAAGGTTTGCCTCTAATTTATAGAACTAAAACCACTAAATCAATAAAAATTCATGAATTCTTGGAAAATTGGTTGATTTGGAAACATGTTCTTGATAAATATTATCTTCTTGTTTTCCCAAGATTTGGAAACTTCATCCTTATCTTGATTTTTAATACTTTAGCAAATTGTTTCCAAATTTTGGATATCTTTTGATCTGAATTAGTTTCTAAAGTCTCCACAAGATTTGTAGGCTTCAAAGTCTTCTTTCCAAAGCTACAAGAATTAGGTCAATTGGACATTGGAGTAGAAAAATATGTCCAAAATACTAAAAACTATCTGCCTAATCCAAATTTCTTTAAATAAGTCTAATATTACCTAAAACAAAACCCATAAATTTAATTAATGTAATATCTTGAAATAAAATTTAAAAAAATTCTAAAATAAATAAATAAAGTCTAAAATAAAACAAAATAATATAATTTAAATATATAAAAAAATATTGCTATCAGTTATCAACATAAAACAACAAAGAAATGAAAGAACCATTATCTAACTTTCAGAAGTCCTAGAATAACCATGACTTGTCATAAAGGAATCAAACCTCTTATATCACTATTTTGAAGACTGCTTCAATCCACACAAGGATTTCTTTAACATGCACACAAAATCTTTTTTTCCTTTAATTTTAAATTCTAAAACTGCATCATATAGATTTGTTCATCAAGTTCACCATGCAGAAAAGCTATTTTAACATCTAGCTATTCCAAATCCAAATTCAACATGGCAACTAAAGTAAACAAAACATGAATAGAGCTATGTTTAACAACATGTAAAAACACATCATTAAAATCAACACCTTGTACCTAACTATAGCACTTCACAACCAATCGTACCTTAAAGCTTGCATCTTCAACCCTGGAAGTACCTTCCTTTTTCTTAAAGACCTCTTTGCATCCAAAAATTTTCTTACCTAAAGGCGGCTTCACAAGAACCCAATCATAATCAACCATTAGTTGAATTCTCATGAGAAACTGTTTCAGAGTATGTAGAAAGTTTACCAACCCCATTTGTCTCTTCTGCAACTGACAAATCATATGCAACCAAATTTGTAGAATTTGTATATCTCTATGGTGGTTGAATCTACCTCCTAGGTCTATTTTTGGCTATGGAATACTACTCCTCTTTTGAATTTTCTTCTTAGTAGATTCAGACACATCTATTGAATTTCACTGAACAGAAGAGCCCAACTGAGAAGGAACAAAACTAAAAAAGAACATAGAAAGTTTATCAAATATAACATCTCTACTAATAACGATTTTTTAGATTTAGGATTAGAAAACCACAATCTATACCCTTTCATCCAAAAGCATACCTAAGGAAAATATATTTCTTGGCTCACGGTTCTAATTTACCATCATTCACATACATGCATGAAGGACACCATTAGAGTAATTAGCAAGACTACCTGAACAAACTTTCTCATGAGTTTTAAATTTAAAAGCTGCAAAAAGGAGTGTGTTGATAATACAACAAGCTGTTGAGATTGTCTCAGCCAAAAGTTCTTTGTCAACCTTGCATTAGAGATCATACAAAGTGCACTCTCCAAAAGAGTTGTGTTCATATGTTCAAGCACACCATTTTGTTGAAGTGTTATTCTAACTATACATTGTCAAATAATTCCTTCATTCTTGTGAAATTCATCAAATTCACCTTCATAAAATTCCATGTCATTATTTGTTCCAAGGTGCTTGACCTGTTAACATGTCTTTTCTCTATAAAAACTTTATGTAGCTTGAAATTTAGGTAAATATCACTCTTTTGTTTAAGAAAATGAACTCAAACTTTTCTTGAAAAATCATTAATAAAAGTCAATATGTATCTGGAATTACTCTTAGACAGAACACGAGCTGACCCTGAAGATCTGAATGGATGTAATCTAGAATACCTGTCGCCTGATAAATTATAGGTAAGTAAACTAAAGCTAACTTCTCTTTTGCTTCCCAAAAATTCATTGCTCACTGAAATCCAATGCTCCGGTACTTTGTCTACAAAAAGGCCTCTTTTGCTTGATATGGTTAAGACTTTCTCACTTATGAGACCTAAATGCATATGCCATAATTTAGTTATGTCAGAATTAGATAAGATGATGTAGAGACTGCAACAAAACCTATGACAGCAAATCCCTACAAAATATACAATCTACTAGATTTATAACCTGTCATCACAACAAAAGCACAACTTTACCTTCAGTTGAATGCCTGCACCCAAAAACCTCAAAAGTGCTTAAATAGATTAGATTCTTTTTCAGACAACGAACATGTCTAACATTACTGAGCATTCTCACAATATTATCATACATTTTAATTCAGACAGTATCCTTACCCATAACATCACAAGCAACATTACTACCCATCAAAACTATTCCACCATTACAAGATTCATAAATGTAAAACAAATCCCTACTAGGACTTATGATAAGAGCAACCTAAATCTAAAATCTACTCATTTTTAGACCTTGTCTTATTATAAGTGACAAAGAAAATATTTCCATTACTCTCATCAGTTGCAAAGTTAGCCTCGACAGTTTTAATATTTTTCTATTCAAAATTCTCATTATATTTATCTCTATTTTTTAGTTTGAAGCATTTGGACTTAATGTACCCGTTTTTATAACAATAATTACAAATTAAATTCTTGTGTCTGGATTTAGATCTAGATTTAGATTTATTACTATCAAGCTCTCTCTTTTCAAATATACCCCAATTAAACCAACCATCAACCTAATTCCCACTAGTTTTCTCAGTTATGTTCATATCAATTTGCTTATTAGATTTTAAAGAAGATTTAATTTCACAACACAAGATAGTTTCTTTTCTATAAATCATAGTATCTCAAAAATGCTTATAGGACAAGGAATGGAACATAACAATAAAAGGGTCTAATCCTTATCATCAATTTTCACATCTATATTTTCTAAATCCATAATGGTAGAATCAAATTTATAAAGATTCAAGAATATAGATGTACCTTTAGTCATACGACGTATGTACAGTGACTACTTTAAATAAAGCTTGCTCTCAACAGTATTCTTCATACACAAAATTATCACCTTTTCCCAAATGTCTTTGGTTGTCATCTCAAAAGTGTCCTCCCTTAAAACCTCATTGGAGAGATTTAGTATGATACTTGATCTAGCATTTTTATCTCGCTCGACAAAATCCTTATCATTTATCTTTTTATGCTTTTTCTCTACTCTTATAGTGCTATATCAACTCCGTCCTAAATCAGGATGGCCTCCATTTTGATCAAATACATCCTAGAATTGATGTTCCTATCAAATTTCTCAACATTGGTCTTCGTTACCATCATTATTGTCGCGGAGTTACAGAGCCTTTAGCAAGGCTCTGATATCAGTTTGTTACCCTAGTAATCATTAAAGTGGTTCTAGACAACTAACACAATAATAATAATAATAATAATAATAATAATAATAGAGACTCTGGATTTATGTGATTCTGTCAAATGATCAAAGTCCATGGATAGAGTAGGAGCAAAATTTTTACTATAAAGAAGAGACTACAAAAGTTTTAGAAAAGTGTTCTTAAGCCTACAAGCACTAATATAAAAATACAAGAGAACTCAAAATAATACAAGAGACTTGATAACCCAAAGGTCCTAATAGCCCACTAGTTTTCTTGGTTTTGTTGCTTACAAACCATTACTAAAGTTTTTATTTATAGACTTCAAGTGAGGGCCAACTCTTTAACTTATCAGATATGGGAAAAGTGCAAGAGTATTTATAAACTTCAAGTGAAATCCAACACTTCAAAATATTCGATATGGAATAAGTGCGAGTCATCATATAACAAATGATGATTACAATTAGTCATTAATATTTTTATAGTTAAATTTTATATCATGTATGATTTGTTGTTAGGTAGAACAATAGTACTATTGGGGCTGATGGTACTTGACTTAACAGCAAAAACTTTTCTCATTCCCATGTGATCTGAACTCTCTTATAATCATCCAATAAGGAAGGAAATCCCTAACAAATACAAACTTTCCTCAAATTTTTAGAATTCTAATTCTCTTGAACTCTCAGTGAGGAAATTTTGAACCTTTCTTAATCTCAAAGGATTCTATATATTTTAAAATTCTTTGGTCACAATTTCTGCCATTTCGGAAGATCTTATATAGAAGGAAATTAGGATTTTCTACACCTCTTGGAGGGCTATATATACAGAGCAAAGATTACCCATTCTAGAGAACACATAACTCTATACACAACTACACATGTAATAGGAGGATGCCTAATTCTCCACACAAAGGTATGGCTTCATTCTCAACTATACACCATTGAAGGTACAATTTCTACATCGATCCCATATCATCGGAGGTACAACTTCATGCCTAATTCTATACATTTGGATATGACTTTATACTCACTCGATTATACACACGTAATGTGCTTAATATCTCTCTTCATGTTAGTCTCACACCAAGGCCACCCAGGGCCATATTCAGAGTTCTCTATACTCAACACACATAGGGTAAATTCAACACATATGACACAAGGTTGTATCTGAGGTTCCTCATATTTTTATTATTATACTTACTGATTTGAGTATCGGACTCTCCTCGCCAGGCTAGCCTGCTGAGGTTTTGCTAGTTTCTCTATTGATGGCAACCTAACTAAGCACTGGCACTAGTCAACTCTACATACAACATATAGAGACAGCACAGGGTGATAGTTCAGGCTCTCTCTAGGTTTCCCATCCAAGAAGATCCGACAAACTCCTCGGCATTGGATCCCTATTTAAGTCGAAAGAGCAATTATTTGTGGGGTCAAAAATCACCCCTAATATATTGGCGCAGTCTGTGGAAATCAAATGATTATTTAGCCAAAAAAACTCCATGCCCTATTTCATTTCGTCTCTCATAGCGCAATCCCTCCACCCTCGGGATAACTCTGGACATCGGAGTACTCAACTATGATCCGAATCCATCGAATGCCTCGGTTTAATAATTTCTATCCATAGCCTACCTTTACTTTGATAGTATTTTAATATTCTTAATTAGTCATTTGTGGCAATAATATCTCTATTATACATAATCTAACACTTTTTCATAGCATTTCAATTGTGTTAACTATGTAACAATCAAAAACAACTTTTGGCTCATGATAAAATAGTTAGGGGTCCCCCCACGTTAAGCACTCTCTTGGCTCCATGCCTCAAAACACGTAATCAATATGGGTCCTAGCACTTGACCGAGTAGACTCGACCTACACTCTTGGTCTTCCAGTCACTCAACCTCCCAACTTTACCTCTTGCTCTACTCGACATTGACAGCATGGGTTCAAATACATAGCTACGATCCGAATCCATCAAATGTCCCGGTTTGATAATTTCTACTCATAATTTATTATTCTTTGACTGTGTTTTAATGCTCTTAACTATCATTCTAATCTTGCATCTTATTTTATGATAATATCTTTATTTATATGCTCCAAATCTTTTTTGTAACAATAAAATCATGTCGACCAAGTAAGAATCAAAAACAATTTTCAAACGGTGATAACGCTGTTGAACTTCTCCAGAATCCAATTCTATTGAACAATTGTGAGACTTGGCCCTTACACCT
Source organism: Dillenia turbinata (assembly GCA_037126225.1). Taxonomy (NCBI): domain Eukaryota; kingdom Viridiplantae; phylum Streptophyta; class Magnoliopsida; order Dilleniales; family Dilleniaceae; genus Dillenia; species Dillenia turbinata. Next base: position 17,377,237 of record JBAMMX010000016.1, on the reverse strand, counting down.
AGTAGTCATCAGTTTCAGAAGACAACATTCTCTTGGCATTGGAGTGATCAGCATTGGAGTGATCAACTACGATTTGGATCTATCGAGGGCCCTAGTTTGGTAATCTATATCCACTACCCACTACTATTTCGACAATTCTCTAGTTTTTTACCTAATAGTTCAAGTTTGAAATTTTTCATTATATCTTGACTAACTGTGGTTCGGGTCCTTATATCCACAAAGCTCTAGTCTACCGCCTTTTCTTTTACAAGATCACACTCTTTAAACCAAATGAATACGTCATCAATATATGATCTATCTCCCCAGCAGGTATACACAATCCACTCTCTCGACCGAATAAATATGTCATCAATATGAGATCTATCTCACCGACGAGTAGAGATGGCTCACTCTCTCGATCGAATGAACACATTGTCAATATGGGATCTATTTTCCCGATGGGTAGACATGGCCTACTCTCTTAACTGAACGAACGTGTCATCAGTATAGGATTTATCTCCCCGACTAGTAAATTCGGCCCACTCTTTCGACCGAATAAACGTATCGTTTATATTGGATCTATCTTCCTAAGGGCAATGGGTATACACGGCCCACTGTCTTGACCCAAAAAAACATGTTATCAATATGGAATCTATATCCCCGATGAGCAGATACGATCCACTCTCTCAATCAATGAACATATCATCAATATGGGATCTATCTCCCTAACTGGAGATACGGCCCACTCTCTCGACCGAACAAATGTGTTATCAATATAGGATCTATCTCACCGATGGATGAACATAGTCTACTCTCTCGACCAAATGAATGTGTCATTAGTAAGGGGCATATCTCTCATACGGGTAAACACAGTCCACTCACTCAGCTATACGCTTGACTTGATATGGGATCCAACTTCCACTTTCAGCTTTATGCCTCAAATGGTATTCTATTGGTTATAATCCTCACATGGTATTCTCTCAACTGTATGCCTCATATGGTATTTCCTTGGCCTTACATCCTAGATGGCATTCTCTTTGCTGTAAGCCTCATATGGTATTTCCTTGGCCTTATGCCTCAGTTAGTATTCTCTTGATTATACGTCTCATATGATATTCTCTTGACTTTACACCTCGGATAGTATTTTCTTAGCTTTGCACCTCATATGATGGTATTCTCTCTGTTGTACACCTCATATGATATTCTCTTGACTTTATGCTTCAGATACTATTCTCTCAGCTCGGTCTTGTATTTATATATGGGCCCCAGCTCTTGTACGGGGTTCGACTTCTTTTTTCTCAGTTTTCTATGGCTACTACTGCATCGAACGGGATTTAACTCCCTTTCTCTCGGCACCAAATCATACTAGTTACAACATTGCTCTAGTATACTCTCTTGGCTCTAACGCTTGGTACTTTCTTGGCTACAACGCATTTGATGACAACCCAATGCTCAAGTTACTCCAATACATGATTAATGCAGGAACAAGAATGCAAAGGTAACAAACGAATCTCTTCCATACAAGCTCTCATATATTAAACAGTATAGTAGAGGAAGTAAACTCCCTGTGATGGGACGACACTACTATTGGTCTTCCACCAGTCTCTTGACAACTTGTAGCCTAGTCTCATTTTCTCTTGCTATGGTCTGTAGCATCTCGCACTCACTAAGAGTCTCAAATCTATGTCAGTCTTCGGATCTTCTACTTTTGCTTTTTATAACACAAGCACTATGCATTCTTAGCCACTACTTAGTCAAGCACTCTTGCTCAAGTCCCTTGGCCCATTGGTCCCCCAATCACTCGATCTCCCACTCAGTCACCCAACTTCTCGGTATACCAATCACCCGGTAACTCAATCTCACTCTCAAATCTCCCGACTTCTCAGTATCCCGATCACCCGGTCACTTAATCTCCCACCCAAGTCTCCAGACTTCTTGGTATCCCAATCACCCGGTCACTTGATCTCCTGGTCATTCGACTTCCCAAACATTGGATTTCTTGATCACTAGATCTCCTGATCACTTGATCTCCTGATCACTCGGTTATTTGATCTCCTAGCCATTCGATCACTTGATCACTCGATCACCCGATCATTCAACCTCCTGATCACTTGACCTCTCGGTCTCCTGGTCCCTCAACTTCCTAGTATCCTGATCTCCCAGTTGCCTCATTTAATGTTCCACTTTTATGCCTCTTTTGGTTTACCAATTCACTCTACTCCTAATACCATTTTTTCAAAATACAATTAGTGTTGGGGGAAATTCATAGTACTTGGCCTAACAATAGAAACTTTATTTATTCTCATGAGATCCCAACTCTCTTATAATCATATGATAAGGAAGGAAATATCTATTAAGTTCAAACTTCACTTAATTCTCTAAAATTTTAATTTTCTTGGATTCTCGGTAAGGAAGGAAATTTTGAACTTTTCTCAATCTCAAAAGATTCTGTATATTTTAAAAATCTTTTACCACAATCCCTACCATTTTAAAAGATCTCATATAGAGGGAAACTAGAATTTTCTACATCTCTTGAAGGACTATATATACAAAGCAAAGGCAGCCCATTTTAGAGAACACAACTTTATACACAACTACACATACAACAAAAATAGGATGCCTAATTCTCCACATCAGAGATACAGTTTCATACCCAACTATACACCATCGGAGGTACGATTTCTACATCAATCCTATACCAGGTATGGCTTCATACCTAATTCTATACATTCGGGTATGACTTTATATTCACTCGATTATACACATGTAATGTGCTTATTATCACTCTCTATGTGCGAATCGCACCGAGACCACCCAGGGCTATATCCAAAGTTCCCCGTGCACAATACATATAGAAGTAAATTCTACACACATGACATGGGGCCATATCCAAGATTTCTCAGTTTTCTATTATTACACTAACTAATTTGAGCGTCAGAGTCCTCCCACCGGGTCAGTCCCAGTGGGATTTTGCAGGTTTTTCTATTGATGGCAACCCAACCGAGCACCAACATCAGTTAACTCTACATACGGCACACAGAGGCAATACAAGGCTATAGTTTGGGCTCTTTCGAGGTTTCCAATCTAAGAAGATCCGGCGAACTCCTCGGCACCGGATCCCCGCTCAAGTCAAAAGAGTAATTATCTGTGAAGTCAAAAATCACCTCCAGCTGAGGCCAACTGTTCTTGTGATATTGAAGTGTTACAATTTTAAATTGTTTATGATAGCCTTCATTGGATGATTTAGCCAATTATAGGAGAGAATTTGTCCAATTTTAGAAAAATCTTGTCAATCTAAAAATTTAAAATTTTTCTATCTTTTTTTTCCCCCGATTTTTTAACACATATATGGATGACGATTTAGACATGACTATCTTAGGTGTTATATGTTTTGTAATGATATGCATTTTCCATCTTTTGCTAATGTGTGGGACACTTGAATAGGAGATTTTCATATAGTGGCTATAGGCACCAACCACTGTGGTGGACCGATTGAACTAGGGGCTGAAATATTGGTGGAGCTCGGTGTTTGAGTAGTGCCCAGTAATGGAATTAAAGGGCCTCGGTTGAAACCCTACATGTGACAACGACTCTCGGGATGATGGAAAACAGTAGAGGTTGCCGGATAATAGAACAATTGTGGCAACCACAAGCAAAAGACAGAGGAATCTATCACCTTTTGCTCCTCTTTTCGACATTTTCCTCGACTCATGACCATTTTTTAATCCCAAGTTTTTGTCTCTTCAATTTGGTCACACAATATTCTGTTTCCATTATTTTTGCCTTTCTTTCCACTTTCCAACAATAGCTTTTATTGTTTTTCTTGGTTGTGAAGGTGGCTCGTGTTTCTTTTCTATTATGCTAGGATTGGTCTCTCTTTCTCTCTCCTTCTATATATATATATATATAACCTAATTTGACAGTCCCCAACGGGATAGGCTAGTAGCAACAGGTCCCTTCTCTCGACCTTATAATTCATGGTTCGATTTCTATTATAATTAAAAAAGGAAGGCTAATTAGGCTTGGACGGCAACTCGGACTCAAGCCAAGTTATATTGACCTTCAATTATATTCCAATGGGGCTTCAACTCTGCTTGAACTTATTTGGCCTTTTTAAGTGGACTTGGGCTTGAACTCCAACTAGTCTTAGTTTTAATTAGGATGTACAATTAAGTTCTTCACTTTTATAATCCAAAATCGGTTGGCACCAAGCTTCAATTCAAATAGTACCACTTCCCCTCTCTCTTATAATAGATTTAGATTCGAATCTTATTATATACCAAAAAAAATTAATAATCCAAAATTGGTCCATCCAAATCTATAAAGAAAATTAACCAAATTTACTAGAATTCTATGGTAAAAATCATGAAAGATTACTACAAATTTAATCAAATTCAACTATCAATTTAATATAAACTAAATGACTTCATCATTCATATTATTAACTCCTGAGAATGGAATTTCTAACAAATAACTTATAGACTTCATTTAATTATAAAACACTTTTTATTTAAAAAAAAAACATTTCACACTAATAATAAATTGTTCATACACATGATTGCTCCATCACATAGTACTAACAACCAGTTGGTTGTGTCTATGGAGACGTCGATATAGGTTCAATCATGGGGTTATATTGGATGTGACCCTGTCAAATCTAACCCATTGAGTCAAGCCCCAATCAAAATTGGCTTTCTAAGTTTGGGATGATGGTGCCTTTAAAGATAGCGAAATGGGTTCGATTAGGGGCTGGATTTTATGTGGAAGAGCTTCTTCCCTTCTCCAACAATTGAACTCACTTCACAATCTCAACTGGCACCATTAACTCTAATCCCTAAACTCTTAATACAACTAGGTTGGATTTGATGATGTTAAACTAAATTGGAGTTTGATTCAATAAAAATTGATGGGAACTCTGTCAAATCCAGCGCTGAAATCGAATCTAGCCCCGTGAAATTCCCTACTAAAGTTAAGCGCCCACATCAAGTCTCAGTCATCTTTTCTAAAGCATACTACCCTTGATCTCCTCCAATTCATAACTTTTTTCTCTCTCTCTCTTTTTTTCCCCTTATCAAAATTTTGCTATAGATAAAAAGTGACTCGAGGCCTCGAAGTACGTGGGGGCAGCCGCTATTAGCAATTGTCTCTTGGTGGAGTTCTAGGTCCCACTATAGGAGTAGCATCATAATTAGCAGAAGCATAGTTAAGACCTTGAAGTTTGTAAAATTCAGTGTTTTGAAAGGGTTTGTTGTTTTTATGTATTGCAACTGATAGTTAAGTACGGTGCTTAGTTTCTAGCATTTGAGTCACATCTTTTCAATCATGCAATTAGTTCATCTAATAGCTTTTGCTTGTTGGAAGGCTGGATTTAAAGTATATTCAGTCTAGTTAGCCTAATGCTCGTCGAAGCGATGTAATTGAAAATTTTAGCATCAACTATAAAAAGACACCGCGCATTCAGCATTAATTGAGTTTGGGGTTTTGTGTTTGTGATGATAGCGCTGGTCGAGATTGCGATGCCTCAGCCCCCATTGTATCCACGTCTCCATGTCCACCAGCACCATTAGCGCCATCTTCGACAAGATGGCATAGCTTGTCATTCTTTTGGATGTGTATAAAGAGAGAGGCAAGCCGAGAGAGGAGTGATGGAGGGAGGGGGGAATGACATTGCAAGGAACATGGGAAGGAATGATGTGTTATGAGTCATGTCAACCAATGAATTTAATATCAGCAATTTTTGTCTAGATTTCCAACATCCGTCTTCTTAGAGACTTCATAGTCACAAATTTTAAAAATTTAGGGATTTTGATGTTATAAATAGAAGTCGAAGAACTCAACTGAAATCTGGCCCACAGTTCAATCACTTGACAGATGATTTGGCCTTGGGAGTAAAGGGACAATTAATGTCCATATGGAAATCCCAGAAAATATAGATTGCTAGATATTTTGTTGAAAACAGCCCCAGAAATTAATACATGGAAAATGCTTTTAATCCTTAGAAGAGGGTAAACTGCAAATTTTCCTTGTGGTTTGACCCATTTTAATATTACCAAGGACTTCTCTTAAATAGTGAATTGTCGCCCTCCATCGGAAAACCTAATAAAGATATCAGTTATGACATATTTGATTGTTATATTGCTATTAACTTTTGCATTTGTCTTGACACATGGCTTATCTTGAATCAATACAAAACTATAATAATGGAAGATAATGCTCAAATTGGATCTTGACAGATCCCCACATTAGTTATTAGGGTTAGCTCATATTTTTTTAAGAAATGAAGGACTTTTATTGGGATGCTTTTTTTTTTTTTTTTTTTTTTGAGAATGACATATTCATCATTTAAGATTATTTTTTATTTAAGAAAATGATAACTTAATTTATAATTGGGTTACAACTCTTTGAATGTCCAGGGTATTAGATTGTATGAAACATTTTTGGTACTCGATGATTAGAGAATTTTTTTGGGTCTTCCGGGGGTGTAAAACACAGGAGAGATAAAAAGAAAACAATAGGGTTTGAAAATAGAAAATTATAAAACTCTCAAAAGAGAAATATCACTCTTAAAAAAAATATTATTAATCATAAATGTCAAAATAATGAAACATTATAAGTATTTATAGGGAATGTAAACCCCATAAATTAAGAAACTATAAAAATAAAGAAACTAAATAAATTAAAAAACTAGTAAAATTACAAAACTAGAAATTAAAAAAATTAGAAAACTAGGGAAATTAAGAAACTTTAAAAATTAGAAAATTATAGGAATTAGAAACTAATGGATCTCTATCCCTTTTTTTAAGTCATTTGAATAATTTTTGAAAATTTATCCCACATCAGTCTCTCTTCCTGAAAAGAACTCGATCTCGAGTGATATTTTCAATGTCTGCATCAATATCCTCAACTCTCTCCTTTGATTTTCTTTCCCAAAAACTTATGTTAAGTATAATAAATATCAAAACAACTGCTATAACCAGATAATCATAGTCAATCTCAAATTCTTCTACCCCACCCACATGCTTGTTTGAATTAGAATGACAGTAAACTTTCCTATTTGCTGGATCAATTTTGAAATATTCAGTTTCTAAATAAGAAATATCTACATTCTTTCTAATTATGTTGTGAATTTATTCTACGATATTATGAACTTCCACCGTACCACATGTAACACTTCATAGCAGAGGGTGAACGCTAAGTAATTATGAGATAATAATATCATAAGTTCATATGACGGATCTTCCAGATTTTTCAAAAAACTTGTTTTAGTCCAACCTGTGTCAAGCACCATCACTTTCTTCTGTGTCTCAACCTCTAAAGAAATAACGGCATTTGCAAACTATAATGGTTATGATGAACCAATGTCCTCCGTACAATGCAATGAGTTTAAATATACACATGCAATAAGATCACTGCTACGAGTTTGAAAGAGTCCATTCCATTGTGTATCATCTCGTTTATGGATCAGCAATACCTTTCTAACCACCAGGTTCTGCACATCTTCGTCTTCTCCATCTGGTTCACACATCCCTTCGTCCTCATCAGCAGACCTTTCGTCATCCTCCCTACCATAGCCGACTAGATGAATTTGAAGGCGTTGAGGGCAATTGTTAGATCTATGTCCAACTTGTCCACACCTATAGCACTTATTTCCCGTCGGCTTCGAATGAGGGTTCTTGTTGGCTGGTTCCTTCACAAGCTCCTTGTCTACCATATCTTTCTTTGTACGTTCAGAATTAGACCATATATTGACTCTCGGACTTACCCTAGATGTCTCGCCTAAGGGTTTACGGGTACCTTCGTTCCCATAATATCCTCTAACTCCCATTGACTCTGCTCTCTGGGTCATATTCTGGGTTTCATTGAGGGTTAAAATGATATGACAGCTGATTTTATCACAAATTACAGATTTCAATCCATGAATATATCTCGTCACCTGTTGACCTTCAGTTTCCATCAAATTATTTCATGCTGATAATTACTCTGATACCACCTAATACGGGAGAGATAGAAGAAAGACAATAAGGTTTGAAAAGAGAAAATCCTAAAATTCTCAAAAGAGAAATATCACTTTCAAAAAAAATATTATTAATCATGAATGCTAAAATAATGAAACACTATAAGTATTTATAAGGAATACAAACCCCATAAATTAGGAAACTATAAAAATAAAGAAATTAAAAAAATTAAAAAACTATAAAATTGGGAAACTAAAAATTTTAAAAATTAGGAAAATTAAGAAAATTAAGAAACTTTAAAAATTTAGAAATTATAAGAATCAGAAACTAATTGATCTTTTTTCTTTTTCTTGAGTCACCTAAATAATTTTTGAAAATTTGTCCGGGTTTTTGAGTTTGTTTGTATTTGCAAATATGTCATCTCACTATTTGTATCAATTTATTCTCATAACAAAGAATTTAAATCTATTATACATAATAGATAGAGGTAACGGGTACTGAATCATATAAATAATTGTTTTTTTTATTATTTATATCTTTTATTTATTTGTGGATATTTTGTTTGTTTTTTTTTTTTTTTGAGATATATATATATTTGAATTTATTTCCAGTAATAGAATTATATGCCAATCATGTTTAGAGGATGAAATACCATGCGACCAAGCTTTGGTGCAGTAACTTCCACGAGGGGAATGTTACTTGGTACATCTTATAATTTAATAGACATTGTTTCTCTTGTTTTAAAAATTTTGAGTTCGACTCTTCTGACCTATAAAAAATTTAAAGAAAAAAAAAGGAAGCAACTCACACCGTGTCATCCAAAGCATACTGACCACCACACTGACACATTTGCAGCCTTTTGCAATCAAGTTGAACAAAAGTTTATCCAAATTTATAGTGGTCAATAGTCGAATGGAGGGGAATCAATAGTTTACCCCACGAAAGAGAAGACGGGAACCGATCACCATGCAGACCGTGGGCGTTGGGTGCTTGTTCAGCTTTTAGAGCATGTGAGCTGTTGAGCTTTTAGTGGAAAGACATTTTTGTTGGCTTCCTTTCACTTTCCAAATAAGACTACTGAATTCAACCGCCTAGCCTTATCAGTGATGACAGTGTGATATACCATATTTACACGGTGAAAAGCACTTTCTGTAATCTTCATGGCTGCTATTATATGCAGAGATAATGATCGTTGGATTTTGTATCCAATAATCAGCGATCAAATCATTATGTCCCATGAAGGGTTATACTAGTCATGCAACAATCCAACGTTTACAAACTGTTAAATATTGTTGTTGGACCATAAGAGTACAATGAAGTTTCTGATTTCCTACTAACATGCTGTAAGCGGGTAACAATACACTAAATTTTCTTAATTAATATTTTAAATTTAAATTTTAAAAATAAAAAAATAGATATTAAATGTTTTTAGTGTCAATTTCTTTAACAATTTTTTTACACAATTTATCTTAATCTTCATTAACATAAGATTATGAAACAACACAAGTATTTTCCTTCATAGAAACTATGGTATCACGTAACACAATTTAAGAATTTCACATCTTCATTGGATCAAAAAGCCAACATGAATCTAAAGGCAGCCGGCTTCTGTAGATGGTGATATTCCCAAGGTTAAGGAGTTGGATTCGCCTTCATATGCATCCAGAAAAACAGACAAACAAAAGTAAAGTAATTCAGAGGTCATTTTCTAAGTCGTTTTTTATTTTTTCGTCAATGGAGCGAGAGATTTGTTTTTTTATATATATAATAAATCACCGAACGTTTGTGTTCTCATTAAATTTGATATGATTCAAATTAAATTATTAAGGGGATAAATTTTTTTTGATATGTATTTTTATCGGACATTATTTTTATTATACATAAAATTTAAATATAAAATTTTATTTAAAAAATATCAATATTTAATCACCATATTTTTAGGGAGAGAGAGACTGCGCATCCCCCCCAAATTTATACTTTTACAACATTCACTCTTTTGAGAAAATAGTTACTCGATAGGCACAATTTTACATTTTATGTACAATCAAGTAATAACCAAACTCTTTTATGTTGAATGAACGGATACTCTATTTTTTTTAAGTAGAAATTTTGAATTCAAACTCTGTGAATGGAGGAAAAAAGATTTAAATGAACTAACCCCTTAATGAATTCCACAGTACTCAGATTAGATTAATTGGATGATATTCCGATACCGGTCGGTGAAAAAAAAAATCAAGTAATGATAGCATACTCTATTTTTTTTTTGATTGATGATAATATACTCTATGATAACCTCTGAATTCATCACTCAATTCTCTAGCCAAACCCTTTTCAGAAAACACATTGGTCCATACTACATCAACACACCACATCTCACTTAAGTAACATTTAAACCCCCTGGTTTATTACCAATTGTCGGCCCTCATCCTCACACGTGATGTAAAATCTCTTCAGCTTAAACCACACGACCTACCAAGGTAAGCCACCTACTCATCTCCCTTCTCCTTAGCTGATCCTAATGAGTTACATAATAATTTTAATAAAATCTCTTATATTTATAGAATTAACAAACATAAACATCATAAAAATTTTATTACGAATTTTGTTTCTCGATTTCACTATTTTCTTTTTTTTTTTAATAATTTTGTTTACATAAAAAATTATTTTATTTATTTTAATATGTTTGGTTTATTCGAATAAACCAAAACATAACCCAGATTTTATGCGTCTTTAAAATTTAGAAAACTTTTGTTAATATGACTTTTAATAACCAATGAAATCAAATATTGTATTAAATTATATCAATTCAAGTGCTATTTTATATATATAAAAAAAAATTAATAGTATTAATCATAGAAACCACTAAAGTCATCCTATTAAATCACATGCTTATAAAGAACACCTTTCCCCGTCTATAATCAAGATGGGGCTCGTGGACTCCATCCCTTGTAATTAGTTTCGTAAGAAATTTGACCACTTAAAAAAGTTCACCTCTCTATCTTATCTTCACCTCTCTCTAGCTCCTTCTACAGAGTTCATCTTTTGGTGGGTCATACACTGCAATTTTTCCATAGACTTTAGAGATAACATTGGGGCTCCAACGAATAAAATGTCTGTACATGAACATTAAATTCTTTGCTGGATCAAACTTTGCATTCCAAGGTTTTAACTCTTCAAATAACGAAAGCCACTGAACGGTTACTAATTAAGGGCAAAAGATGTGCCCACAAACATAAATGAGGACCTGTCTACCCACAAACATAAATGAGGACATGTCTAAATTCAAAATAGTGTCAATTAATAATATTTTCTTTTGTTATATAAATGTCATGAAAATAGTAAAAATACACGTTTCCACGAAAATTCGAACACTAGAACTCAGGAAAACACTTGAACAAGAACTATTTACCACTCGAATGTTCCTACAAAGACTTTCAATCAATAATATAATATAGGGTTTTAAATGGTTTAATTACAAACGTGCATCCATCTACAGCTACACAATAGTAGCATTGTGAAGTGGTACTATTTCTCATAAGAGTAGAAATGCCACCTTCTCCCTTCTTCCTCACTCAAATATAGCTTTTAGAGCCCCAAAATGAGGGGTGGATCTCCTCTAACAATTAATCACCTAATCCTGGTTCTAGCGAGATTTTTTCTATTACACTTCTTGATAGCACCCCAAAATAGTTGAAATATAGTAAAAATGAAATTTGAATAGTTTCATTTAAAAAAAGAACAATCTTATAAATTAATACCTTTACGCACAAATACAAATACCTTATTTCATTTCACAATTATTAATAAATCGACTAACAAAACAAAAATAGTCTTGAGGAATGGCATATAGATACCACCACTAGGGATGATTGCTTTTGTAAAGATAGAAATAATTTGGACCACCAAATGAGAACCATTATTTAATGGGTTATAGCTCGAAACATCATCTTGATTCTTGGATACGACTTTACCAATTCAACTTGCAGAGATTTGTGTCCCATGGAAAATTAATGAAAGAGGAGAGTGTAGTTAAAGGGTTTTTTACACACGGAGAGAATTAGGGTTTGGTCGGACAGTTCTAATGGGGGGATTGTCCTTTTCATATCTTATCTCTCGTGAGAAACGGTTACAAAGTAGGAGGTGCAGAGAGAGAGAGAGAGGGAGGGAGAGAGGGGGGGGGAGAGGCAGGCAGGCAGGTACTAATAGTACACTCTTTTTTCCAAAAAAGGGACCAGTGTTCACCCCCCGCCCCTCCGGGCCGGAGGTAAAAAGGATAAATTTGTTGATAAAACTAAAAGAACCAGTGCTCACTCCTCATCTTTCTATAAGTAAAGAGCTCATTGGTAGCCTCTGATAGGTCATCCGTAATTCATTCTCTCTCTCTCTCTCTCTCTCTCTCTCTCTCTCACGCACACACACATAAAGGGAAAGTGCCTCTCTTTTCTTTCAATTTGCTAGTTTCCTGGAAAGCAATGGAAAGTAGGAGAAGACTTATAGAGGGGTAAGGAGAGAGGAGGCAGTACTGGTGACTGCTGTTGACAGAAGATAGAGAGCACAGATGATGATTTGCATGGACGAGTCTGCATCTCACTCCTGTGTGCTCTCTATGCTTCTGTCATCACCTTCAGCCCCTCCAGCCTAAATAATTGTCTTGTACTCTTCTTCTTCTTTCTATATTTTGCAGTTTCCATTCGCAAAGTTGTGGTGAGACACATGCAACATACGCCTCAAGTTCTTTGGAGAGTAATTCTAAGTGGCTACATCACTTTCAAGCTACAGCCTTAAACGGTATTTGTCCATTGTTTCTGTAAATTATTATACTAGATGATACAATTACTTTGCGCTTCACCAAAAATCTCAGTCTTTATCCACAAAATTCCTGCCCACTAGGTTAATTTTCTATAGCATGATAGCGGACCATATTATAAATTTGAACTTCTCATTGTGCAATTGCAGTGTCTTGTGTCTCATCATTATGAAGTAGGAAAAGATTTGGTACCCTTTAGCTTGGCTCTTGCTGAAAATTCAAACTGTGTTTGCAATGCAACTTTGTTTTTTTTTTTTTTTTTTTGGTTGGGGGGTGGGGGGAGAAGAAGAAGAAAGAAAGAAAGAAAATTCTGATACCATATGGCCAGGAATCCAAGAATTAAAGTTGATTATTCCTGTAAGAAGGTAGGTACCCCACTTGTTTTTGTTGAAGAAATATTCAAGACTCAACTAAGAGGATCTGAAAAGATGTGCAAAGGATAGATGAAGCTTGTGGTAAATATCTCAACCTCTGACTATATTTTTCCATATCTTCTAAATTTAGGAATTTGCAGTGACTCTAAATGTCATTAGAAAGTCAATCTTCCTAAAAAGTTTTTTCCTCTGGGCCACATGCACCTAAATCTTTGATGTCAGACATTCAACTCTGCAGGTTTGTACTAACTATGATCTCACCAAATTCTATTAAATCACTAGTAACTTGTGAAATCCCTATTTTAATTTTTTTTTTTTTAAGTCTAGCTGTTCTTTGTATTTTTTTCAAAGGATATATGCTAATATATCTTTATTTAAAACATTCATTTTTCAGCCATTAGTTTTATCAAAAATTGTTCAGACTACATGGAAGAATTTCGGGAAAAATGAATATTATCCAAAATTCAAAAAAAAAAATGTCTACTGAATTAGTCTCACACTGATCTAATTTGACTTGACAATAGGATGTAGGTCCAAAGACCAACATTATTGGCTGAATTATCAGGAAGACACTTCCACTGGCTTAGAGGCAGGAAAGGAAAAGTGAATTGGGACAACACCACATCTACATTTCATGGAGCAATAATTTCAGAGATCAGCACAGATAGAAACCTAGATCTATTTCAAGATTCATATGCATCTTAGTTTTAACATTTCCATTTTCTTTGAAAAAAATAAATAAAAGACCGGGTATTTGTTTTAATGCTACCTAACAGTACGAGAAGCCATGTGTATCCATCAGGAGTATCTGGTTGATTCCTTTTGTACCTTGAGACAGGGTGCAACATGAATTATATGGCTTGATCAAATGATAGAACCCTAAACGTTGGTGGGTTTTTATTCAAGTTTTATTCCATTTGAGGAAAATGCATAAAGGGATTTCGCCCTTTTTTTTTAATTTAAATTTGGCTTTTGCTTGTTAAACATAATTATATGACAAGAGACAATACTAAGTAGGTTAAGCATCTTAAATCCAACATTTATTTGCAGCCTGAAACAATTCAGCCTCCAGAGCCGGGCCGCCGGGGGCTCTTGAAACGCTCACTATAAGAGCCTTAAACAGCCCTCACCATTAACAGTACTATGGAATAAAAACTAACACAGTGTTTGGAAAGAGATAATTGAAGGGAACGGAGGGGAGGGGATGGAAACATACCCTCTTTTTTAACTTTAATTTTTTTTTTTTCCCTTTATTGAAGGGGAGGGCATGAGAGGATTTCGGATTATCTTCGACTCCTTCCAAATTTTCCAAGTCATCCCCTCCGAGTTGAAGAGTAGGGAAGAGTTGAGATTTTTGTAAAAATATTAAAAAATAAAAAATAAAAAAGAAACAAAATATACATCTCAAATTTACTTTCTCTAGGTGTTCATTGATCTCATAACATCCAAATATTCATCCCCTCCCCTCAGTTAATTCCCTGCCTTTTTACCCCTATGAACCTCCTCTTTCATACCCCTCAAAAATGAAAAATCCCCAATGAAACAATAGTTTGTTTTCAGAGCATATGACGTAAATGTCCCCAATGGTAACAACCCCTTCCGCCAACTCTATGCTTCAGGATCCGATTACTGTTATAACAAAAAAAAAAACACATGGTGTAAATCACATAAATTCAGCAGCTTTTGCAATGGAATTTAGGGACGAAAAAATTTACCGTCAATTTGTAACAAATTTAGCAACGAATAACTCTTTTATCGCTAATTTACAATGAATTTTGTGACAAAAAATATTCGTAGCCAAATTAATAACGAATAAAATATTTGTAACAAAATTTATCGCTACTAGCCATGAAAAGAAATTCATCGCCAAAGTCATCACAAATTAGCGACGAAAAGAAATTTATGCCTAAATTTTGTCACGAATCAAGTATTCTTCGTTAAATTTAGTGACGGATTTCGTTCCATCACTAAATTTAGCGACTAAAAATATTTCGTAATAATATTTCTCGCTAATTAGCCATAAAAGCATTTTCATCGAAAAATCCGTAACTAAATTTAGTCACGAAATGTTCCTATCACTAAAGTCGTCGCTAATTAGCGATGAATAATTTTTTCATGGATAAATTTTGTTACGAATCTATTTTTTATCACTAAATTTAGTCACGAAAGCATTTTCATCTCAAAATTCATCGTTAATTAGCCACAGACATATTTATGCATGACTAAAATCGTCGCTATTTAGCCATAAAAAAACTATTCGTGACTAAATTTATCATTAATTTGTAACACTAATTAAAAATTCATGACTAATTTTATGATTAAATTCCTTCTCTCCTCTATTATAAAATATTTTCAATGAATCTTTTTAACATATATATTGCATAATTTATAAAAGATTTAGATCTTTTTAATCATACCATATTCATAAATCTATACCTATGTTAACATATATGTTGCACCATTTATAAAAAAAGATAATTAATTAGAACGATTATTAATTGTCACTGTAACAATAACATATTGTAATTTTATGATAAATTGTGGTAAGATTATGAAATAAAATAAAATGGTGGTCACTAAAATAGTAGTAAGCATAGGTTAATTAGTAGTAATATAATAGTAATATAGTGGTAATTTAAATTGTGGTGAGCTTAGGATAATTAGTAGTAATATAATGGTGTGGTAAAAATACAAAATAATAAAAAAAGAAACAAAAAAGATAATTAGTAGCAATAGAATGATAGTGTTAAAAATACAAACAAATAAAAAAAAGAAAAAAAAAACAAAAGAATAAAAACATAAAAGAATAAAAAAACAAAAGAAACAAAAAAAAATAAAAAAAAATAATTTTTTTACTTTGTTTTTTCTTTTTTTTACTTTGTTTTTTCATTCTTTTTATTTTTTTATTTTTTATTCTTTTCTATTTTTTTTATTCTTTTGTTTTTTTTATTAGTTTGTTCTTTGAGCTTTTTTTTATTCTTTTATTTTTGTTATTTTTTTGTTTATAATTTTTGTTGTTATGTTTTTTTCCTTTTTTCCTTTTGATTTTTTTTTATTCTTTTGTTTCTTTCTACGCGGTAAACCATACTTTTATTTTTTCAATGGAAATTAGATTTAGCGACGGATTATCTGGTTCGTTGCTAAATTTGATCCATATATAAGATTCATCCAAAATTTTCATTTTCTTGCCCTAAAATTTGTACTCTCCCGCCTTAAAAAAAAAAAAAAAAAACAAAACAAAACAAAACAAAAAAAACAAAAAAAAAATTCAAAAGAAAAACAAAAAAAAAAAATTAACATAGGAAGGGCGGTTCCATTGCCATGGAACCGCCCCTCTTATGTTGAACCTTTCTTTTAATTTTGTTTTTTGTATTTTTATTTTTATTTTTTTTACTTTGTTTTTTTATTCTTTTTATTCTTTTTTATTTTCTTTTTTATTATTTTTATTATTCTTTTGTTTTTTTTACTCTTTTGTTTTTAATTTTTGTTATTTTATTTTTTCTTTTTTTGTTTTTTTGATTTTTTTTTGTTTCTCCCACCACTACAAAAAAATGGTCTTCAGTGACCAGAAATTTAGTGACGATCAAAATTTTGGTCACTAATAGTAGCTTTTGGAGACGAAAGAAAATTCGTCATTATATTTTTTGGTCATCATGTAAATTTTAGCGACGAATATGAAAAAATTGTCACTAAATGGCATGGCGGGAAAAAATCCGTCAATTTGAAAACCATTAGTGACCAAATTTGCTGACAAAAATTCTTTTGGTCATTAAAATTTGGTCACTAAATGACACAGCACAAAAAGGCCTTTGATGACTTTTAGTGATGACTTTTTTTTTTGTCACTAAACTTGAGGTCAATTCTTCTAATTTTTAGTGACGACAATGGTCGTCACTAAATATATATAATTATCGTCACTAAAAAGATTGTTGTAATCCCACATCGAATAACAAAATAAAATTTAAGGTACATATAAGTATCCTTAAAGCAATAACAATTGGACGATCTAAAGACCGGCCCAACCGCACCGTTAGGCCTCGGTCCGGTCCGATCCGAAGACCGGCCCAATCGCACCGGCGGTGCAAGCTACCGATGCCGATGGTGGCCGCCAGCGGTTTCGGCAGGACCGCCAACCGTCGGCCTCGGCCGGACTACCGAATTCCGACACCGGCAGGACCACCGAATTCCGGCACTAGAGGCCGCAGTCGGCTGGATGTCGACACGATGGCCGTAGCCCGCTGACCGCAAGTAGCGGTCCTTGCCGCTGGCAGTTCTTTACAATTTCAGGCTGACCATCAGTTCCTTTTAGTGACTACTTTTTTTGTCACCAAATGTCGTCACTAAATGCATTGACCGATCTATTTTTAGTGACCACTTGTACTTTTAGTGACCAACTTGGTGACAACTTTTTTTGTCATTAATCTGGTAACGAAAAAAGTTTTGGTCACTAAAGTCGACTCTTTAGTGACGACTTTTTGCATTCCATCACCAATGATCTTTAGTGACGGAATTTTGGTGACCACTGAGTGACGACATTTTTATGGACACTAATACGATTTAGTGACGATATTTGGACCTTTAATGACCAAAATGCTTTTGTCACTGAAGGCCATTTTTTTGTAGTGATAAATTGTGGGGAAGACAACGCATTTTTAGTTTTTTAATCGAAATTAAATTTAGCGACGGATTGTCCGATTCGTCGTTAAATTTAACCCAATTTTTACTCTTCCGCCTAAAATTTTTGCTCTCTTGCCTCTCTCAATTCCATCTCTCATTTTTGCAAATTTAAATGGAGGTCTCCCAACACATAAGTTTTCGAACTGATGAGCTTAACCAAGGCTTTCACTCTCCCACCATCCATCTGCGACTAGTGAGGAACTTCCATCTACACAAGGTTTCGAACTGCTGAGCAACTACAGTCAACTGCTGAGCAACAACGGCTATGTTGGGGGACGAAGGACTATGTCGGATTGTCTGTTGACGTTCAAATATCGACAGCGAGAAATTCCTTAAATTGTTGAAGAATTTGATACGAGGACAGCAAGGAAGATAATCTCCAACAAAATGCAGCCCTCACAGATTGCCATGCATAGCAAAATTTGCCTTCAATTTTCGATGACGGCAGCAGTGAACTGTGATATATCGAAGCTTTGGATAAGGTTTCGAAGTGATCAGAGATCATACATCCACATCGGGTGATCCATCTTCTCCGACAAGTAGATTGATTAGTAGTTTCCAGCTACGACATTAGTGAAACGGACAACTCTAGGGTTTCAAATAAAATAAAAAAGAAAAAAAATAAAATAATAGAAAAAATAAAAATATAACATATAAAGTGCTAATTTCAAAAATAAAGAAAAAAAGATTTGCTAATTTTAGTGACAGATTAGTAAATCCGTCGCTAAATTTAACAACAGATTATAATTTCATCACTATATCTATCAACGGATTTCAGAATCCATCGCTAAATCTAGCGACGGATTATGAAATTTATCGTTACATTTAGCCACAAATTGTAAAATTTGTCACTAAATTAACCGCAAATTCTTTTATCCATCACTAAATTTAGCGATGAAATTATTGCCCGTTGCTAAATTTAACATTGAAATTATAGTTGGTCGCTAATTTTGTGACGAATTTTTTATTTTTCATTGCTAAATTTTTGTGACGCGTTATTAGCGACAAAAATTTTTCGTCGTTAAATCCATTACTAAACAAATTAACTACGAATTTTTCTAAAATTTATATTGTTAAATCCGTTGTTAAAACCGTGTTTTTTTTTTTGTCGTGATTTATACCCCAACAATCTACTATTTCATAAAAATAGAAAAATGATTTCATAAATACACTCTAGATTTTGAGTATAGTTTTTAATAAACTTCTCAATTCAAATCACTTGGAAAAATTGAGTTATTTATAAAATTTGTTTGTAAGATAGTTTTGTCAATTACCAACATCTGGAAATGAAATATCATCATTCATTTCCCTATAAGTTACTGCAATTACATGTCCATGCGTTAGACTTCATTATAATCATCAACTAATAATTAAGTTTCTACGAAACCAAAATTAGATGAAATACAATATATAAGAGGGGGAGAAAAAAAAATGTTGTAATATTTTAGAAAATAAAGAATTTTAATGGTATTTTTAAAATCTTTAGCATATTTTTTATTTTTATTTTTTTGGGAAACTTTTGCTATTGCTGAAATGCTGCAAATAAATATGCACATTAAATTTTTAACCATGTCATCACTACTACAATGCAATAATTATTTTATGCTTTACCATTATTGATCATCTTTTAAACCATCAAAGTTTTTACAAAATTTTCACACTTTTTTTTTTTGGCTATATAGTAGAGTCTCCAGCTCAAAATCTCTAAGGAGAAGGAGGAACAGTATTAGTTAAGCTATACTCATTAGTACAAAATTTGAACAGTAAACAGTAGAAAACATTATAATGCATGGATTCCAACCCCCCCCCCCCCCCAGCTTAAAATACATGAAAAAGCTTGGTCCAAAATTTCTTTTCCAAGAATGTATGTTCTAAAATATGTTGTGGCAGACAAATGGGGTAGACAAGAGGCAAATTTCAAATAGGATATTATTAGTCATTTTTTATGATTGGAAAGGATATCTGAGATTTGTGTTTATGGCGAGGGGAGATGGTACCACACATTTGGACTAGTGAACCAGAAAAGTCCTTAACAGTTGCAAAGTAAAGAAGAATACGATTTATTAAGTGGTTTTTGTTTTTCATCTACACATCAATGTGGGGAGAGGGAGAGGGAGAGGGAGAGAGAGGGGGGGGAGAGAGAGAGAGAGAGAGAGAGAGAGAGAGAGAGAGGATGAATATTGCTTCCCTTCAATTTCGGACACACGGCACTAGCTAGACATCTCAATATGCTTAAAAATAAGATGATTAAAACAATTAGAAAAGCAAAAGCACCATATATAGGCTAATATTTTTGGCATCTTAGTCATTTGGCAAGAAACATTTGGACGCTCAACATTATTGTCCTTTCTGACGACAAGAAATTATCAATGTGTTTTCTACTACTTAAAATTGCTAAAACATAATCATATTATTCACTAAGAAAACCCCAGAATATGGTGTTCTAAAACACAACTTTTCTTCATAAAATCTGCAAAAGATGTTTTCATGAAGGTATGTAAAAGATAAAATATGAGTAGACATGCATAAGCAAAAGATTATCAGGTAAATTAACTTCGTGCAAATGAAAATCTTATGTGATAATTCATATCATCATTTTTTTACCCATTCAATAATTAATTTTTTCTTTGAATTTGTTAAATTATTTTACTAGTTTGATTAAAAACTAGGTAATAGAGGCATACATAAAATTTTGTCCATTCGATTCATGTAAATGATATTATTTTAATTAGGAACTACATGAAAACTTTAACTTTTAACCCAAAAGAATCCAGGGTTCTTTGAAATTGGTGGTATTGTTGTATAATCTTATTCCTTTTTTGTCTCATTCTCCAACTTATCCAATTAAAATTTATTTTCCCAGAAATTCATTACTCTTCACTTAGATTGTGCAACTGAATTATGGTGAATTTGGCAATAGATTATGCATTAGGCTAAGAGTTTTGAAGAAAGTTGGAGAAATAAAGAAAATTTGTTAAAGTACTACGAAGTAATAGGGTTAAAGGGTGGCGGCAAGTAAAAGGAAAATAACCTAATGTGTGTAACTAGGAATATAGACAATGGGGCTTCTTGTCAATTTCAAAATCTCGTGGGTTAGATGGAAAAAGGGAAACTGCAGTTTGCCCTACAATAAATCACAAATGCTTGTTCTGGCCAAAAATTCAAGATAAGTTTATATATATATATAAATAGACTGGGATGCCTTGCAATTGACTATGTTGTTCTATGTCGAACCATGAAAAATCACGTCGCCATATTTCTATCAAATGCTTATTTACTAGTGCAAATCTTGAAACCTTCACAATGAGATAGCATTCATGGCACACAAATGTGCAAGTTTTCAATTTATTTTCATTTTTACTATTTTTTTTTAATTTTGCTGTCTAACGACAACAGAGATAATGTTTCAATGATTCTTATTTTTTGAGTTAAATTAATTGATATCTGCGTTATCTGATTAATTCAGTTGAAATATTTAATATTTATTTTTTTATTCTTAAAATTTAAATTTAAAATTTTAATTTAGGAAGCGTAACACTACTTTTACACGACAGTGTTCGTCCTAAACGATTATGACGATATGAAAATTGTGCTTTTCTGCATTTCTCGTATGAGATGCTAAACGATTTTATGGAGCATGCTCGTGTGGGGCAACTAGAAGCTAAAAAAATAATAATAAAGAGATGAGAACCGAAAAGAAGCTGCTGGAGCAGAGAAACCTCCGTTGGGATCCTCTATGTGGATTTCACATTGCTTAAGGTCAAAAAATAAATAAATAAAAAAATAAATAATGGAAGTTACCCAAAGATAAGCGAGACAGCGGCGGTGAAGCCCCAAGAAAACCGTCACATCAATAAATAAATAAATTCATTCAAAATTAAATATTTTTACAGAAAATCTCAAATTTAAATTTTAAAAATTAAAAAATAAATATTAAAAGAGTTAAACTCTATTATAATACTTAAACTGGATTAATTAAAGTATCTGGATATTGATCGGTTAAATAATAATATTGATATTATAGAACTTATTTAATTATTAACAAGTTTTCAACAAGTTCCGACTAGAATTGTAACAGGCAGAAAAAGTTGTTTCAGTTTATTTGGGAGACAAAATAAAGAAAAAGAGGGGACACATTTCTGAGTGAAATGTGCACCACACTGTGCAAAGTTTTGATACGGACTATTGAGTCATATGGATGGACCCACCGACTTCCAAACCACACTAGCTAGAAATTTAAACCCCATCCACTTAGGCCCTTCATCAATATAGCTACTTTACGTCCTCAAAAATAGTGATGGGAACATCATAGCCACGTGTGAAGATAAGCATTCAAATGCAAACCTTTGGGATTCTTTGCATTATGAGCTAGTGGGTTCAATGAGCACACCTTGAATATATGAGTAAACTTCTTCTCCTTGATAGTACCGAGCATATTGCTCGGCCTATTTTGATAGGGTTGACAATCGATATCACTATAATAAAAAAATAAAATAAAAGATAACAAAAATAATTAAGTTTACAATCAACATCATCACAACAAAAATAATAAAAAGAAAACCAACAAGAATCAAGGAACCAATCAAATTCCTTCCATAAGAAATTAGATTCTGCCCAATGAAATTGTAAGAATTTAGTCAACCTCAATCATCACCGAAAGTATTTACAAAATTATTGTAAATAAACATATATATATTTCTATTTTAAAATTCTAAAAAATCTATATATATACAGTTGTAATCATAACACGATATGTAGAGAAATACAAAGAAATTATTTCACCATATTTCTCATATTTTCTTTATGGTATCAGAGTAGGTTTACTCTCTGCATTTGAACTAATTCAATCTCATTCTTCATTCGTATTCATTTTTTCAAAAAAAAAAAAATACTCTATGGCCAAACAAAACAAAACCATGATGGCAATTCAGAACTTCAATCAAATGGCAAACCTGATATCAATCAAATTATCCTTTTCAAATTTCCTACTTTGGAAGTCATAAATATATCCTCTCATTCATAGCTCACAACTCCTTCATCGTCTTGAAGGAGATGAACAGGTCAAATTCATTCAGAATAATGAAGGAATTCAAGAAGAAAATCCAAAATATGGTATCTGGATTGGGAATTTTGGTTTACTCACAAGTTGGCTATTGGGAACCATGTCCGAAGAAGTTCTCGGTCTAGTTGTGGGATGTAATAATGATCAACAGATTTGGAAATGCCTTGAAGAGCATTTTCTCATTTCTACCAAAAAAAGGGAGATGCAGCTAAAGAATCAGCTAACTATTAGAAAAGGAAGTCAGTCATTGAATGACTTCATTAGAAAATTCAAAAACACATGCGACAGCCTTGCTGCTATACAACAACCTCTACAAGATATAAAGCAAGTTTTCTGACTATCTAGAGTCGTAGGAGCTCATTACCAACTCTATAATCTTGCAATATTATCAAAGACTCCATATCCTACCTCCAGTCAATATGTTTTGGGTCTAGAAGGCTTTGAACAGTAGCTAACCTTAGAAGAAGAAAAAGAAACATTGAAAACACCAAACTATGCTCAAGCTTTCTTTCTCCAAAGAGGAAGGTGAGCTTACAGAAAACAAAATGGAGGACGTGGCTCTAATTCAAGAGGAAGAGGCTTTGTTTTAACCGGATCTTAATCTTATCATGGTGGAGGAAATAATAGAATATTTATCTTCAACAATAATCCAAAACCATAGCCAGAGAATCAACAAAGAAACAATCTGCAACCTACACAATTTACAAAAGATGAAACTCTCTATCAAATTTGTGGTGTTAATAGCATATTGCTTTAAAATGTTGGTATAGATTTGATCGTGCCTATCAAAGTGAAGATCTGCCCCAATCCCTTACAACATTTTCATTTCACTTACTGATGACAGAGACCCAAACTTCTATGCAGACTCTACAGCAACTGCTCATATGACATCTAATCCAGATACTCTTCATTCTCTTTATCCATGTTCTGGTAATATGCAAGTCTACACTGGTAATGGAAATACTTTTCCTATTACACATGTTAGGTCTACAAATGTTAGAAATATTAAACTGGATAATGTGTTAGTAGTACCAAAATTAAAGAAGAATCTATTTTCTGTGAGTCAATTTACTAAAGATAATGCATGTATTTTTTAGTTTTCATCATTTGATTTTTTGATAAAGGATCTAGTAACACAAAATTATAGTGAAAGGAACCAAGAAGGGAAAGCTATATGCTTTGGATGATGGTGCTGAACATGCTCTTGTGATGGTAAAAATAGGTAAGGTAGAAGATTCAATTTGATATCAGCGTTTAGGACATCCTTACTCTCGTATTTTGAAAAATCTAGCTTAAAAAAATGTCATTAGAACCATGCAGATCATGTACTAGCAGTCAAATGGAAAAAAGTTGTAAGCTTCCTTTCACCTTGAATAATGAGAAACCTATTTTCCTTTGCAAACAATTCATTGTGATTTATGGAGGCCCTCACCGGTTGACTCTTTCCAGCATTTCAAGTACTATGTTATTTTTGTTTATGATTTCAATAGATTCACATAGTTTTATTTACTTAAAAAGAAATCTGAATTCTTTGATAGCTTTACTAAATTTCAAAAGCAGATTGAAAATCAACTTAAGCAGAAAATTAAGATATTCCAATGTGATGGAGGTGAGGAATTCCGCAAAACTGAATTTTTATAACATTTAAGTCAATGTGACATTTGGTTACAAATATCCTGCCCATTCACTCCAGAACAGAATGGTGTTATAGATAAAAAATATCGCCATATTATTGAAACTAAACTTACAATACTCTTTCATGCAAACATGTCATTAAGATTTTGAGTTGAAAGTTTATCTACTATTATCTTTTTGATTAACTGGTTACCTACAGCAGTTCTTAATATAGAATCTCTATTTCAACGATTATTTGATAAAAGTCTAAATTACTCTTTCCTTGGGATCTTTGGCTGTCAATGTTTTCCTTACTTGAGAAACTATGCTTCCAATAACTTTTAACCACATTTATTACCTTGTGTGTTTATTGATTACAGTCCTAGCCATAAAGGTTATCGGTGCTTTCATCCTCCAACACAAAGAGTGTATATATCTCGTCATGTGGTATTTGATGAGCATTTCTATCCTTACACTAATCTTACTAATCTAAATAAAAGTGCTAAAATGCAGGTTGAGCTTGTCATGTATCTGAGCTCAAATGATTGGTTTCGACCATCTTATTTACAACCATGTTCTGTTATTGATGGGTCACAACAAGTCTTACCCTTAAAATATTATTACTTCTCAGAATTTGACATTACACATATTTCTTCCACTTCTACAGATTCAGGCAAAGATATAATTTCTTCAGATGAACGAGCCTTGTTCATCCTATTTCAATTGAGCCAGCAGATTCCAAAAAAGTTAACACACATGATAGTACTCCTGACGTCCATACAAAAACAAAAAGCCAGGAAAGTGCCACCTCTCATGATATATAACTCACTCCTGACATATTGCCTATTAGAATACAACCACCTTCACATAATAACAATTCTTTCTCCATTCATCCCATGGAAACTCAAACTTGTGCAGGCAAATATACTAGATATGTTAAAACTATTTTCAATAACTATTCTGATACTTTTATAACAATTGAACGTGTTCCTAGTCTAGATATTGCAGAACCAAATTCAATTCAAACAACATTTCAAATACCTCATTGGCATGCTGCTATGTGTGAAGAATTATGTGCCCTACAACAAAATGATACTTGGGAACTAGTTCCTTGTCCTACTGGTGCCAATGTTGTTAGATCTAAAGGGTTTTTAAGACAAAACTCAAGTATAATAATTCTATAGAACACTATAAAGTTAGGTAAGTGGCCAAAAGTTTTCTCAAGTTCCTAGCATTGATTTTGATGAAACATACAGTCCTATTCTTAAACCTGTCACATTACGCTCAGCTTAAACATTCTATTTATGGCTTAAAACAATCTTCTTGTGCCTGGTTTGATCAATTCACACTTTATCTTCTTCACATAGGTTTTTCTTGTAGTAGAGCTGATTCCATTTTCTTTATTCTCCATTATCCACAAGGAAGTGCATTTCTTTACTCTACATTTATGATATTGTCTTTACAATAGATAATATTTCACTTCTTCAACACATTATTAATCATCTTAATATGAATTCGCAGTTAAAGATCTTGACCCTCTACATTATTTTCTTGGAATCAGAATCACTCCCTTTTTTGGTGGAATAGTAATTTTGCAGTCAAAATATACTCATGATATTCTAGTTCATGCTTCAATGGTGGAAGCTTCATCTGTCTCTACTCCAATGGCTATCAAAGAGAGCACAACTTCAACTGATCATGCATGTGTTGATCCTACTGCATAGAGGAACATTATTGGTGCCCTTCAATATCTTACAATTACAAGAATTGACATTGCACGTGCTGTTAATCGTGTGTGCCAATTTATGCAAGCTCCAACACTAGCTCATTGTTGATAGATGAAATGTATCCTACATTATATCAAGGGTACTCAAGACCATGGTCTTCATTTTCTCTCTGCAGGCCCACTCTCTCTATCGATTTTTTGTGATGCTGATCAGATAATTTGTCCTATCATTAGGAGTAATACTATAGGTTATTATATTTTTCTTGGTGCTAATTGTATTTCTTGGGTCTCAAAGAATCAATCAACAGTTGCTTGATTTACTACAGAAGCAGAGTATTGTACCATGGCACATGCTACAACAGAATTAACTTGGCTTACCTATCTTTTAAAAGACATTGGTATCTCTCTTCATCAACCTCCATAGCTCTTCTATGATAATATGAGTGCTCTTCACATGTTTATCAATCCTATTTTCTATGCTCGTACCAAGCATATAGAACTTGACTATCACTTTGTTCGGGAAAAGGTTGCCGTTGGTACGCTTCTTACTCGTTTTGTTCGGAGCTCTAGTTAACTTGTTGATATTCTTACCAAACCTTTATCCAAGCAATAGTTTACTTAATTGCATTCCAGGTTGGGAATCTATCAGTTTTCCCTTCCCAACTTGAGGGGGAATGATAAATTTGACAATCAATATCATTATAATGGAAAGATTAAAATAGAAAATAGCAAGGATACTAGAGTTAACAATTAGCATCATCGCAATTGGAAAGAATAAAAAGGAAAATAGTAAGTATAAAGAAATCAGTCAAACTCCTTCCATAATAAATCAGATTCTAGCCAGCGAAATTGAAGGGATTTAATCAATCTCAATCATCACCGAAAGTCTTTGCTAAATAAACATATATGTTCCTATTACTATAAATAAACATATATGTTCCTATTTTAAAATTCTGAAAAATCTATATATGTACAATTGTAATCATAATACGATGTGTAAAGAAATAGAAAGAAATTATTCCACTATATTTCTCATATTTTCTTCATGTTTTGGGAAACATAATATTTTTTCTTGAAGGAAAAGAATAGGAATGGCAATCTGTACCCCACCTGGTGGATACCTATCCTACCTTACTTGGTGGAGGTGGGGACAGGTGATAAATGAAATTTTCAAACTTGTGAAGAGTCGGGTAAGGTGAGGGTATGAGTTTTGTACCCACCGTGTACCCTACCCGACCCTTATATATGTACACACACATCATGAACCAAATCTCCTTTGATTACATTTATGGATGATGTATATGATAAAAATGTGTTGGATGAACTGCCAACAGATTAAAAGGAATGTTCATAATTAATTTGAACTGTGGCTATACTTTTGACATCTTCTCTATGTTCTAATACTAATTTGAAATCAAGTAATCTGAATATAGTTATTGTCTTTATTTTAATATAATTAAAATTGATTTTGAAATTTTGTTATTTCTATTTTGATTAGGAGATATTATTAAATTGGAATGTTAATAAACAATACAGAAAAGATAGAAAAAAGATAATAAGGTTTGCAAAAGAGACAAAACGCTAAAACTTTCAAAAGAGAACTATTACTCCAAAAAAAATATTATTAATGATGTCTACAAAATAATAAAACATTACAAGTATTTATAAGATCCATACAAACCCCAAAAAACTAGAGAAATTTGAAAAGTAGAAAAATGATGAAATTAAAGTAATTTGAAAATTAGAAAAATTAAGAAACTAGACTAATAAGGTAACTAAAGAAATTATCTAATATCTTTCCCTTTCTTGGAATGATCTCGTATAGTCCAATAATTATCTAAAGTTTATCATGCATCAATCCCCCTACCTGAAAAGAACTCGTCCTCAAATGATCTGGATACATCAACTGCATAAATGTCAACTACATAAATATGCTGGGAGCATTAGATAGTCTAAATGGCATAACGAGACATTCATAGAGGCCCTCCTTAGTCTTGAAAGTCGTCTTTCACTTATCTCCTGGTCTAATTCAGATCTGATGATACACATCAATTTTTGTGAAGATTTTCGCATCAGACAACCTATCAATTATATCCTCAACTCTCTCCTTCGTTTTTCTTGTCCTGAAACACATGTTAAGCATTGTCATGGCAAATGTCACTATAACTGCTGTTGTAAGAGTTGTAATCACGATTAATAGTCATGCTAATCCATTTTTCTTTTAGTAGATTATGTGGATTGTTCTGTAAAAAAATTCCCCATGGCATAAAAAGGATACACATCAGATCTAAATAAACAACTATGTTTAAAAACTGAACTACCTTGTTACCCACCATAACAAGACTGAAAATCATTGATGGCCCCATAAAAACAACTCATGCAATCAGTTTGACAAAAGTCCAGTGTGCACTGCACCATGCCATATATTGATTGCAAGCTACTAAAATTTACATTGCCTATTGCAAAATTCTTAACATTGTAAGTAGTATTTTCCAAAACAGTACTAACTGCTAGAGTCTCCGCATCGTCGTCTGAAATACATCCTCGTTGGTCTGAACCTTACGAGACTGTTGAAGTAATATAGAATTGACGTGTGATACCTGAGCGATTCTCCTGACGCCACCTTCACCTCATATATTATCCTAATTTGCATGTAACATCTGCAGTCTTGTTTCTATCCGTTCCATTCGAACAGACAGAGTCTAAAGTATAGCCGTCACGATTCATTACTCTTGGAGCACGTAAAAAAGAGTACTACATTGATCGTCCTGGTTGGCCATAGCAAAGAAGAACGTTGACTCCAATACCACCTAACACGAGAGAGATAAAATGAAGACTATAAACTTTGCAAAGAAAAACAAAACCCTAAAATTTTCAAAAGTAAACTATTACTCCAAAAGAAATATTATTAATGATGTGTACAAAATAATAAAACTCTATAAGTATTTATAGGGTCCATACAAACCCTAAAAATTAAGAAATTATGGAAAAAAAAACTAGAAAACTAGAGAAATTTGGAAAGTAGAAAAATTGGAAACTAAAAAAATTAAGAAATTAAAAAAATTAGAAAATTAGAAAAATTAGAAAATTAGAAAAATTAATTAATCTTTTTCCCTTTCTTAGACCAATCTCGAGTAGTCCAATAATTATTTAAAATCTGTCTTGCATCAATAAAGATAAACATAAAGTAGACCTGAGAAAAGTATAAAGGTAAATTTATTTCACAGAAGAGGAGGGGGAGGGGAAAGGAAAAATTTACTTCAACTGATGGAAGTAAATATTTTCTTTATTTTTATTTGGTAGTGATAGAAGAAAAAGAAATGAGTGATACTTTTTTTTATTTGGTTCGAATAAAAAGTGGAAGAAAATACCACCTTATTTACTATTATACCCTTATAAAATAATATTTTAAATATTTCTCACAATATAATTTTTTATTTTTTAATTTAAAATATTTTTCTAAGAATATAATTTTTTCTAAAAAATAGTTATTTAATATATTTTTTTATTTTTTATAAATTATTTTCATTATTATTTCATATTAAATAAAATTAGAATATTAATGTAAAAAAATAAAAAAAAAAAGTAAAATTAGAAAAAATAATTTTTTCAATAAAATTGATGAAAAAAATTAAATTTTATTACTTTATATTAAATAAAATTGGAATAGAAAAAATAATTAATAATTTCGTGAATATTAAAGAAGAACAAGGACAAATTTGTCCAAATTTTCCATTTAGGGTAAGTTTGGTTCGCGGAAGGAGGAGAAGGGGGAGGGAGAGGAGAATGAGAAGATTTATTTTACCTGATGGAAATAAATATATTTCTTTCATTTTTGTTTGATAGGGATGGAAAGGAAAGAAAATGAGTGATATTTTTTTTGTATTTAGTTGGAATAAAAAGTGAAAGAAAAAATCACCTTATTTACTATTCTACTCTTATAAAATAATATTTTTAGTATTTATTAATACATAATTTTTTATTTTTTAATTTAAAATATTTTTCTAGAAATATAGTTTTTTTTAAAAATAGTTATTTAATATATTTTTCTTATTTTTATTAAATTATTTTCATTATTATTTTATATTAAATAAAATTAGAATATTAATGGAAAAAAATTAAAAAATTAAAAAAGTAAAATTAGAAAAAAATAATTTGTTCAATAAATTGACGAAGAAAATTAAATTTTATTATTTTATGTGAAATAAAATTAAAATAGAAAAAATAATAGACAATTTCGTAAATATTAAAAATGATAAGGATAAATTCGTCCAAAAATTTTATTTTCTTCAATTTCATTCCACTTTAGGACAAAAATATTTTTTAAGAGGGAGGGAAAGAGATTACATCTCACTTTTATTTTCCCTCCATATTTTCTTTCTTATTAAATGACTAAAATGAGTCATTTCTTTCCACTTTTACTTCTCTCCTATTTTCTTTTCACTTTTCACCCCAACCAAACTAATTCTTACTTTCATTTCCGTCCACTTTAAGACAAAAATGATTTCTTAAGAAGGAAGAAAAGAGATTACATATCACTTTTACTTTTTCTTCATATTTTCTTCCTTACCAAACGAGTGAAAAGTGTTATTTCCTTCCACTTTTACTTCCCTTTCCCTTTTCCTTCCACTTTTCACCTAAACCAAACTAACCCTTAATCGACTTGCGAAAACAATAAGTCGACTTGCTGTATAAGTGGATAAACCTGCAGATAGAGGCAGATAGGGGCGAGTGGAGGATAGAGTATAAAGCGTCTTACCCACAGCGGGTGGAGAGTCAGGATGTGTATGAAGTTTTAAGGTAGAGGGTTAGGTAAAATTTAACGGAAACCCATCCTTACGTCCCATAGGGACAGCTCAAGCGGTAGAATTTTTTCACTTTTATTCTCGTCACTTGATTATATATTCTTGAAAAACAATAAAAAATAAAAGACCACCCCTACCCACCGCATTGCCATCCCCGGAAAAGAACATTAAAGAAGAAAGATTCCATTTAGCATGTTGGTCAATCTGTCAAGAAGCATTCCCCCGCATTTCCACAAAATTCTCCTTTGACACTTCCCTCCTTCCCCGTCCACCACTTTTGAGATGCCATTTTATTGCCCCAGAAGATTAAGCGTGCTTCTAAAGCTAAGTTTCAGCTAAGTTTCACAATGATGGCACATGAACTCATCAAATCTCATCGGCACTTCTTAGATAAGGTTTATTCCCTGAAGAGAAATGCACCATCTCTGATGCCTCCTTACCATTATCAACACCATTGTTTTTTTATCCTTCACCAATGTAAAGAAAAGGGTGATTGCTTAATGTTTTGAAAGTCATTCAAATCAAGGACAAGAAGGTACCCAAAAAAGTAAAGACACCAAAGAATGCAGAAGATTTGCATTATTACTCAGATGTTCCGAAAAAGTACATGAGAAGAATATATAGATCACATTAGGAGTTTAAAGAAGAAAATAGAGCCAAGAGTACCCCCGTTTATAAAGATCAAACCCCAGAAATTTAAAGGACCCAAAAATCTGCAGAACATAATTGAGCTGCACAATTCACTTGCAAGTATCCAGGAAGAAGTTTTATTAGAAGGCTAACCTAATGTAGAGGAAAGTATCTTCAACAGAAGTTGACACACCGTTGGTCAATTATTCATTTAGATATTTAAAAAGAGCATTTGAAAAATAAAATAAAGCAACAATCATGTAAGAGCCTACTTCGAGCATAAACTCAACCACAGCAGAGACAAGAAGCTACACCACACAAACACAACAAATGCACTACTCATGGCCACCAAGTAACTCAGAACAACCATACAACCCAAGGGCATCCAACCCAAATGGCTCCTGTTCGTTGGTAAATGCACATAATTCAGTGATACTAGCAAGTAATTCCATTTCATTCATGATCAAGTCTCACATCTAGATGCAAGGAAGCATTTCGAGAAGGTCCAATTCCAAAATTACTGAATCGGACTTCCTTCTGTCAAGTATTTTTTGAGCAATGGATATCATCTCCCGCCTGGCTACTTGATAGGATGAGCGTTTTGTTTGAATCACCATATCAACTATCATGGATGTGATCAAGTTTTCTCAAATCACTCCCAGTCCAATAAAAAACCAACTCTGGTGGACCTTTCCGTAATACTTTGGTAACCTCGCATGCGCAAAGTGAAGTTTCTTCCCCTTTCCGTAATACTTTGGTAACCCGTGCGGCACAAATCCTACGGTGCATGTATTTTTTCCCGTACAAAAATATGATGACCCTAGAAGGATCTTATCACCGAAATTGAAGCCAACTCGGGTGTCTATTTCTCATTGGCCTACTTTTTTGCCTCCCTCAAACAACACCCACCCAAATAGGGAAAAACCAAATAATTGCCTTGCACCTCACCCAAATATTGGCACCTTCTTGAATAATCTGATGCCATTCAATCCTTTTTGTAATGTTCCGCTGCTAGATTCTGCTCCACGCAGAAGAAAGCAGCAACTGTTTTTTTTTCCCCCTCCTTTTTCTTTATTTTGTAAGATGAATCTTCTATAGGATTGCTAAACATGGTAATATCCATGCTGATTGAAGATAATAATAAAAATAAAAGCCAAATATATAAATTCCCATATAGATCCAATTCCTTTTAAATGGGTAATCTCTTGAACCTAAATTGTATACCTATGCTGCAGTGGGTCATTCTATATTTATTTCTCACTGCGGACCTTGCACATCCAAACTCTCAAAAGACAAGTAACTATCAAGCATTGTGATGGTTTTAGTGTGCGCGCGTGCTCGTGAGAGAGAGAGAGAGAGAGAGAGAGAGAGAGAGAGAGATCCGTGAGTCATTGTTATATTGAGCAGAAGTTAGAATATCAAATCCACCAGAAGAACAGATCTGAGTTTGTGGTGCGCTTATCTTGTGCTGGGAAAGCTCGCATCAAGTTAAATATCTATAGCACAATCACAATGCATGTAGATATCACAAAACTAAACAAATCTACACCATGTATAGGCTGATTTTGGCATCTTCTAATTGTGACCTTTATCAACACATTGCAACGGAAATGAAGTGTCAACTACCAGCAATATATAGAAAAGTACTCCTGTGACTTTTATCGCTAAATCAATCATAACATGACAAATATACAGGTGGTCCTACCTGTCCTCTATATCTGTACTGTCAGACAGCCAATCATCTGTCATAATCCAATTTGGAATGAAAACATGATTGGATGCCTTAATTTATTCGGTCTTTTCCTTTTTTTCCTCCATGTATTGTGTGACAGCACAAGGTGAGGTCCTGGTTGTTTCCCTAACATTTTCCAGAGCAGGGCATTGTTCCTGCATTAGAGACAATCTGCATTTAAAGTCTTGCATCCAAAATCTGTCTTGTCAATCAAATAGAGTGGGCATGTGACATGTTTGGCCCAAAATAAGTCAAATATGTGAATGCACTCAGCAAAGGACAATGTCTCTCTTATGGAAACCAAAAATTCAGAAGAGAAGCCACATAATTTCATGTAGCATACTTCGTTTACAGATATTATCACAATTTACACCTAAATTTTCATGAAGAAACATGGTGACAGGCACTTCAATGGTGACAAGATTTGAAATTCAAGAAATTTTCTTGACCATGATGTATAGATGAACTAGTTTCCCATCATGCTAGTTTTACGATTCCACAATGATTTTCAGAGGACTAAAGTCCGTAGAATAAACAAACAGGCATTCCAAATCATTGGGGTCCAATGTCCTATTGGTAGTATAGTTACCATAAAATGAGTGAGTTCCACATCGATACCAAGTTCATGAAGCTAGTGATGGCCAAATTTTCATGTCACCTGCTAATAAACATGAATCAATTTAAAAGGAACTTGATCGTGTAACTTAATTATAATCACCTTTGAACCCAAAAATAAAAAATAAAAAAATACAAATATATTTTTGAATGGAAAACTTAGGATTACATGGAGGGCATGAATTTTTCACTATACCTGGCACAAGCATTTACTTCTGGATTGAGGGAATTGAGGATAATAGTCTCAAACCATCTGCTTTTTATCAGGTCCCAGGCCACTTTTTGTAGAATAGGCCTGACAAGAAGAGAAATAACAAAACATAATTAAGAGTATGTCTAGCTAGCAGCAATACCACCAACCATCAGATCAAAATAAAGAGTCCTATTTCACAAATACTCTGATACTAGAAATAATGAGAACAAGTGCTTATATACTCTCAGAGAGGCATTACATGCTAAAAACTGCAGAGGACTATCTTGAAAGACTATTTTACAGCAACATCTTAAACTTAGTTTGCAAAATCGCTAATTACATAAATATACACATTTTGAGTACAATCCCCCATCAAAATGTAAAATAAACTGACCCAAAGAAGTGAAGGAATGCATTGTGGGAGTATCTGCTAAGATATATAATACATGCAAAGCATTCCCTGAAGCTCCTACTTCTCATAATGCTTTCGAGTTGAATATCAAGGGAATGCAATAGCATGCAAACATCCAAGAACAAAATCATTTGCACCTGCTTTTAACAGCATTTATGGAGTGCAACTAGTGAGAAATCACTGTCACACCGAGGTATATTATATCACCTCTAATTTCTTCTCAAAGGCAATTCATGCACTAGAAAACATGAATTAGGTAACAGTTTCTTTTGGATATACATGACATGGTCACTTTACAAGCATTCTGTTCAGGGTTTATTCTTATAATAATTCTTGGAGTCAAATATTACGCAAAACCTTTCATGTTAATATGTAGACAACCTCTCGGTGGAAACCTTTTTATTTATGTCTAAAATGGGGTTACAAAAAGAGAGAGGTAAATCATACATAAGTTTAATTCTATATACATTCTTTCCACCTCTAACTTTGAACATATACGATAACATTCAAATTGAAGCACTATGTCAAGTGTCAACCTTCCTTGCTAAATCAAGAGTTATTGCAGTAAGGTCTCCTTCACCTCGACCATCACCTTCCAAGCATAAATTGCTACTCTTTTTAACCAGCACTTATGCCTAATTGACAGACCCTCAATATCCCTACTCACACTTTCCTCCTTTGAGTGGATGACTGTGTAGAAGCTGTGTGAAGCTGGTG
This sequence comes from Dillenia turbinata, assembly GCA_037126225.1. NCBI lineage: Eukaryota > Viridiplantae > Streptophyta > Magnoliopsida > Dilleniales > Dilleniaceae > Dillenia > Dillenia turbinata. Next base: position 17,341,939 of record JBAMMX010000016.1, on the reverse strand, counting down.
GTAGCGTCTAAAAAGTAGAGCATAAATATCATAACACAGCAACATACAAACATTGGTATAGGGCCAAAGATCCAGAGAAATAAAGGGAATGATGGGTAGAATGCTCTTAATCCAGAGACCAAAAGAAGCTTCCCCGATTCAAGTTTCTCACAACATAATCAATGCATTCTAGTCTCCCTTGAGAAGTAGGTAAAGTAGAGAGAAAACTGACATGGGCATAGTATCTGAGCAGAGGAATGCAACAAGGAAGCAGAGCAAGATTGAAAAGTACTTAATTGAAGAGAGCAAAGGAGACTTGTTTCCGTAAACTAATTGAGATAATTTGTAGGCAGTGTTTGATGTGCTGGTCACAAACACGCTCATCAGCAAACTGAGAGTGATTGCTGTTGTTGCCAGAAGCGTTTAAGCCATTATGTTGTTGCATAGTGTTTGAACTGATAAAATGCCATTCTTTACAGGATCCTGCAAAACAATACAAGAAGTTAACATCGTTTGTGAAACTAAGATTCATTGTCACCTTTGTTTCAAAAAGCACAGCCATCTATTGTTGTGCCCTCTCCTCAACAAAGAAGAATCATAAGCCACAGAATATTCAAAAGATTCTGATGAATTTTCAACATCCTTGGAAAACCAATTGATAATTTAGGTCTTGTAGATACTTGCACAGCTTCTCCTATTCATAGATCCACACCTCATGCAGAAAAAAAATAGGAAATGCAAGATGGATCTTTGACAGATTTCACTTTAAACAAATTATGGATTAAATAACAAAGCTAATCCAAGTATTTTTTATGAAGACCTAAAATAAGCAATAAACGTTATCACTATTCTGTACAATGTTTGGGACATGAAAGAGCAGCAAACTCATATCAGAGGTTAAAAATGAGGAGGGCAGTAGGAAGACCCAAATTCTCCAATTGGGTTGCAGGGCACATGTTTGGTGTAGTTATAATTTAGACTCCAGACCAACTGGGATGTTGACCTCACAGTTGAAGAGGAAAATATTCAAACAGTTCACTAGCAGGCCCATTAATAATGACTTGAAATCAACACGCTAAGAATTTGAAAATGAAAATTTTCACTCAACCTGGTATTACACAGGGAAAAAAAATGTCATGAAATACAGAGGAGTGAGGTTATTCACAATTTTGGTGATGCAGGACATGTATTAATGAGGATGTCACTATTACAATATGATCTCATAAGGGTGACCTGATATTGGGCATGCATGAAATGTTACATTGAACAATTCAACCATTTAATTTTTGTTAAACCGGGAAGAATTATATTTTTCTCTGCAAGTTTATTCTGATGAGATGAAACATCAATGCCATTACAACAGAGTTGATGCTCCCTCACCAAAAATTAATGAAGTCATTTTCTACAGTTTAGTGAGTGAGCTGAAGTTTCCTTGCAAGCATTAATCTTATTTCAACTCCATTCAACTAAAAAACCTTAAATATCCAGATACACAACTCAATACAATTTGCTAAACAAATCCTATGATTTTCCCATTCAATGCTAGGAGGAAAATACATCGAAAGCCGCACGTACTGATAATTCTTCTCCTCCTTTTCTTTGATAAGAATAAGGATGAGGCAAATGGATCAACAAAATTCCTTCCCTAAAAAGGCTACCAAGTCCCAGCAACAATCTCCTATGTCAAAAGCAAAAACTAATGGAGAAAAGTTTTCAATGAAGTACCTGCATCATCAGTGAGGGGGACCACAGATAAACATATAGATTTTGACATATTGGGCAAATAAAAAACCCATGGTAAGTGTTTCTCTATTCATTTTCTCATATCACTCCATTGAGATGCAGCATTTGAAAAGGAATTGTGTTCTCATTCTTTTTTCTATTTCATTACCATATTCAATAACCACCACCACACACAGGCACCTCATCAGAAAAAGTTTATAATTTCCCATAAACGTATTTTTTTTCATCCATGTTTCTTGGACAATCAATTATCCATTCTGCATCTTTACTCAATTTGTTTTGCTTGTTTACCATTTTATTGGATTTTTTCATCAATCATCATATGGCTTCCACGAAACATTAAAAAAATGTAGAGATAAGCCTAGTCAGCTTGTAGGATGTAGACTCAAATAAGGAAGATATGAACTGTGAAGAGTAAATGAAAAGATAATTAGAGAACCGAAAAAAGCAAGAAAATTTACTTATCAAAGCAAATGACATGCACAAAAACAGCCTCTCAAACATATGACCAGGAAAGTCAACGGCTTAGATTAAATCATTGTTTCCTCTCTAAATCCACATTAAGCCAAAAAAATAATAATAATAAAAAATATAAAAAAATGCTTTTCCTTTTAGACTATTTACAAGTTTTTCCCATCGCTAAATAGAATTCAATGTGGCAAAATCTAGGCCCTTTAGCAATCAACCCAAAAAGAATGAGATGATTTGATACTTATGAATTGAAAAGAATTAAAACTAAACCTCAGGTCACAACCTTATCTTGGAAGTGGGAAGCATGAGGAAAGGACCAGTCCCATTCCATTTTGATGAAATGTGGGTAAAGGAGTAAGGCTTTAAGGTGCTGGTGAGCAGGTGGTTGAATGGCTTCTGTAGTACAAGGCATGCTAATTTCATTCAGGTTTCTGAATCAAAATTCTTCAGGTGATGTTGACAAAAAGGGACAAGAACACTTTTGGTTTTCTGAATGCAGAAAGGAGCCTATCTTGGGCAAATGGTGACTTAGAAGGCTTGGAGTGCAGAAGAGGGTTGACGAAGAATAAATTGACCAGCAGATAGTGCTGAAGCAGGAATCAACTCGCATTTCTTGCTTGGAGATCACTTGGTGGCAGAGATCTAGGTTTACATAGTTGAGAGAAGGGAAAAGAAATACCAAATTCTTTCAGGAGAATGCCAACATGTTACTCCAGATCAAATTATATAAGTAGGACAGAGACAAATAAGGCAGTGGTCAAGGAAGGCCAAGGCTTGAATCAAGCAGTTTGTGACATTTTCCAAAACATGTTTGAGAGGATATGGAGTACAGTCACCTAGTATAATTTGAATTATAAACAAGGAGAAAACACCAAACATTTAGACAACCTTTGCAGAAAAGGATTAGAGGAAGTATTGAAGTTCTGAAGGACAGAGCACCAGGCATAGATCAGTTAGCAGTGTGCATAAAACAATCAAATTGCGAGGTGGTAAGGCATGATACTTTGGTGTTTTTTCATGATTTGCATGAAAATGGGAATTTGACGAATAGCTCCAATAACACTTCCCTGGCGATCATCGCAAAGAAGGCGGGGAAAACAAATATAAGGGGCTTTTATCCTATTTGTTAACAAGGAGTGTCTACAATGACTAGGATGGTGAGAAACTGATATGCATAATGCATTTATTGGAAACAAGCACTCTAGAAAAATATTTAGAAATTAAGAAGAAGGAAAGATTCTAAAAAAAAAATAGTAACTTTCTTATTTTAGCTTATAGCAATCTTTTTAGTAGTTACTTTATTCTTGGAAGATCTTTTAAAATAGTAGTTTTCATTGGAATTTATTTTTAGTAACATTTCTATTTGTAACCTCTAATTTTTCCTATTTAAAGGGGGTATCATTAATAAAGAGGTAAGCCTAATTTCTCATAAAAGAAGTGTAGTAAGAAGCTTGTTAGGGAACAAGTTTCCAACCATTAAAAATAGGTTCTACGAGAGGGAAAACTCTAGCAAGGAAGAGAAAAATTCCTGCAGAGTATCCATTGACTAGATCATGTACTAGGGCTCTTATCAATTTGGTATCAGAGCCAACCGTCATGGAAAATTCTGCAGAATAGTTTAGCCAGATGGAGAGATTCATAAGAGAATTTGAGCAACGAAGGGAGCAGCGAATGCAGCAACTAATGGAGCAGACACTAGCTAGGATGGAAGAACTCTGGCAGTCCAACAAGAAGTTGCTGCAACAACAGTAAACAGCATTGATCTTGCTCATAAAAAGGTTTCAGCAAGGGCACAACAAGGTCGAAGAGGTTAGGAACAGCAGCCACACCCTTGGTCCCTTGCAAAACCAAGGGGATGAAAGGATTAGTTTGCTTAAAGGAAGGATTGCCATCCCTAGAAAGTGCCTTGACTTCAATAGCTATGAATACAATAAGTTTGGGCAGGATCTTCAGCTTTTCATTCATGACAGCAAGGCAGCCATTGAAGGAAACATTGGTTCATACATTCATGACAGCAAATTGGTATCTTAATAGAGGTAAACTGTGAGACAGACTTTGTCGCTTGTGGAGATATCTTCAAGGAACTAGTTGATGATCTAGCAGTGTAAGTGACTGCCTGTCTACAAGTTCTGTATCTTGTTATGGAAGCATGTCCTAATGATACTAAATTTATAGGAGAGCGAAATTCTTGAAAGTCCAAAGAAGAGGATAAGGGAGGAGGCTTATTGGGAGTTCTTGAAGTCTTTGAGAGGAACTACCGTGAGATCAAGCTTGAGGACAAGCTTTTTGTCTAGGAGGGGAGTAATGATATGCATGATGCATTTATTGGAAACAAACACTCTAGAAAAATATTTAGAAATTAAAAAGAAGAAAAGATTCTAGAAAAAAATAGTAACTTTATTATTTTAACTTATAGCAATTTTTTTAGTAATTACTTTATTCTTGAAAGATCTTTTAAAATAGTAGTTTTCATTGGTATTTATTTTTAGTAACACTTCTATTTGTAACCTCTAGTTTTTCCTATTTAAATGGGGTATCATTAATGAAAAGGTAAATTGAGAAGCATGTTAGGAAACAAGTTTCCAGCCATTAAAAATAGATTCTACGAGAGGAAAAACTCTAGCAAGGAAGAGAGGAATTTCTGCAGAGTATCCATTGACTAGATCCTGTACTAGGGTTCTTATCAAAAACATAATGAGTATGGCGGGTAAATGGTTCGGCTCTTTTCAGAGCTGCCATATTCCTGATGATGCACCAATTGGAAATGAAGTAGTGGACTCCAACTAGAGAAGTGGAGAAATATCATATCTAAATTAGATATGGAGAGGCCTACGATCATGTCAATTGAGATTGTCTTTTGCATATTTTGGAGAAAACAGGTTTTGGTGAACAGTGGAGGAGGTGGATTAGGAAATGTATTTCAACCCCTTCCTTTTTGAGAACTTAGACAAGGGGAATTGTCTTTTTAGCAATAAAAAGAATCACAAATTTAGGTTGGATTTGTGGGTCAAGGTTGGGGAGAGGTAATCACAGTCTCTCGCCTATTGTTTGTTGATGGCAATATTTTTTTCTTTGAAGAGGGGTTGGGCCAAATCTTGTACCTTAGAAGTGTTCTAAATGTGTTGTTTTGGCTAATCGCCTAGGTTGTATGGTGGATGATTGCTTATATTGTATTTGGGGTTTCCGCTAAGGGCCATGCATAAAAATGGGGCTATCTGAGCCAGTGTCATGGAGTGATTTCAGAAAAAATTGACTGGTTAGAAAAGAAAGCATCTTTCAGAGGAATGAAGGCTAACCTTGATTAAAAGTACCCCCTCAAATCTTCAAGTGTAGTATATTTTGATACTCTCCACTCCTATGGTGGCAAAGAGGTTGGAGAGAATCTAGACATAGTTCTTATGGGTACTATTGAAGGGAAGAAAAAGTTTAGCATAGTAAGGTGGGATGGTATCAAAATTCAAAAAGGGGCTTGGTTTAAGGTCCACTCTGGATTTCAGGAAAGCATTCCTTGGGAATTAGATTTGAAGATTTATAGTGGAGAGGGGGAATCTTTTGGACAAAGAAGATTGAGGCTAAGTATGAGGCAGAGCATCACAGGTGGATGACTATAAGGCTGCACTACATGCTTGTGGATCTTAGTGTGGAAAAAGCATTAGAAATGTTCAGCTTCTTTCTTGCTTGGCGTGTCTCAACGTTAGAAACGGTGAGAATGCAAATGGTTGGTTTGCATCAAAGCTTCTTAAGGACTGTTTATCTAACATTGATCTTTATGCTTGCTAAGGAGGAGGATATGGTGTGTGAGGTGGTGACCATTGATGGGTGTAGTAGGTGGGAAATTGATGGTACATGGCCAAAACGGCCCAAATCATGTTGGACTTGAAACTAACCTATAGCTTGTCGAATGGCTCATGGAAGCCCTGTTATCGACGTGGTCGGCCTCCATCTAGTCGGTCACCGCCTGGCCAATCTAGAAGGCCCACACTCTCTCGGTACCCATCGGTCAGGTTCTGCTTGGTGGTCAACTATATGACCTTAACCCCTCCTCGGTGCTCAGTGCTCATCATTCGATCGCCAAGGTAATATTCATTCTTCCCTAAATTCATGGAGAGAACTTCATGTAAATGGAAAGTAAATCTGTAGCCGTAGCCAATAAAGAAAAGAATCTCCATGATGATCTGGACTTTCCAAACGGGTAAAGATCTTGCAATCTTTGAGAATCCTACGATATGATTCTCCGGAATCTCGAGACACTCTCATAAGGAAACTAGGGTTTTATCACCCTGCATACACACAACTCTCACAAGTGAAAGTGTATAGACTCGAATGTGTCTACCACACAACTAAGTTCTCTTGGCTCATACAAAGCAAGTAAGAACACACAGAGTTTTCTCTCTCACTCAATCTTTTTCTTCTCTTTCGAAAACCGCCCTCTAACTTGAACTTCGGATTTTCCCCCGTCGAAACACCCTCCGACGGTCTTTTATAGGTCTCATCAATCAAGACCATCAGACGGACAAGCTATCCTGTTCGAGTTAGTAAAGCCATTATCTGTGAAGCTAAACCCACCTTCAACAGATTGGCGTCGTCCATGAGAAACAAACTAATTTTCTAACCGAATCAGCTTTTATCACTATCTTTTCTTCTCCATCATGGCCTCAGTCAAAAGAAAAAGACTAACAATCGGTTTCGATAACGACAATTTAGTAAGAATTGATACCAACCGAAATGATCCGCTAATCATTACAGCAAGAATTGGCTCCTACCTTATCAAGCGGACCTTAAAAGAGCAGATCACGACATCCTCTTATGGGATGCCTTTCAGCAGATGGGTTTCGTCCCGTCTCACCTTCAATCTTTTGACCAGCCCATTAGAGGGTTCGTTGGCAATTGCATATATCAAGAAGGCACTATCTCGCTCGTCGTGTCACTAGGAACGCCTCCTCATCATGCTGCCACCAGAATCACTTCTTACATGATAAAACTTCAATCCCTCTACAATGCCATCTTAGGTTGCCCAAGCCTAGACGGCCTCGAAGCGCTGCCAAACACCAAGCACATGAAGAACAAATTCAGAACACTCTGGGAGATCACAACACTTTGCAGTGATCCCGATCCCTCGACCATCCCCATAACGGGAGAAGAAGGAGAAATCTAAGCAGTTGACACTATAAAACTTAAAGACAATACCAAGCAGCAATTGAAACCTCATCCTAGAGAAGAGGTAGTCAAAGCTCCCATCACCGACACACCCGGTCAAGCTGTCCAGATCGATGCCCACTTACTCACCTCCCTTCAGAAGGCAATCGTGGATTACCTACGACACCATTCCAAAATCTTTACATGGTCCCCTGAAGGCATGTCAAGCATTCACCCTTCGATTATAGTTCACAAACTGATTGTGGATGCCAGTTGCAAGCCCGTCAAGCAAAAGAAAAGGGTGTTCGTACTAGAACGCCAACATGCGATATAGGAAGAGATTCAAAAGCTCTTGGCAACAGGATTCATTCGAGAGATAAAGTACCCAGAGTGGTTAGCCAACATGGTCACGGTGAAGAAAGCAAACGGAAAGCGAAGGATGTGCGTAGACTTCACTGATCTCAACAAAATATATCCAAAGGATAACTATCCTCTCCTCAACATCGACAAATTGGTTGATGATTCATCCGGACACCAACTCTTGAGTTTCATGGACACATACTCTAGCTACAACCAAATACGTATGATCCTCGAAGATGAGGAAAAAACCGAATTCATTACGAAGTACGACATCTATTGTTACAAGATCATGTCTCAAGAACGTCAAGGTAACTTTCAACACCTGGTCAACAAAATCTTCGGTGAACAACTCGGCAGAAACATAGAGGTCTATGTCGATGACATGGTCATCAAAAACACTGATGTCAATAACCACGTCGCAGACCTAGAAGAGATATTACATCTGAAGTGCACCTTCAGAATTACATCTGAGAAATTCCTGAGTTTCCTAATTACCAATTGAGGAATTGAGGCGAATCAAGAGCAAATACAAGCCATACTAGAATGGCACTACCGAGAATAGTAAAAGACGTACAACACCTCACCAGAAGAATCGCAACTCTGGATCGACTCATGTCGAAAAGGGGGAAAAGTACAAACCCTTCTACGATACCCTGAAGAAGTCTTAGAAATTCGCTGGGACGCTTGAGTGCCAAGCCACGTTTGAAAGGCCTAAAGAATACTTCATGTTGCCCCACTCCTCTACCGAGCGATCCCTGGTGAGAAGCTCTATCTCTACCTTTCTGCTTCTGACTAAGTACTCAGTTCTATCTTTGTGAGGTAGGAATCCACTATATAGAAACTAGTGTATTATATCAGCCGCATACTCCATGAGTTTGAGTTGAATTACTGGCCCATCGAGAAGATAAGCTTTGCTTTGGTCATCACCGCCAGGCGTCTCAACCTTACTTCCAAGCCCACACCATTGTGGGCTTGACCAATCAACCACCGAGACTGATCTTGCAAAAAAGTGACACATCGGATCGGCTCATCAAGCGGAGCATCGAATTTGGTGAGTTCAACATTGAATACCAGTCGAGACCAGCTATCTAGGGCTAGGCACTCATAGACTTTATCCTTGAGTGCACACTACCAACGTCCACCGAACAATCCCGCACCGATGACTGGGAGAAGTACTTACAGCCCAAGTGGACTCTTCATGTGGACGGGTCATCCAACTCCTCAGGAAGCGGAGACAGACTCATTTTAGTGGGACCAGACAACTTTAAAGCCGAATACATTCTCCGTTTTGACTTCCAAGCGACCAACAATCAAGCCAAATACGAAACCTTTTTGATCGGGTTGCGGATAGCAACGTCACTAGGGGCTCGAAACGTACGGGTCTTTACCAACAGCCAATTAGTCGTTAAACAAATCAAGAGGGTCTATGAGACCAAAGAACCAACGATAGAGAAATATCTATCCAAGACATACCAAGCCATAGACAAATTCGATAGGGTGGACATACACCAAATTCCTCGATCTAAAAACGCAAAAGCTGATATGCTCTCGAATTTAGCCAGTTCTGACACTATAGCAACCAGTCGTACCGTTTACATACAGAGTCTACCATACCCCAGCATCGAAAAGTTTAAACAAATTTTGTCGACAAACAACTCACTAAGCTGGAAAGAACCCATCAAAGCTTATTTAAAGTATGAGCAGCTGCCGAGCTCACCTACCAAAGCCGCCAAATTAAGGCGCAAGACCACCCATTATCTCATCATCAACGGCGACCTCTACAAGAAGTGCTACACTCATCCGTATCTGAAATGTCTAACGCTTGAAGAGGGGGACTACATCCTCAGAGAGATTCATGATGGGATATATTGCAGTCACTTAGGTGCTCGAAATCTGGCGAACAAAGCCCTTCAACAAAGATATTACTGGCCAACCATAAAGCCGATGTGGATGAATACGTCAAAAGATGTGACAAGTGTCAGCGCTTCTCATCGGTACCACGCTAATTCTCTACTGAGTTCTGCCCGATAGCCGGTCCATAGGTATTCACTCAATAGGGAATGGACATCCTGGGATCCTTTCCCCCAACAGTCAGACAGTGGAGGTTCTTAGTTGTGGCCATCAACAACTTCACCAAATGGGTGACAACCGAGCCATTGGCTTAGATCACTGCCGGCAAGATGTAACACTTCGCGTGGACATTCATCATTACTAGGTTTGACAAACCCCACGCCCTGATCATGGACAACGGCAAGCAGTTCGATAACAGAAACTTCTGAGACTTCTGCACTAGGTTGAAAATCCAACATCGCTTTACTTCTGTTGCCTATCCACAAACCAATAGTCTCGCAAAAATAACCAATTGAACGATCCTACAAGGACCAAAGGCCGCGCTAAATGAAATCAAAGGTCGTTGGGTAGACGAGCTCTCTAGTATCCACTGGGTTTATCGAACGACACCCCGAAGGGCAACTGGGGAGATACCATTCAGTCTCATGTATGGCTACGAGGCAGTGATATCTATCGACATTTGCATTCATTCGCTAAGAGTGGATCAATACGAAGAAGGGAGAAATGAATCCGCACTATGAGAATGCCTAGACCTATTTCCCGAGTTAAGGGAAGCTGCATCTATTCGAATAGCCGCTCATCAATAGCAAACGACAAGGTACTACAACTGACAAGTTATGACTAGAACACTCAAGCTAGGGGACTTGGTATTCAAGAAGGTGGAAGCTACCGGTCAACCCCAACCAAGGGGCAAGTTAGCACCCAATTGAGAAGATCTTTACAGAATACACTCGAAAGTTCGCCGGTTATAAATCGTCCCGATCTTCTGGACGGCTCGACTGTGACAAAGACTTGGAACTCCGAGAACCTGTGCATCTATTATCAATGAGGATCAACGCTTTCTCGAGGGAACATGCTATGTCCCGCGCACAGTCGGATAGTCTAGTAAGACCCCTATAGTCCTCCATCTCGCTATGTTAACCTATCGATCAGCTCTTATGTTTCTCGAAGCGTGCTATCATTAGGGATCTATCTTCTCGAACAGAAAAATGTCGTCTATTACTCCCAAACGGAGTCATAATTAGAGATTTATCTCATTAAATGGGCCAACATCGCATAGTCGTCCCGAACAGAATCCATCGTTAGGAATCTATCTCCCTAAACGGGCTAGTGTCGCTCGGTCCTCCCAAATGAAATCCATCGTTAGGAATCTATCTCCTTGAACGAGACGGTGTCGCCGAGTCCTCCCGAACGAAATTTATGGCTGGGATCTATCTCCCTGAACGGGCAAACACAACCCCGCCTATCGAACGAAGGTGCTGCCAAATAGACATACAAGGCCCTTTCACTCAATTAAACTCTCGAACGCATGAGAAGGAGAAAAACCCCCTGCTCAAGCATGCTCACACTCTTAGTTGCAAACTATGCAGTGAACGAAGGGGCAACGGTGCCCATGTCAATAAGCTAACTGACCATTGAATTTTCTATCAGTTAAGCCACCTAGTGGTAGAGCACCCGTCGGCAAGCCGTAAATGATGAGATGGTCATTCAGAAGAAAGATCGACAAGTAACGAAAACCCTTCATTTATTTCGATACGATGAATACATATCAAAATACATGGTTAGATACAAAGAGAAAAGAAAGTCTACAAGTCCCTGACACAGACCAAGTTACATCAAAAGAAATACACGAGGAATTTATAGTAGAAAACTAATGCAAACCAAGAACCAGAAGAAGTTCCACGGCCCATCGGCATTACACAAACGGGACAATAAAACTGCAGAAACCTCCGCAATCTACCACCTTTGAGTGGTGGATGGTAGATTGCGGATGAAAACCGCAAACCATTTCCAACAGAAGCCGGAAAGGACTTCAAAGAGCGTGGGAGATGGCCAAAAATGGACAGAACAGCTACATCCAGCCTCAGACTACCTCTCATCACCAAACCCGAGGAAATACCAAGGAAACACCTAGGTCATCTACTGCACCTTACTTCGGACAATGATTCTAACCTAAGAAGATGAGCTTCCATTACGAACAAGAATCTCCCATCCAAGGCAAGATCTCTTTGTGAACAAGGCCAGAATCCTGATAAAAGCCCTTACAGATCCCACCGCGACGTCTGGATTCCAGACGACATGACGGGACCTCACATCAGCAGTCCCATTCTTAAAGGAACGTCGCATTGGCAGAAACTTCCTACACCACCAGGTTTGTGATTCAAAACCCATGAACAAGATATCTCACAAGAACACAGACACTTAACAATGGAAACTTATGAAACTACACATAAAAGTATGCAAAATCTCTCTGGGACGATGCTAGGTCATATGGCTCTTATTTATAGCCGCGAAGACGTGATCCTCACAATCTTGGATAGACGAAACGATCCCATGAGATACGTGCACAATGAATGAGGAGATTCAAACTCTCTAACTTCCCACGTAATATTTATTTTGGGGTCATTTATTTAGTGGTTATCTGCATTTATGCTCTCAAGACCTTCCAAGAAACAACCTTTAACTTACTCCTTACGCCTCTCCTTCAAAGTGACACACGGAGTAAGAGGCAAGTGATGATACATAGCCAAAACGGCCTGAATCATACTGGACTCGAAACTAACCTATAGCTTGTCGAATCGCTCATGGTAGCACTGCTATTGACGTGGTCAGTCTCCATCTGGTCGGTTAACTACCTGGCCAATCTAGAAGGCCCACACTCTCTTGGTACCCATCTGTCAGGTTCTACTCGGTGGTCAATCATATGACCTCAACTCCTCCTCGGTACTCAGTGGTTGTCATTCGATTGTTAAGGTAATATTCGCTCTTCCCTAAATTCACGAAGAGAACTTCATGTAAATGGAAAGAAAATTTGCGACCGTGGCTGATAAGGAAAAGAATCTCCACGATGATCTAAACTTTCCAAATGGATAAAGATCTTGCAATCTTTGAGAATCTTACAATACGATTCCCTGAAATCTTGGGACACCCTCATAAGAAAGTTAGGGTTTTAACACGTTGCATACACACAAAAGTATATCAGCTCCAATATGTCTACCACCTAGGTAAGTTCTCTTGGTACACACAAAACACCCAATAACACAGAGAACTTTCTCTCTCTCAATCTGTTTTCCTCTCTTTCGAAAACCGCTCTCTATCTTGAGTGTTGGAGTCACCCCGCCGGGGAACCCTCCGGCGGTGTTTTGCAGGTCACTTCGATCAAGACCATCACACAAACAAGTCATCCCGTTCAAGTTAGCAGAGTCATTATCTGTGGAGTCAAACCCATTTTCAACAGAATTCATTGTTCAATATCGAGGAATGGATGAGTGGATCAAAAAAGGGAATGTATGGTGCTCCAAAAAGGGACTGACTCTTAGTTTAAGGTTAAGGACAGTCATGCGATAAAAGGTATGGGGTTAGAAGCAAATTCTTTCCATTGAGTTAGGAGCGGAAGTCATTGGTAGCAACGAGACCTTTTTGCAGGAAGCAACTTTAGGGCATATTTTTATACTTGTCTTTTTTTTTTCCCCTCTTTCTTTCTTGGGTTTTCTTACACTGGAATTCTAGGAAGGGGTATTCGTCCTGTGTGACAAAACGATACCCACAAAAACATTCTATAGCAAGTTACGAGCTTGAATTTGAAGGAGGTCATGGGCAGGGAGGATTGAATGTATGCGATGTGATCAATCCCTAGGCGATTTTTTTTTCATTAATCCCTAAGCCATTTTTTTTTTCATTAATCCCTAAGCCATTTTTTTTTCCCATCAGCGTTATGGGAGGGAATGAGAATGGAAATTGAGAAAACTCTCTTCTGTTTTGTTTACTTTTGGCTCAAAGGCATGTCTGGGAGATATTCAACTCAAATTGCCACTACAGAGATTTTGCAATATCTAAGCCAAGAGTAAAAATTATGGCCATCAAGAATAACATAATTTTTCTTTCTTTTTAAAAAAAAAAAAGGGAATCAATAACAAAATGCAGGTGAAATGGTATTTATTATAGGGGAAACTCTCATTTTTCTATTTGACCATCAATACATTACATTACGGAGTGCTGGGCTACCAAAGGTCAACATATACAAAAATTCAGTGTAGTGGAGATCAGAATGTTAAGGTAGATGAGTCAAACATCAATAAACAGGGGAAAAAAAAAAGACTTTTCTTAGTCATTGAAACTCTTCCTTTCTCTTTCCTAGATTCCTTCCCTCCTATCTTGCCCAAAGCAGAACCACTCGTGACACCAAAACATAAAATCAAAAATAGAAATTAATCAAATCATGAATCAATTGCATCCGAAAGATTAACTAGCAGAAGTTTCACCTTGTTGTTCTTATCGTTAAATATTTAAAAGACGGAATCTCATGCAATGTAAATCTTGACATAATGAAACCTAATTCTTATCCTCCACAAAACCCTATAACTGAAAATCCTCGAAACAAATTGGAGGGCAAGAAACAGTAACAGCATACAAGCTTCCAACATGTGAATTGAAGAATGTGATTATGACCAGGACTAGTAAAGTACCTACTTCTAATTACCAAAATAATCAACAAATAATTGATCGAATTATTACGAAAAAATTGAGAGAGAGAGAGAGAGAGAGAGGACTGACAGATATCATGCAAGGGACCAATTGGCGACGACTCTGAGCATTGAGGCCAATGACAGTGCGAATGGGAGAACGGGGAATGGTATAAAGAAGCCATGAGTGATACGCAATTGTGAGCGTAAGCCCCATCGCACCAGCACAGAATCCAACTCCTCTTCCTCCTTTGCCTCGTTGCTTCTATTTTGCTTTTCCTTCTTTTTCTTCTCTCTCTCTCTCTCTCTCTCTCTCTCTATGCCACACTACCCATGATAGCGTAAAACCGTGATAGCGTTTTCTGACGTAATTTATAAAGTGAAATAAGGGTTTTTCAACAAATGGAACGAACGGGTTATTTGAAAATGGAATAAAATCTAAAAATTACGATTTTTTCTTTTATTTTCAAACTAATGAAATCCACGTTAAATATTAACTTTAAAGTTGATATCCATAATGTTAATTTTAAAACTGATCAATTAATATTGTTCATGAATCACAAAAATTAAAAAATAAATGAAACCGACCCGTGGACGTTGAAGTCAACATGGTATCAACTTTAAATATTTATTTTTTTTATTTTTTTTAATTATTATTTTTTTACTTTTTCACTTTCCCCTCTTTCTTTCTCTCCCTCCATCCCTCTCTCCACATTATATAAATATAATATTATATTAATATAAAATATTTATATTATTTTAAAATATTAAAATATAAATAAAAAAATTTTTACAAAAAAAATATAGATTATTATTTTATAAAATATAAAAATAATATTAAATTTAATAAAATCTTTTGATTATATAATTTAATATTATTTTAATCTTTTGATTATATAATATAATATAATATAATATATTTTTAATATTATATTATAATTCTTTAATTTTTTAAAATATTAAATATAAAATTTTGTATTCTATTTTTAATATTAAATATTATAAAAATATATAATATTATAGATTTTATAAATGACATTACTATTTTATTATAACTTTAATAATTTTTAATATGATTTAATATTACAATAAAAAATTATATTATTCTAATGTTATAATCATATTTCATAAAATGATTTAATATTATAAATTTATCTAATATTATAAAAACATTTTACTTTTTTATTTATTTTATAATTTTTTTAATTTGTTATTTTACTAAATTAAAATTAGATTATAATATGCTTTATATATTTCAAATACATTATTTATTTTATATACATTATTTAATTATACATTATTTAATATGATATAAAGATCTGTAATTTTATTAAAATAAAAACCTTGAGCAAAGTTGGTGACCTTCCTGAGTAAGACTGGTGAACTCGTGACTTTTCTGCTATCGTCATTAAATTTTAGGTCCACCAACTTATAGATATTAGCTATTACTAGTAGTTTAATGAATGTTAATATTTAATAATTTAATTTAAATAAGTAGATAAATATTAATATTTAATTTAAAATTTTTTAAATATAAAAACATATAAATATTTATATAATACTAAATATATTAAATTGAAATTATAGAAATTATATAATATTCTTCCAAAAATTATAGGTAATATCAATAAAATTATTACAGTTTGTATATGATAGTAAATAATATATAATTAAATAATATTAATACTTAATAATTTAATTTAAATAATTAGATAAATATTAATATTTAATTTAAAATTTTCTAAATATAAAAACATATAAATATCTATATAATACTACATATACTAAATTGAAATTATAGAAATTATATAATATTCTTCCAAAAATTATAGGTAATATCAATAAAATTATTATAGTTTGTATATGATAGTAAATAATATATAATTAAATAATATTAATACTTAATAATTTAATTTAAATAATTAGATAAATATTAATATTTAATTTAAAAATTTCTAAATATAAAAACATTTAAATATTTAAATATTTATATAATACTAAATATATTAAATTTAAATTATAGAAATTATATAATATTCTTTCAAAAATTATAGATGATATCAATAAAATTATTATAGTTTTTATATGTTAGTAAATAATGTATAATTAAATAATGTACATAAAATAAATAATGTATTTGAAAAATAAAAATATATCTATAATGCAATTTTAATTGAATTAATTAACAAATTAAATAAACATTTGTAAAATAAATAAAAAATTAAAATGTTATTATAAAATCATTTATAATATTAAATAATTTATAATATTATAATATTAAATCTTATTAAAAATTACAAAAATTATAATAAATTGGTAATTTCATTTATAAAATTTATAATATTATATATTTCTATAATATATAATATTA
Organism: Dillenia turbinata; assembly: GCA_037126225.1. Lineage (NCBI taxonomy): Eukaryota > Viridiplantae > Streptophyta > Magnoliopsida > Dilleniales > Dilleniaceae > Dillenia > Dillenia turbinata. Next base: position 17,325,346 of record JBAMMX010000016.1, on the reverse strand, counting down.
AAAATTGAATATAAAATTATATATTTAATATTTTAAAAATATTTAAGAATTATAATATTAATATAATATATTATTTTAATATTAAAGTATTAGTTATTTAATACTATAGAATATTATAATATCAATGTAATATAATATTAAAAATATTATATTTTATTGCAGATTACAATATTAATAATATAATAATATTTTATTAATTTAATATTATAATAATATAATATTAAAAATATATTATATTATATTATATTATATAAATAAAAAATTAAAATAATATTAAATTATATAATCAAAAGATTTTATTAAATTTAATATTATTTTATATTTTATAAAATAATAATCTATATTCTTTTTGTAAAATTTTTTATTTATATTTTAATATTTTAAAATAATATAAATATTTTATATTATTATAATATTATATTTATATAATGTGGATAGAGAGAGGGTGGTATGAATGCATGCATACGTGGAAAGAGATGAGATAGAGTGAGAGAGAAAGAGAGAGGGGAAAGTGGAAAAACAAAAAAATAATAATTAAAAAAGAAAAAAAATATTCAAAGTCGATATCCTGGATGTCGATTTTTTTTTATTTTAATTTTTGTGGTTCACAGGTAATATCAATCGGTCAGTTTTGAAGTCGATATCATGAATATCGATTTTAAAGTCGATATCATGGATATTGACTTTAAAGTCGATATTACGGATGTCAATTTTATTAGTTTGGGAATAAAAAAAAAAAAGATCATAATTTTTTGATTTTGTTCCATTTTCATAATATTTTAAAAAATAACCCGGAACAAACCAACGGAACAACTCCCGCAGCATTCTATTTTTGGAAATATGTCTTTATTTTGTTTGAGGCTAAATTACCGATAAAGTCCCTCAACTTTTGGTCAAATTTCAATTAAGGCCCTAAATTTTATTTTCACGTGATTGAGTTTTTGAAATTAAATTTCTGTAACAAAGGTTCTCAGTGTGACCGACATTAGTAACCTGGTGTTATGTGCTGATTCGTCTCTTTCTTGCATAGCTGGCGACGACATGGATATTTGCTAACTTGCAGATGCCACGTCACTAAAATGTTAACACAGAGGACCCCTTATTTTAGACGTTATTTGGAGGCCAAATTACTGGTTGATTTGCAGATATTGTCACATGATTACATAGAAAGAAAGGAAGAGAGAGAAAGACAAATGCAATGAGATAATCTGACATTAGCTCTCACCTCAACACAAAAGTGTTATTGTAGAGAGCGGATGAGAGAGATAAAAGTCATGAATCCCTATGCCCCAAGAGAATCGTGTGCCAAGAAAGAGAGAAAAACAAAGACAGAGAGAAAGAGAGAAGCCATATCTTCAATTCTTTAAACCACCAAAATCCATTTGTTGAGAAAGGAGAAAGAGAGTTTGGTTACTCGAGTGGTTTGTGGTCTGACAGAGAGAGAAACAAAATATATTGAGTGGGATTTTGTTGTCGTTCATCATCCGCGGCTGATCAAAAGGTTGATTTGCAAGAATTCTTAAAGATATGATAGTATAACCCTGGAACTATTGAAATACGTTGCATGTTGACAAAGATTTTCTGATTAATTTTTGTTACTTCTGTTTGTTTTTGTGCCATGTAATTAGTGTTGCAAATTAAAAATAATAATAATAATAAGGGTGATATTATCTTCAAGATTTTGTATTAGAAAATAATAAATAGGGTTTTGTCGTCTTACTACAACTATGATTTGAAATATAAAAAATGAATAAAATAAAATAGTTGAGATTGTCTCACGAAAGGAGATTTGTGCATCTTAACAAAGTAGAGTTTGGATAAAATTAATTGATGAAGAAGGTTTTCGAACAAACTAATAAAAATATTTCATATACAGAAATTTCCTAATCAAAATAAAGTTAGAATCACTTATCTTTTTTCGATGATTGAGTATTTTAGATCGAAAAAATATCACAAAACCACGTTACCTCTTATTGTTCACAATTCAAATGCCACGGTGAAGAAAATGATCAATTCTTTCAAAAACCTCTCTTACTTGGAGACATGAGAAGAGTACTATTCTTCTTTCTCTCTCTAGAAAAATGGGTTGCTTCTTTTTTATTGAATACACCCCTTTCCCCATTTTTTTTTTGTTTTATGTTTACGTATAATGTTAACAAATCTGTTTGAGAGAAAAAGGAGTTGGGAGATTTGGGGGTGGTTACCAAAAACCAATCCCACCCCTTTTTGAATTTGAATGCATGGAGTTTGGGTCGGGTCTACCCGTCCCATTTTTCAACATCTCTCACTTGCATATGAGTGCTAGACTCGAATGTAACTTGATCATTACAATTAAATACCAATTTCATATTGACAAATGGATCGTATGAACCCGCGAAAATACCAAGAGTTTCAAGGCTATACACCATTAACGATATATAATACTTTGTCAACAATATAGTGATAAGAACACCATATCTCACTATATCTTAGACATTTTTTACTCAACACAGTCAATATATCTTTCATCCTTCAAAACAATATAAGAGTATATTTGATTAAAATTCAATTATATATTCACAATTACATCTCTAATCACTAAGTCATAGACATAATTGGCCAACATGTGAATACAGAATAACATGTCGGTCAAAGACAATCTTTCTTTCATACTATTAACTTTCAACTTTATCTTAACTATTTTTTTAAACATGTACCGATAAATCGAATCATCTATAATTTTTGAGTGACATACTAAAATAACAATACTAAAATAAAATCTCAAGAGATAGACAAAATTTCAAAAAGTATAAATTAAGGTTAAATATGAGTCTCCGAATCTCACACAATAAGATGAAGAGGGATGCACCATCTCATTATCCATATGGTCATAAAAATACACATGTTATGAAACACGGTTACAATACTTTATCTTTCCATTTGAAAGTGTATGTCTTCTTTTCTAAAATAACGTATTGTATAGGTCTTAATCCAAATATACATAACACTTGAGCTGAGTTTTCTTTCTTACAAATTCTCAAAAAATCTCATAACGTCAAGAAAAACTCACGCGTGACTATTCAACAAGTTCAATGGATTGTGAGAAATCCATTTCAATTACCATATGTGTAGTATACGTAACCAGTAATCTCATTTTAATATTTAACTAAGATGGCATTTATATGTTAATCCACCATAAATTAACACTACATCATCTCTATTTGTCACACTGACATTAAAGACGATTGCTCGTGTGTGAGAGTCAATCTCAAAACTTGTCCGATATACTTTTAATCCTAAATACAAGAGTTTTGGATACAAAAGCAAAATTCAAATATCATCAAATATGAGTATTACATTATATATATACTCTCTGTAGATGATCACAATCATAATCACAGTAATAAATACTATCATGACCTATGTAAGTTATCTAACATGTCTTACAAATATATCTTTAGGTATTGACTTCATAAAAAGACTAGTCACCACCAAATGCGTAGTCATATATCTCAGTGTCTTTTCCCTCTTTTCAATTGTGTCCTAATAAGATTGATATTTTATATCTATGTTTGGTTTTGTCATAATATTTGAAATCTCTTATGTAAACAATAGTTGACCGATTGTCAAACAATAAATCATCAAACTCCCATTGAGTTGCTTACTACTCTCAAATATTGTAAAAATCTATTCAACCAAACTCATTCTTGAATTACGGAAACACAGACAACAATTTTGCTTCCATCATAGAAAGTGATACACAAATTTATTTCTTACTTTTTCATGAGATAGAATTATCATTGAGCAAAAAAAATATAACCATAAGTAGATTTTCTCTCATGTAAATCTCTTTCCCAATCAGCATTTGTGTATTTTTCCAATACTAGATCATTTCCTTGATAACGAAGGAAATAATCTACAATTCCGTTAAGATATCTCAATATCTTTTTCACAACAATCCAATCACTTTTTCTCAAATTGAATTGATACTTACCGACCTAAACTCATAGCATGATAAACGTCGGAACGATTACACATCATAGCGTATTTTAAGCTCCCAATTGTGCTAGAATGTAGTACTCTGGACATTTCATCTATTCATTAGGAGTTCTAGAGCATTTATCATTGTTTGAACTTTCACCTTTAGTCATATCAGTATCAATGGATTTGTAATCTTCTATACTAAATCATTTCAAAGTTTTTATAATGCAAGACTTTTGAGATAATCTTAAATCTCTTGGAATGATTTCTATGGGATTTAATTCTCAATCTACCTCACCCATATCCTTCATCTTGAAATTAAAAAATGACTATTTCAAGATCTGAAGGACATACTCTTTATCATTTACGACTAACAATATGTCATTGACATATAGGAATAAAATTACAAATTTGTCATCGGACTTCTTTACATAAACACAATGGCTTTTCATCTGTTGTCACGAACTCGTAAGAGATCACATTTCTGTGAAATCTCAAATACCATTGCCTTGAAAACTGCTTAAGGCCATATATTGATCTACTTAATTTGTATACTTTGTCTTTCTGGCCTTTAATGATAAAACCCTTTGGTTGTGTCATATAAACTTCTTCTTCAAATTCTTTATTGAGAAATACAGTTTCTATATCCATCTGATGTAATTTTAAATCCAAATTAACAACTATTGTTAACAATAGGTGAATGAAGGTAAATCTAACTATCGGAAAAATGTTTTCTCATAATCAACACTTTTTTACTAAGTGTAATCTTTTGCTACCAGTTGAGCCTTATACCTTACAATAATTCTATTTGTCCTACGTTTCATTTGAGAATCCACTTCTTCTTAATAATCTTACACCCCAGTAAAGATTCAACCAATTCCTAAAGTATGGATAAACCTCATTGATTCCGATTCTTCTTCCATTGCCTTTTCCATTTATCCTTGGTGGGACAAGATAGAGTCTCATATACATTTTTAGACTCTTCTTTATCTTCTGGAGAAACAATAAATATGTGCCCTTTAATTTCAAAATGACGCTTGAGTACAATTTTCCTACCACTTTTTTGAATTTGTAACTCAAAAGGATCCCTAGAATTTAAATCCCTTCCATTAGGGTCAATACTTAACTTAGTTTCTTGCTATTCTAGTGATCTACTATGAACAGAGTCATTCTGTGAATTAACTAATTCAAATAAGAAGACTTTATATCCTTCACATCATCTCTACTAGAAAAATCATTCTCCAGAAATGTGACATTTCATGATTTAATTTCTACTACAGTACCATCATCTTATTTAACAATGAACACTTAACCTTTAAACTAGTCAGAGTTTCTTATGAAAATACTCTTTTACTTCTATAGGTACCCAATTTTCTAAATTTATTAAAAAAACTTAAATACAGATGGTCGATCCCCAAAATCTGATATTACTCAGACAAGGTTTTCTACTAGTCCAAAACTCATATAAAGTTGTTGGTATTGACTTTTGAAGGCATTTTGTTCAAAATATAAGTCGCAGTCAACAAGTCATATCTCCAAAAGAAATTAGTAAGTTAGCCTATGCTATCATGGATCTTGTCATATCCAATAATATCTTATTTCTTCTCACTATTACACCATTTTTGTGTGGTGTAGAATGAATAGTCAAATGTTAAATTATTCCTCTTTTATTACTCAAATCTTTAAACTGATCTGATAAATATTCATGTCATTTGTCCATTATTAAGACCCTTTATTATTCTATCCATTTAATTCTCTACATCACTCATATAACATCTTAAACACTCAAATGCTTCGGATTTATAAAAAATCAAATAGACATAGCCTAATGGTGTGAAATCATTTATAAATGTAGTGAAAAACAAAGCTCAATATCTAACCTTCATATTTATTGAACCACAAATATCCATATGGACTAACAATAATGGAAATTCAGCCCATATGGCTTTTTTAAATGGTTTTCTTATCATTTTGTCGGCAAAACAATATTCACACATCGGTAAATCAATTTTTGTAAGTGAACCCAATAGTTCTGCTCTCACTAGTTGATTCATCCTATCTTGTCCTTTGTGACTAAGTTTAGCACCATATCACATCATTAACATTTGCAAAATGATAAAACCATTTACAAACTGTTCAGAATCAATACACATGTCATTCAAATACAAATTAATCCTGACTCTCTAAAAGTTCAAAACATAGCCCAAGTTTCAAAAAAATAAGAACAGATAAGCTTCCATCGAATTTCTAGCATGTAGAAAACATCACACAAAATGAGAGTTTGACTACATTATAGCTGCAGTTTACAAGTGTCAACCCCTCTAACGTATATTCTTGCATTGTTCTCCACATAGGTTTATCTCCTATCAAAAGGAATTCGATAAAAATCCACAAATATCTATCAATCTATTTTTACATGCAGAGTTATTCTTTTGTGATCCAACTCTTGTCTTATTCCTTTTTTGGTTTTGTTTTAGTCCCTTTCACACTTAGAGTTCGAAACTCCCTCATAACTAGGCTTACAACAAAAGTATCAACTACAGATCTTGCAGCACCAAGCTACTTATCCTCAATCTCAATGAGGAGAGTAACATCCGAGAAAGTTTTCATACCATCAGTATAAATCAAACTAGCTTTTAGCTACTCCCACTTGGCAAGAAGGGATCGAATCAAGGTTTGAACTTGCTTTTCATTGGAGATAACATGACTAGCTGACTACTTTTCTCTAATCATGTTAAACATGATCCTTAACTATTGTTTGATATTATGGCCACCTTGCTTTTATTCAGTATTAAACTTTATGGTCATGCATATAAAATGAGTAATTGATATCTCTATATTTCTTCTTGAGGTACACCCAATTGTCATGAGCAGTCACACATTGTTCACACTCGAGTATCATATCATCAGCACGGAAGAAGTAGATCGGAACTCTGTACAAGGTTTCGAACCGATCAGACAGTAAATCGGACATCCACGTCTAGTGATTCATCTTCTTCGGCAAGTAGATCAGACAATAATCTTCGTGGGTAGTAAAATGAATGGCTATTGAGAGGCGGCCATCCGTTTACATACTTTTCTAGGATTTCGAAAAGAATAAAATAAAAAAAGAAAAAGACTAATAAAATAATAAAAGAAAAGAAAAAATAAAAAAAAAATAAAAAAATAAAAGAAAAGAAAAAATAATAATATAAAATGTAAAATGCTAATTTCAAAAATCAAAGAAAAAAAGATTGGATAGATTTAATTTAGCGACGGATATCATTATCATTGCTAAGTATAAATCTAAATAGTTTTTTTTTTTCTTTTGTTCACCTTCAGTCTCTCAAAGAACATTTTTTTTCTCTCTCTCTCTTTTCAATCGATCACTCTCTCTCTTTTGCTCTTGTCGATCTCACTCTCACCCTCGCTTGCTATCAATAGAGATTGTGTCTCTCTTTCGTCTCACTCTCGCTTGATATCGGATAGAGAAACCCATCTCTCCTTGTTGCTCTTGCCTGCTCTCTTTTGCTCTTGCCGATTCTCCATCTCTTCGTCGGCTGCAAATTTCTGACCTAAGGTAAAGATCTCATTCTCTCTCTCCTCTCTCTCTCTAGTGTGATTCCTAATTTTTTCAGGTTCAACCTATTTAGATTTAGATTGTAACTTATAGGGTTTTGAAATAATAATGTCAAATTTCTATCTCTCTCTAGCACGATTTTCCTTCTGACCTAATTTGTCTAATTAGTTCCAACTTATGCAATTATAGGTGATCGTTTGTCTTTCTCTTAGGTTCTATAGTTGTGATTTGTTCTACAGTTTCAACTCTCTTTCTTTCTTTCTCTGGTCTCTGTAATGTGTAATCCTTTGGCTATAGTTTTTAAGGTAAATCAATTGACTTAGATGTTGTTAACTACTCTTCTGGATTGTGATTATGTAACTGGGGCAACAAAAGTAGTATTTAACCATCTTTATGGTCTGCTTTGACTCGGCAAAGCAAACATATTACATTTTTTTTTAAAAAAATTGTTTTAATTAGTATCTACATTGTTTTCTTTGATACTCATGTAGTTCAAAATTTAGCTAAACCTAGCAAAGACAATTTTAAGTTCTCTCTTGTTGGCTTTACATTTCCTAGAATTGTAGTTCATTAGCAATTTCATTAAGGTAAAGCCTATAGAGAAGGCCACTGTGTGTGCAGTTAGATTAAATATTGTGATGACTAACCCATTAGTCACACAGTTAGTCTAATCGCAATCACTGCATACTATAGTATATTATATTACATCTTTACAAAACTTATCCAACCATTCAAATGGATCTCAAAGCCACATACAACCATATTACATCATCTTTCCATATCCTAACACATTACATATTCTTTTTTTGAAATCTACTAATGGTGCATTGTATAAGTGTTGACTATTTGATTTCGTAATGCTGTTTAGGGAGATGAGAGGCCACGGTATAGAAATATTAGTTAGTCGGCCTATAATATCATTACATGAATATTGGAGTGCTTGTCTTTTATCCTGATGCTGATGAAACAAGGTTGGTAGTTGGTTGGTGAACTTCATTAGAAGAAATTTCGTTGAGTTTGAATTCCCAAAGCAAGTGGTGCCCTTATTTTCTAAGCCTATAGTGATGATTTCATATAAATAAGTTGAATAATTTGCTGAAGGATCAATCTATTGCTGAGATAATTTGCTAAAAGAATACACCCTTGCACCACCTTGTTTTACATTTTGCATATAAAGATGCTGAGATGTTTAGTGAATTGCTGTGGCAGCTAAAAGTGGATGCACTTCCAAGTGGGGAGTTCTGATGGGGTAACTCATTGTTTTATCAAACTAACCAACCAAAAGAAGGGGGAACAAGGAGACATGGTGCCATGAAATTGTTAGCAAGTGTGTAATTTAGTTCACCCTTTCTCCTAACTTTTGTGAGGCAAAATATGTGTTATAGCACTTGCTCTTCTCTTGTTTGTTGTATTATCTAGGTCTAGTTTGTCATCTCTAGGATTATCTAATTTTTGAACCACATGCTGTAGCTGATATGATATTTCTTTGCATATAGAAACCAATGGATATCATGGCAATGACTAGTTTTTTGAAAATGTACTTTCTGTTATTACTAATGTTTCACTAGCCATAAGCTTTGCTGCCTATGTTTGTGTGCTGCTTTATTTCATTACTTTCTGCAAAAGATTTGGGCTTGTGGTTGTGGAGGTCAAGAAGTGTTGAAAATAGTGAGTTAAAAGTGGCCAAAGTTTTTAAATTTCTTTGCAATACTGCTTGCAGACATACAAAAAAGTAGTCAAAATAATACCACTCGATAATGTTGTTCCTATCAAATTTAGACACTTGTCATAAGGACACATCAGCAAGTTGAAAATCTGAAAAGGTTCATTTTGGAGTTATTCTTCAAAAGATGGCTTTAAGCAAAATTACATGCAGGCCACAGACTCTTTGTCTAATATTCACTCTGGTATTTAATATTCACTCTTTGTCTGAAATACTGCCATCTCTAGTAGTACTAAACATAGTGACTTTGGTTTGAGAGTTCAGAGAATGTTCTTATGCCTTTATGGTTGCCTCATGGATGTAAACTACACATGTTATTTTTGAAATTTTATGAGTGAAGTATCTCATAAATCACTTTCCCAACACCCTACCAACCTTCTTAAACGTACATATAACCTCTATTAAACCTCATTAACTCAGGAAATTTATGCTGAAGAATTGTGTCAAAGAATTCAATGATATGAATGCATTAACTTTAGTCCTAAAGTATGTTAATTTTCTATTTACACCGAAACCTTTCTCAAAATGTACTCAATTTTGGGTTGGCATGTACATGTCAAGATTATGATGAACCACTCTTGTTATTGATAACATCTTTGAATCAATATACCAATGTAACCTTCTTTTGGTAGATCATTCAAGTCAGCAAATTGGAGTGTTGGAGATATTGTGTTACAATACAAAAGTTTGAACATGGTAAGTTTCTTAATGCACTTCTTTATGTATCTTTAAAGCATGTAATTTTTGTTTTCTTTATTTGTTTAACATTTATACTTGTTATTATAAACGTGGAGGATATATGCGAGTTTCACAAGGAAGATTATGCACTTCCCCTTCCCCTTCCCCCTCTCTTTCTTAATTTCCTTCTGCTATATCTTCTTCGTTTGCATCTTTAGTGCAACAGTCAAATGTTGAGGGGGATATAGGTGTAGAAGATATGCAAAATATGATATCCGTATATGGAGATTTGTAAGTACTTAATTTTAAATTTTCATTTAATATGATTCTTTTATTAATATAGTATATAATTCTTTTAACTATCTTATTTATTTATCATTGCTCATTTTGTAGAATTTTAGATCCAATATTTGTGGTGCACATAATCAATAAAATAGTTAATAACCATTAGGGAGGGGCATAGGTGAGTTACACCAGCACTTCAAACGAAACAAAGAATTTATGATGGAGAGAGTTTAAGGTAAGTTTTGTCTTTCAATTGATACATCAATTAAAGTCCATGTCTTAGTAAAGTTAATTGTTTCTTTATTTACTACAGTGAAGGTTCAGTTGGGATGAATTGAAAGAAGTGAAATAAGAACTTTTAAGAAAAAAGTTGATGATCACATCCGAAGTGTGATCAATAAAGCCAAAACAAGTCGGATGAAGTCAAATTGTATCACAGAGGAAAATTGGATGAAAATGTTGACCATTTGGGATTCTAAGGAGAGTAAATAAAAGAGTGAGTAGAACAAGAAGAACAGAGTTTGTAATTCTGGTTAAGGGTCTGTCACTTATGCTGGGAGTCAACCAGTGTCGATAAGTATAAAAAAAGACTGTTAACTATTTAAAACACTTACATTTTTATTTAATTCAATTCTTATTTTTTTTACTATTTCATTATTGGTAACTATAAATTTTTTTTAAAATTTTTTTGTAGATTAAGGAAAGGAAAATTAAGCCATCATATATGACCTTTTTTAGTGCACATTCCAAAAGAATGACAAGACCTAGAGGAGAGAGTAAAAGTAGTGTTGGTATGTAATTGAACTATTTTGAAAATTAGAATTGCAATTCGACATTAACTTTCTTTTCCTTTTGATATATATACTTTCCTTTATAAAAAAAAAATACATACAATTTGTTTGATAAACTTATCCGATATTATAATCTATTGATTGTTGTGCCCATGATTTAAACTACAACTATGTCGATGGTTCAGAATCTGATTACAAGCACATATTCATGAGTTGCTTATTATCCTTTATGAATCATCTAGTTATGGGCCAAAATTTTATCATTATGCATTCACATGTTATCTCAAGGACTTCATGAATCTTGCATAAGTTTAGTGATATCATTGGAGAGGATCTTGCATAGTTTATGCATGGACATTTGAGATTTGAATCCATATTAGTATAAGTTGGTCAATCATATATTTTGAAGCCCTTTGTTAGGGTTAACCTTTTCTTGAATTTTATCCTTCTTCCTACAAAGAACCACAAATCATCTGATAAAGACAATATCCTTAAATCCATAACAAAAAAACCATGGTTTGGATCCATATTAGCAGAAGTTGGTCAATTAATTTGCTACACTAAGCACAATCGGTTTGTGGAATACTCCATAGAATCAGGTCATTGAATTCATTATAATTATGATGTGGAATAAATATGATTGTCCATTTTTCATGCACTGTACTCACATACTAATCATTATGGAGAACCTTACAGAAAAACTACGTCATTAAAACCTTTATCTTCATGAGGATGAAATAGTGTAATACCTATCATCTTTTGTAACTACCGAATTCTTCCAAGCTTCTATGTTAACTTGATGCTTAGGAGAGTTGCTCCCATTGTCAAATGAGATGCTCATTACTATCCAGAACTCTTATCTAGTAGTAGTAAGCAACTAAAAGCATACAAATTAGCAATAGGAGATAATGCTCTTCAAATAGTATTTCTCCACTTCTGTGCATTTTTTGTCTCCATTCTTACTATACCCTACCATGGTGCATTTTTAAAGTATTTAATTTTATAAACATATAGAGACATCCACTTATACATTTTACTCTCAACCTTGTGAGTTCTAATTTACAAGGAAAATAGAGCAGAGAAATTGTCCACTTTGTTTTCCTCTCACGTGTAGTATGCTTTTGCTTTCTATGTGTATAATCATGCCTCCCATTTTAGTATCCATGGGACTTAATTTTGAAAGCAATTAGAATTCAGCAATTGATCATAACACCAGATAGCCACGTGCTATTTAGTTTCATGTGTAGATGTTAGATTTATTTGTTAACACCAGCAATTGATCATAATGGATTCGGCAATTGATCATAACACCAGATAGCCACGTGCTACTTAGTTTCATGTGTAGATGTTATGATTGTCCATTTTTCATGCATTGTTCTCACATACCAATCATCATGGAGAACCTTACAGAAAAACTATGTCATTAAAACCTTTATCTTCATAAGGATGAAATAGTGTAATACCTATCATCTTTTGCAACTACCGAATTCTTCCAAGCTTCTATGTTAACTTGATGCTTAGGAGAGTTGCTCCTATTGTCAAATGAGATGCTCATTACTGTCCAAAACTCTTATCTAGTGGTAGTAAGTAACTAAAAGCATACAAATTAACAATAGGAGATGATGCTCTTCAAATAGTATTTCTCTACTTCTGTGCATGTTTTGTCTCCATAACTTCTTACTATATCTTACCATGGTGCATTTTTAAAGTATTTAATTTTATAAACATATGGAGGCATCCACTTATACATTTTACTCTCAACCTTGTGAGTTCTAATTTACAAGGAAAATAGAGCAGAGAAATTGTCCACTTTGTTTTCTTCTCACGTATAGTATGCTTTTGCTTTCTATGTGTATAATCATGCCTCCCATTTCAGTATCCATGGAACTTAATTTTGAAAGCAATCAGAATTCAGCAATTGATCATAACACTAGATAGCCACGTGCTACTTAGTTTCATGTGTAGATGTTAGATTTATTTGTTAACACCAGCAATTGATCATAATGAATCATAACACCAGAGAGCCATGTACTACTTAGTTTCATGTGTAAATGTTGTGATTGTCAATTTTTCATGCATTGTTCTCATATACCAATCATCATGGAGAACCTTACAAAAAAACTATGTCATTAAAACATTTATCTTCATGAGGATTACCTATCATCTTTTGCAACTACCGAATTCTTCCAAGCTTCTATGTTAATTTGATGCTTAGGAGAGTTGCTCCCATTGTCAAATGAGATGCTCATTATTGTACAGAACTCTTGTCTAGTGGTAGTAAGCAACTAAAAGCATATAAATTAGCAATAAGAGATTATGCTTTTCAAATAGTATTTCTCCACCTGTGCATTTTTTGTCTCCATAACTTCTTGCTATACCCTACCATGGTGCATTTTTAAAGTATTTAATTTTATAAACATAAAGAGGCATCCACTTATACATTTTACTCTCAACCTTGCAAGTTTTAATTAACAAGGAAAATAGAGTAGAGAAATTGTCCACTTTGGTTTCCTCTCACGTGTAGTATGCTTTTGCTTTCTATGTGTATAATCATGCCTCCCATTTCAGTATCCATGGGACTTAATTTTGAAAGCAATCAGAATTCAACAATTGATCATAACACCAGATAGCCACGTGCTACTTAGTTTCATGTGTAGATGTTAGATTTATTTGTTAAACACAGCAAAAGCATGGTAATTTTTTAAAAATTAAAAGGATCAAAATTCTTGGGTGGTACCTCGATGCGTAAAGCCTCCAAAAATCAACCGATATACGAACTACGAAATCCCTCGAACAGATCGCATAGACGGGATGATGATCACCTAATACGAACTATCACTGCATACCATGATGGTTCAATCTTAAGTCCGATAAATCACAATGACGGAAAAAATTCTAGCTCTAAATTTTCTAATCCCTCCAATGTGTTTTTCTCTCTCAGGCAATACTCTTTTTTTGCACACCATATTCTTATAATATGTTTTATTCACTTCAATTCTCTTAATTCACATTAGAGAGGTTAATCTCAATCAATCGAGCGTTTTTCAAATTAGAGAGATCATAGGGGAGATTAAGATAGTGGTTAACCATCCACCATTAACATGTTTGAAATTTAAATTACTTTTACTTTTGTGGTAAAATGCCCCCACATGAGTATATTTACCAATATCTCCCGCTTACACATAAGGATATTTTATATCCGTCACTAGATCACATCTCATGCAATCTACCACATCATCTTGCTATACTTTCACACAGGATTGGATATCGTATGACTGGCTAGTGCACCTGCAAGCAAAGGCTTCTCGATTCACCTGTTAGGATGACTGAGAAACCATCGTAAGTACAAAAAGAACTCGTTGTACCCTAGACTCAACTCAGTTACATCCATCGAGCCACTTTTCTCATCGAAAGTGATCTCCAATCATTGCTTGACTGTGTATTCACTATTGTATTTGAATCTCAACATGGATAAATATAACAGGTTGGCTAGTGAATACTACATAATGATACAATGTTGATTGGTTTTCCGTTTTTCAAACTTGAATCTATCAGTTTCAACTCAGCTATTTTCTTAGACCTACTTCTTAAACCTCAATTTATCTTTCGGGTTATAGATAAATAGACTAAAATAGTAAACATTAAACCAAAATTTTTACAAATAGCCGAAAGTAATAAGGGTATAAGAGATCTCATCCAATGAATCTCAAGTCTCATCCAGTGGGGTATAAGGATAAGGATCAGATTATTGTCTCATATAATATAGCTCCCACTATCCCTAGTTGTTTTATCCACGTGGTATGAAACATGTGCCACGGTGTTATTCTCTCATATCTTAAAAGGGCATATGTTAGATTTCTCTAACACTGTGCAGATATGGAACTTAGTTTATATATAAAAATTTACTTAGAGATCTCAAATAGAGTACCTCAAAGATAATATCACTAAACGCAAGTGACATCTGAGATCTCAAATCTAGTTGCTCACAGACACTGTCACGCCCCAATCCTCAATCGAAAGCCGTGAACAGTCGCCCATTACCCCGTTTGCTGGCCATCGCATGACACACATACCAAGGCAACGAAGGCTAACATCTTCACCTGTTTAAAACCCACTTTTCCTCAAAATATAATTTCTCAAGTAAAAGAAATTAAAATATAACGCTTTGCCTCAATGCATGAATATACAACCATTTTGAGAGTTTCAAATTACAAGTTACATAATACAATTACAGTCACCCCATAAAATATATACAAAGTTATTCTATGGACATCAAGTGTATACATTAACCAATGTCATCGCAGAAGAATGGTTGTACCATACCCAAAACTCAACGTCTCCAAAGTAAGTCAAGTGTGCCAAAATCTCTCGACACGTCTCCTTGCCAAATCTATAGCTGTCATAATAGAAAGTGAGGGGTGAGTATTATAGGAAAATACTCAGTGAGTGAAAGGATCGACATTATGTTCTTAATAGTATGTGTGAGCATGGAGCCTCAAAGCACATTCTTAAAACATGGTGATATTATAAATCAAGTATGGCATTTTCATAAATCATGTGATCATATACCATACATCATAATATCAGCATATGCATTCATTAACATTTCGAAATCATTTAGAGCTTATCAATAAAATATCCCCGTCAATGGTCAATATCAACCATTGACGGGCGCATTGGAGGTTTTTCATATGTAAGTATATAAAACATTTAACTCTCTACTCCAATGTTGACGCGCACAAGCAACTCCCAGTGCTAGACCGCCTATTTGGACGGACCTCCCCATTATCTGGTTCAACTGAGCCCATACAGACATATATAGTCAACCATAATCAACCATGTATAGAATCCCGCCCGGTGCCAGACAGTGGCATCACACATGTCCTCCCTGATTTGGTTTAACCGGCCACAACTATACCTATAACATTTGAGGATACCTTCTGCAGAAGCGTATCCAGACACAATGGATGCCTTTACAAACACCCTTCGTAGCTACGAAATCCACAAGTAACATCATCACATCACAAGTAGGCATCCGGCCCACACATTTTCTTCAAACCATTTCAAATCAGTGTGCCAATACAATGAAAGTATATCAATCATATCAAGTTTTCAAAGAGTGGCACAATGTCATTTCAACACAATTCATGGATGCATATCATTTGAATCAATCATTTGAGACACTCCAATGATCACAAAGAGAAGCATTTATAAAATATAAATCAAATATCATGCTTTCACACATGTCATTAAATATGTCATTTGAAAAGTTATAAAACATGGATTTTTGTTCAATCAAAAACATAGTATCAAAGTCTCACTCACAGTATATGGGAGGGTATGTCACTCTCTAAAATATACCATGAAGTGTAAGAATTGTGCACTCCTTGCTCGGTCACCAAGTATGTCACTACAATGTAACACATAATATATATAAATAAAAATTGAAAACCACTATATAAATTTGTATTTTAATTTGTTCTTCGTTTAGGTTCAAGGCTTAGGGCATCCTAGGTAAGCTTCTAAGATGTATACATACACCGTCTCCTTTTCCATCATCAAACCGGCAACTTCAATTACTCATTTCCAGAGGTACACAATTCAACCAAATAACGCCACTTTAAACTACCAAAATCATCACTCTCACATCCATTAAATTCATCATTTCCTTCATAAAATTTCACACTCACAATCAATATATATGCACAGGGTCACACACAATCCTTACATTCTTGACTATTTACCAAACTAGTACACATTTTGTCACACCAACATAACACACATATAATAACCATAGATGTACACACACATATCCTTCACACTCTTGGCCTCATATGTACATACCCACATTCACCATTTCACCACAAAATTCTACAAACATTCTTCCCCTTTTTCCTCACAATTTACTCCTCGGTTACCATGAAAATTGCCTCAATTCAATCATTTTTAGTGCAGAAAATTTCTGCACATATTAAACCACATCCCTTAGCCTCTAAGTGAGTTTCTTGCACAACAACATCCCTTTGGTTTCAGCCAACAAGTACCCTGTTTTTCAGCCTATATGCACACTTACATACTCATGATTCTCATTCAAATTTCAGCATACAAAGTTTACAAACTGCAGGAGCAAATTTCAGCTCACAATTACACTTTTTCCCATCATTTTAAATCAACAATCATACACAAATATTCATCACTTTTACACTAATATTCAGCACATATAATTTACATTTAGAAATTAAATTTCAGCTCATCAAAATACATTTCTCAATCAAATTCTCAGCCAACCAAAATCTAAAATTTCTGTACACAACATTCAATTTCTCGGCCAACACAAAGCCTAAAATTTCTGTACACATTTCTAATGTTTCATTTGGGTTCTACCTAGACTTTAGGTTATAAAATCATGCTAGAATATCAAATTAAATCATTCACACAAGGCTTTCAAATTTCCAGCAAAGTGCAAAATTTCATTTACTTCAAATGTTGATACTTCAAGCCCAAATCAAGACCTCTTCACATGATCAATCTTTCCTCCTATTTCCTAACTCTCGGCCACAAGAAGTTCACCAAGTTAGGCATCTCCTTTTGACTTAAAATCAAGGTATGTTGTGGTAAGGTTTGAGGGAAATGAATCTACACAAAAATTTCAAGATGGTGTTTGAAGAATTCATACCTTTTTTAAATGGAGTTGCTCTCGGTCACCCTTGGACTTCACTATAGAAAACTTATTCTTCTGCTCTAATTTTTGGATATGTTGTAATTGGGTTTGTGATAAATTGATCTATGTAAAAATATTTGGATAGTGTTGTAGAAAAATTTTGAGTTTCCTCATCTTAAAGGTCATAGTTCTTGAGAGAAGAATGGAGAGCATTTTGTGTTCTTTCCCTTTTGAGTTTCTCATGGTTTTGGAAAAGAGAAAAAAAATAACTAAGTTTATAACTTATCTAATGCTCCATTTAATCCTAACCCTTCAAGACTCCCCAGATCATTTTTTTTTAGCCATTGGATTTCAAGATCACAACCTAAAGTCCTCTTTCTCTCTCCCATGGTTTCTCTCATTCTCACTCTACAAACACCCTTTCACTCACTACAAGCACTTTCTCATACTACAAGCACATGTCTTCATTAAATGCATGTCACCCACCAACCAAGATCCAAGGATTTACAATTTAGATCCAATTCTAAGTTAAATCCTCACCCTTGATTGGTTTCCAAGAAAACACACATTTTCACACAAGGAATAGTGTCTTTTCTCCCACTAACTCAATCCAATGGTCCAATTTAATTCATCTCTCCTCAATTTAATCTCCACCCTAGGATTACTTCTCAAAAGTAAATAAAATAAAATAAAATAAACAAAATTTTCTCTCTTCTCACCACCTCACATTCGGCCACTCACTATCTCCTTCTCCATTCCCTTTGTTTGTTCATGGTTTGGAGGAGAATACATTTGCCAATTTATTTCTAATTTCTTGTTAATTGTAAATAAGTCCCTTTGCTTATAAAAATTATAAATTGACCCAAAAAATTTTTAAAATTTCACGTTAGACCCAAAATCTCGTATTAGGCCTAATTTAATTTATCCTGCGTCAAAATGTGATTGTTTAGCATTTCTAAGTTAAATTTGACCCGGCTGGGGTTTTACCGACGATTTTCTGAAAAATTTATGATTTAGCTCTACGAAGTGAGATCTACCCAAATTTGAGGTTTTTATATACTCTAGAGTCATCCTCATTATTATTGGACCATCGGTGGTCACTTTACAAATTTTTTGAATTGCCGGCGATTGGGCCAAAATTTTTGGAAGTGGTTTTAGTAGAAAAATTTCTTAGTAGTTTTTCTATATAGAACATGAGAAATATCATGTATAAAATGAAGAGAAGTATAAAAGTGAGTATACCGAGGTGTCAGTGTTACGGACAACATGGATGTATGTATGTCCATGGTAGTTATATTACATATGATTTTATCTTGAACATGTATCAGGACGACTTACGTTCTAGTAGGGTCACTCTTACAACTAGAAGCCGTCTTATCCCTGTTCACTCAGAGTTTGAGGTGGTCACTCATGTGAGAGAATCGATTACACCTGCCTAACATATTTTTTATCATAACACATTATAGAATATATGACAATAAATAAGTATAACAAATAAGTGACTAAATAATACACATTACAGTACATAGTGAGAAATGTAAAAATACATGTAAACCCAAGGATTCCGTATGTCTGAAAAAGAATCTCTCATAGTGGATTTGGTAAAGGGATCAACCACCATGTTGTATATGGAAGTGCACTTAATTGTCATTTCATCGTTCTCAATGATGTCTCTCACAAAGTGGTATCGGATATCAATGTATTTGGTCTTACTATGATACTTAGGGCCTTGAGTGTAAGCAATGGCAATCTAATTATTATAATAAATCATTAGTGCCTTCCTACTATCTACCACAACCCCTAAATCATTTGAAAATGTCTGAAACCAAACACTCTTCTGAACTGCCGCTACGCATGCCATAAGCTCAGCCTCCATCGTAAATAGAGATACATTGGTTCGCTTCTCACTACTCCATAAGACAACAAGCACCTGATGTTGATTTGCATCCATCCCGATCGCCACCCCAGTTGGCATCTGAATATCCAACAAGATATATATCACCTCTTCCATAACATAAGGAGAGGTATGAAGTTCTCTTGAGATATCTCAGAATTCTTTTCACTGCTCTCCAACAATCCTTTCCAGCATTCAATTGATACCTACTCACCAAACTGACTGCAAAATAACCATCTGGTTGTATGTATAATATCACGTACATCAAACTTCTTGAGTTTTTAGACACATGTAAAGTCTTAGACCTTTACCTTTAGCGATAGAAGTATTTATGGGGTTGTAATCACTCATCCCGAAGCGCTCGAGTATCTCTCTAACGTAGAACACTTGTGAAAGAGCAAACATCCATTTCAAGCGATCCCTTTGGATCCTAACTCTGAGAAAGAACTGAGTCTCACTAATGTCCTTCATATCAAAACTTAACAATAACCATGTTTTGATAGTTATCAAATGCTCCCTATTGTTTCCAGTCAATAGAATATTATCCACACATAAGGAGATGATAACAAAGGAGTCAGAAGAACGTATATGGTACACATAATGATCCTCCCCGATCATCATGAAACCATAAGATATCACCTCCTCATAAAATCTCAAGTGGTACTACCTAGATAGTTACTTAAGGTTGTATATCGACTTCCAAAGTCGATATACCTTATCTCCCTAACCTATAGGAATAAAACGAGATGGCTGTTTCATGTAGATCCTCCTCATCCAAACTTCTGTTTTGGAAGGTAGTCTTAATATCCATCTAGTATAACTCCAAATCCATGTCTGCAACAATCGTTAAAAGTAAATAGATCGAGGTAACCATGTCCTTAGTCTGAATGTAGCCCTTTGCTGGCAAATGGGCCTTATACCTCTCCATGATTTGTTGGTCTTTCTCTTGATCTTAAGAACTCACTTGTTCCATATGGTCTTTCTCCCCTTAGGCAAATCAACTAGATCCTAGACCTTATTGATTCTCATTGATTCCATCTCTTCATCCATGGCCTTGAACCAATGGTCCATCACAGAACCTTCGAGAGACTCCTGGACCATTTTAGATTTCTTATCATCCTCAGGAGTCACAATGAGGGACTCACCCTTAATTAGGAAATGACGTTTATGTACATATCCTCGACTGCTCCTATTAGGAAGCGAAATCCCTTCACCTCTAGATGGATCACTCTTACTGGAACCAAGATCTGTAACGGGTTATTGAGTCCCTCTACTGGGTTGAGCTGAGTTTCTACGCTTATCCATCTCATAAAAGTAAAAGTCTCGATTAATTTCACCTCTCTTTGGGAAATCATTCTCAAGTAACGTAGCATCATGAGATTCAATCTCAGTGACAATGTCATTCGTATGCTACCTAAGAACACATTCCCCTTGGAGTATTCTGAATATCTCATAAAGATACATCTCTTTTCTCACAGATCTAACTTATTGTGTGAATATGAGAAATCGTGAACATACGAGGCACAACCCCATAGCCTCAAGTAGCTAAATTCAGGCTACCTCCCTGTCCAAAACTCATATAGGGTACTGACTATAGACTTTGATGGAATATGGTTGAAGATATAGGATGCAGCCAATAATAGATCCCGCTAATAGGGAATATGCAAATTGACACACGCCATCATAGACCTCACTATTTCAACAAAGTCCTATTTATTCTCTTGGCTACTCCATTCTGCTAAGGAATAGTAGGAATAGTTTCCGTCTCATGATGCTCTTCTGGAAACAGAGCTCTTCAAGTTGTTCAGACAAATACTCATAACCCTGATCGGTTTTGAGAGTCTTCACTCATATGTCTAACTGATTCTTAACCTCGCTAATAAACCTCCTAAAATATTCTAATGCTTCAAAATTGTGTGAGATCAGATAGACTCAATTGAGACGCTGTAATCATTTACGAACATGATTAGATACACAGCTCCATTTTGGACTCTCATGTATATAGGCCATATGTCACGCCCCGAACCAGGGTCGTGAGCAACTCGCCAGCCCAGAACCTCCTCATATTTCGGAGGTCTCCCATGTACAAATTAACCTGTAAAATAGACATCCATCCTGTCAAATAAATAAATGGGTCATCCTGGCCTCACAACAATCAACCACATTCACAGTGGACAACCAGGACAACGCAAGGCTATCATCAATACTATCAGTCCTAACCACAGACCTCTACTATCATGCCCAACTAGAGCATGAGCAGCCGCCACACTAAGCGGGCTTAAATTTATACAAATGTACAACAAATTCCTAAGTTGACATTTTAAATATTTACAACTGTCTCAATGCAAACGTAATGAACCAACATGAGAGTTTCATAAATAAATGTCCATAATTTATACAATCATCTCATAAAATAAATAGATAAGTACATTGATCAAATTAAAATCTCCAATATACAACGATATCACCAATAATCATAGCGGAAGAAATGGAAAAATCCATACCCAAGTCCAGTGATATCAAGTCCATATCGCAAGTATGCAAATCACAATAATTCTCCCTCAATCCAAGACTAATCCTGTGGAAAAGAAAGTGAGGGATGAGTATCTATAGAAGGATACTCAGCAAGTGAGGGGATTGACATCGTGCTATTAATATCAAGGGTGAACTTGGAGTGTCAAAGCATGTAACGCAATATCAAGTGTGCGAAAATAACTTGTTGTTTCAAAAATAACATTTCTCAAGGCACATATTAGAAAATAACATATGCATCTAATATATATATCAAGTCATAAAGAGCCGGCCAATAAAACAACCCTAGCAATGGTCTACCTCGACCAAGGACGGGCGCATTGGGAGTTTTTCACAATACTAGTATTAAATAATGGCTCTCTGCCCCAATGTTGGCCACAGGCTACTCCAACTAGCCCGTAAATACCATATATATATATATATATATATATATATATATATATATATAAATAGTCGGCCGTGTATGGAGCCTCACCCGGTGCTAGACTGAGCCGTACTCGTGTCCTTTCCGATGGGGGTCAACCGGGTGCGTCCACACACATGACGATCTGGCGGATACCTCCAGTCGAAGCGTATCCGGGCACAAGGGATGTCTTTACCAAATATCCTTTGTAGCTACGGATTATGAAGCATATAACAATACAATTATATCAGCCGGGCATACAGCCCACACACATATCCAGATCAAAATTACATAATACCGTGTGCCAATAGAATGGAAATATTAAAACATGTCAATATGTCAAAGGATGACATAATATAAATTATCAAAACCATGGATGCATATCCATCGAATCAAGAGGTGGGACACTCCAATGGTCACAAAATATTTCATAAAATATTCAAAACTTTAATGATCATACATTTGTAGAATCATATCATTGAAAAGCATTTTTAAAACATGGTTTTCAATTAATAGCAGACGTCAAAGTCCCACTCACCGTTCAGGGAGGGTGTGCACTCCCAATTCCAAACCAAACCAAATCAAATTCCTTATTTGAACCTGAACATCTTATCCTAAGGCATTGAACATCAATTTTCACTTAAAATCATTTTCTAAAATAATTTAGAATTTGCATTTGCACAGCCACAGAGAAATTGATGTAACTTCTCCTACACATATCGGATCCAAGTGCTAAGATCTAGTTCTATCACTTTCATGTTCAAAGTCTAGCCTAATTCAACCTAAATGGCCAGTCAAAGGTGAAAACAAGCATATAATAATTTGTTTTCTACAAAATAGAAATTCTTTGAAAAATCATAAATTTTTCAATTCTCATCCAAACATTTCAAACCATATGTCATTTTCAAAGTATGGAAGTCTATTTTCATAATATGGAGATCGTATTTAGATTGCCTATATGTAGGACAACTTAAAATGAGAAGGATTACAATAGTTCTTAAACCTAATCACAAATTTTTTGAAACTATCCTTCAAAAATGCATTTCATCAGCCAATTAATAACTCAAAAGTAACCTGGGAAGGATATTAAATGTAATAGTACTCTTTATTTTATAGAACAGTCCATTCTAACCCTAAACCCAAATACATTCATGTATATTTCAAATTAACTCTAAGGGAAACCATTCAAATCAACTCAACTTGATCCTATTATCCTTTAACATGTTTCTTTCATATCGGACAGCCTAATTCATGAATTATCCTATACTTAACCTCACTAATTACATATAAAATATCAGAAAATGCATCCTAATCGAATCTAACATACATCCTAACATATGCGATACATTCTTACTCTAAATTTATCCTAAATTCAGTTAATTAATCGAAGGAACCAAAAATCCCTCACCTAGTGTTTTCACAGCTCACAACCCTAACGTCCGTGCGCAACTCAGTTCGAAATCCTGCAATGTCTCCAAATTGAAGCACACGTGAGCAATTAAACCTAATTACCAAGGAAATTTGAAACCTTAGAGCAAAATCAAGACTCAGCCCTTACCTACGTAGTGAAAGGATCGCAAGAAACCGTCGTGGCCTAGGGCATTTGAAATCTGCTACTATTGTCGACTTGGGGCTCTACGGAGGTTGCAGAAGTAAGTTGTAGCAGTAGGTGTTCACAGCAAGCACCGCGAGCGAGCAAAGGAGGAAGAGAGAGCGCGAGCTCTGTCGCGCGAGGAAGAGAAGACTCGATCGAGAGAGAGAAAGATAGAGAGCGAAACTGAGAGAGAGAAATAGAGAAACAGAGAAAGAGAGAACTAAAAGACAGAGAGGGAGGTAGAGAGCGAAATAGAGTGAGGGAGAACCGAGAGAGAGAAACAGAGCTAGGGTGAGAGAGTGAGACAATAGAAAGGGAGAGATGACTGAGAGGTGAGCGGTGGCGGTGTGCGGTGGCTGTGGGTGGTGGCGAGTCACGGCGGAAACAGCGATGGAGGGAGACGGAAGAGAAGGGCAGAAAGTGCGAGAGAGATCGTGAGAGGGAGAGAGTATAAGAATTAGGGCTTTTAGTCCTAATTGAATTAGGAGAGGGGAGTGCTGCGTTTTGGCCAAAAAGCAGCGCTTCCGTCTCCTTTTTTTTAATTATATATATAATTTCACACTCATATTTTCCTAGAATGCGAATTTCATAAAAATGAGGTTTATTATGATTCGCGAACATGACAACTTAAAATATACCAAAAATTCAAATTAAATACCCCAAAATCGAAAATCAATATAAATAAACATTTTCTATATATATATATAACTAATGAATATTTTATATATTTCATGAACATGAGTACAATAGTACAGACACCACAGTGTCGGTGTTACACCATAGATATCAGAGTGGATCAATTGCAATAAAGTTCCAGCTCTCATTGACTTGTCAAATGGTTTTCTTGTAGTTTTGCCAGTTGGTAAAACTTACATATGGGTAACTTGACCCTAGTTAACAACCCCAACAGGCTATTCACTGCCAACCGGTTCATCCTCTCTTACTCTATGTGTCCAAGTCTGCTATGCTATATGATAATATCATCAACTACACTATCATATGTATAGGCAATAGAAGAATAACAAGAAATACCCTTAAAAAAAAAAAAACAGAAATAGTTATCCGTCATGGACAAAACCAGAACAAATCAAAAAATGTTATAATGAATAGAAACTAATGAGTTTCCAAAAGATAAAACATATGTTGGACAATCTAAACAAAGTACAAAAATCAAGTTCCGTTGTATATTCAGAGTGTAAATCCTCCTATCCCAAGGATTCACTCAGCTATGTACATGTTCCTGTCCCAAGGTATATGGTCGATGGCTTTTGAGTCTATAATCCACAAAGAAGAAGAGGAGACAATGCTCAAACCATGTAAGTAAGAAGGACATACATTTTGCTTATCACACTCACGAGCAAAATGACCAAGTCACTACAGATGTAACCAAGTCTATTACAGATGTAACACTTCACCTTAGCCTTTCTATCTCCTTCTTCTTGCACTTTAGTACTCTATTATCGGATTTCTTGAATGGCTTTCTCCTTATCTAGTTCTCAGATCTACTTCTCATGCTTTTTCCATTTGCTCTTGGTACCACGGGAGCCCTTGCTTGACTTCGCTGCATAAGCATGACCTAAGTGCATCCTATTCACCTCCAGATGCTCCTCCTTGAGTTTATAGTGCCTACTCACATCAGTGAAAGTATGAATACTTTCGTCATGCGTGAGATAGGATTTCATGGTCTCCAATGAATAAGGTAAAGACTGGATCACACCCAGTACCTCAAGCTCATCTGATAATGGCTCTCTTATGTTCTTCAAAAAAGTGATCATCCTTAACATTTGCATGAGATACCATTTCATGCTATGACTCTACTTCTTCTTATAGGTAATAAAACTATAGGTCATCATCCTGAGCTTAGGAGTTAACCGGGAGCCAAAATACTCTTTAAGAGTGTACTAGATCGATATCGCAATAGTATACTACTCATAAATTGAGATCATATCATCGAACATGTTACTCGGAAGGATTGCTCTAATTTGGCGATCCTACCTCTCTCATGCATTAAACACCTCCTAATCTCATCTCACCTAAGGTGTCATATCCTCCTTGACGTCCACCATCTCGTGCCTCAGAATCTCAAATAGATCCTGCTCTTCGAGGACAAGCTAAATCTTCCGATGCCAAATGTCACCATTCCGCTTATCCCCCTTGTAACGATCCAGTACTACAATTTTTGAAACAGTTATAGAGACTTTAGTAACTCATTGATACTTATTCTCATATTTTGTGCACCTTACAAATCAACAAATCCTAAATGACTCAAGTATAGACCCCAAAACGAGTGTATGAGTCAATGGACACCATACACCACAACTTGAAATCACATCTTACCATCCGGATTTGGATTCAGCACACAAAAATGCACAAAAAATCACAAATAATGATGTGGTACCCACAAAAAAGTGAAAAAACTCAATTTAGAATAGCCTCATGCGTCGCTTGGAATCCTGCACACTACCACCCACCGACAATGGCACCCACATGCCTGCACGCGCCAGTTGTGCACTGGCACACATGCCAGATGCACAACACATGGGCCATACACCCACATGCACGTCGGGTCACTTCCTAGGTCGAGACGTGGGTCAGGACGCGAATCCAGATTGAAACCAATCCAGATCACTCGATCTAGCTCACACGCCTCACTCCACACGTGAACCTCACTCACCTTTACCCACAGGCATCATGCGCCTCAACACATGTTCATGCCACGCATTGCAGGTTTGGGTCAGGATTTCTTCGCCCGACTCCTTGCAATCGGATCGTTTTGAACTAACTACCAGAAAACCCATTTTTGGCCTGTTTTCGATGACAATTTTGGCTAAAAAATGAAATTGGACATCCCCAAATCATCTTCAACTTGATTTTTGGAAAATTCACATCCTAATCTCAATGACTCATGTGTCCAAAGTCTCGGCCCTTCACAGTCATGTTGGAAAACCCAATTTCCGGCAACAGCAATACACAATATACATATCAAAATGTAGATCTAATCATGTGGAACATATTTATACCAATTTTATAGATCAATTTGTTCTTAATCTCGACAAATCTAAATTTCAATGGTCACGAATACAATTTAAACCAAAAACTTCAACCTCACATTTCATGGTGCAAACTTGTTTAAAAAATTCAACAAAAATTATTTTCATGATCCTTGGACCATGGGTATTCTCGTGATATCCTCGAATTCATGAAACTCATTCATAATCCGAACTCTAAATTTATACCCTACACTTTTTTTACACCCAAAAAATTCTAAAAATTATTTTAAATAAATCTAACTATACTCTAATACCAATGATAGATTTATTTGTCAAACACAGCAGAAACATAGTAATTTTCCAAAAATTAAAAGGATCAAAATTCTCATATGATACCTCGATGTGTAGGACCTCCAAAAATCAACTAATCTACGAATCGTGAAATCCCTTGAATAGATTGCATGGTTGGAATGATAATCACATAATACAAACCATCACCACAATACCACAATACCTCAATCCTAAATTTTATGAATCACAATGACAGGAAAATTTCCTGCTTGAAAATTTTCAATTCCTCAAATGTGTTTTTCTCTCCCAGGTAATACTCTTTTTTTGCACACCATATTCTCATAATATGTTTTATTCTTTTAATTCACGATGGAGAGATAAATCTCAATCAATCAAGTGTTTTTCAAATTAGAGAGATTATAGGAGAGATTAAGATAGTAGTTAACCACCCACTATCAACATGTTTAAAATTTAAATTACTTTTACTTTTGTAGTAAAATGCCCCTATGTGGGCATATTTACCGACAGTAGATACACACACACATGTAATATCGTACACTATCAAAGAAGTACACACGTGCAGCATCATAACCTACTAAAAAGTTATGACTACAATCTTGTAAATACCTTTTCTTGAGATATTAAAAGAACAACTTCAATTTGTAACTTAGTACTATCGCAATGAATTATCCAATAATATGATAAATTTTATCACTTTTCAGATACTCTTAGGAAAATATCAAGTACAACCTTTTCATTTTTTTTTAAAATTTTCTTCCACAAGTTTTAATGCCAAGGTGTTGTATGTTTGTATGAATGTGGCCAAGCACATATTCCCCGATTGAAGACCACATGATCTTTAACTCATAATGTTGTTAAGGTCACCTGGATCATTCCAAGGAACATAAGAAAACCCTTGTCCAAACCCAAAACCAATTGTTTGTTGATTTCTAGACATACTTGACTTCAACATACCCAATTACTTCACTTGCAAACTATGCTCCATGTGGGCCTAGCTTTGCAAGTTACCTTAAATATGGGGCAAATCAAAACAGACATCGTACCAAGAGCTATTTCATGAGTGAGCAAAACGAATAGGACATCCCTTTCCTCTTCAGTTTTGTTTTGACCTACTAGACTTCCATAACAGTTTTGTTTTGACCTACTAGACTTTCATGATAGTATTCTATTTCATTGTGTTATTTGAACATATGTTGTTGTCTTTTTTATAGTATTATTATTTTCATGAACTTGTAATTACTCATTCTTATTGTTTTATTTTACGTTCCTTTTAATTTCTGTCATGATAACAATAACAATCTGACTCTTAATACCAATAATTGGAGTCGCCCATTTGAGAAACAAATATAAAAAAGATTAAGAAGAAAAAAAATGTTGGTTTAATTTGCACGAATTCTCCTACGCCACTCATTCCTATCCAAGGTCATTTTATCATCTAAACTCTTAACTATCATATCTTTACGGATAAGTTACATCCAATTTTTTAGTGATCTACCTCTATGTTTTACTAAATCTCTTATTTTTTAGTTCTCTATCCTCTTAACCGATGTATTTTTGAGACTTCTTTGCATATGTTCAAATCATCTCAGATGATACTCTCGTAGTTTATCCATAATTGAACTAACTCCCAATTTATTTAGCAATGGATAGGACTATTCGTCATTAAATTTAGTGATGAAAGTCATATTCATTGCTAATTTTAATCACGGATCATAATATCCATCACTAACTTTAGCGACGAAAAATAGGATCTATCGCTCATTAAATTTAGCAACGAATTTAGTGACGAAACCTTTTTCACCGCTAATTTGACCACGAAATGTTGAAATTTGTCTTGCGTCATGCTATTAGTGATAAAAAAATTTTCGTCGCTAAATAAATTAGCTTATAAAATTAATCTTAAAAACCATGTGTAATATTTTAGTTTATAAAATTAACTCTAATCCCATATATAAATATTATGTAATGAGATTACATAATAAAAAACACATAATGTAAGATATTCTATAGGAAGAAAGTTTCCTAATATTTAAAAATATTTTATAAATCGTTATGAGATAAATATTTCTAAATTTATTATGCTAAGATTACAAAATAAGGTTATAAAATGTAAGATATTCCAAAATAGGAAATAGTTTACAAAATTATAAAATACTCAAAAATATTAATTTAGAAACTTCTATAAGATAAATATTTTAAAATATATTTTGCTATGACATAGTAAGGATATAGGATATCCTAATAGAAATAATTCTCAAATTCATAAGGATTTTTGAGATTTTTATAAAAACTATGTTTTTAAATTTTATGGTAAATATTGGAGGTGGGTTTTGTCTCCACAGATACTAACTCCTTTCAACTTGATCGCCTACTTGCTGGAGTGGCTTGAACCTTACAAATTATCGCTGGAGGGTGCTCCGATGGGGGGGAAGAGTAGTTTTTGATAGGAATGAAATAGACTGAGAGCAAGAAAGAGAGAGATCTCATTGTGACTTGTGTGTCAAATGCTAGGTCTAAGACAGTGTACCTAGGTTTCAACGATACAAAGGCTTTTATGCATGGGTGCCGCAAAAGTCGTGTGTACTCGAGATATTATAATTCTAGTTTCTTTGCGAGAAGATCCAAAAATTTCAAGATTTGATAGTTAAAATATTTGGAAGAATTGAGATCTTTTTTATTTAGGAAGTTTGATAATACCAAGGAGTTTTTTTCTTTATCGATTAGATTCTAAGGGTTTCCTTCATTATCAAAAAGATACATTTCGTGCCGAGATAGGAAATAAAGATCGCTATGAGATTCAGTTGAACATTATCTTTGGTCAATGAGGACAAAATGATCGGTTTCTTAAAGGGGCTTGTTGGTCATTGGTCAAAGAAGGGGAGAGTATTGGTTTGGGCTTACCAAATGCTTCTAAGGATCAGTGTACTCGCTTTCATCGGGGACTTGTTAAACGATCATCTTATGTTTATCCTTTCGGGGAGATAAATCGCTTACTATTGCGGTTTGCAATTCTAGTCTTCGGGTTTTTGGGTGTTGCACCGATAGTCATTCAGGTTATGTCACATTATTTGCTCCCGACTCATGGTCTCGTTTCGTGACATCATGAGTAACGATTGTTCATGAGGAGTTGGAAATGTGCAAGAGCTTTTAATGCTACATGTCTCACTCTGAATTGTGCGAACCGTCTTTAGTACACTTTGAATGATGCGGAATTAAAGTGAATTGAAGGTGAATCCCCCTTTTTCTCTTAACCGTTCCATCTTCCCAGGGTGTTAATGCATTTAGTCCTTTGACAATTTAATTTTGAAATAAATACAGTATGGGAAGTTGTGGAGGTTTAAACCTTTCAATTATTTTGCATGACTCCCTTTAGAGTATTCCATCTATTAGCGACTCATGGAGATTTGCTTCGCTCATGGCTGTAAATAGCAGTAAAGGGACCCCATATTGCCTCAGGAAGAACTTTGTGTATTCCTTCTTGTTTGAGAGTTCTTTTTTGTCGAGAGTTATCTGTCTTTAGGAGATCCTTTGATGGATTGCTCTAGTTTGCAAGGTCCAGTGGTATAGATTGTTCATGTTGATGATAGGTCTTTGTAAAAAATGGGACTATGGATACGAGGTCTCGTCATGTCATTCGATATTCGGACGTCATGATAGGCTCCATCCAAGTTCCCCTTGGGGTTCTCGACTTAAGAGGTGAGTTTCAGATACGCTCCCACTCAGGGTTGAGTTCATCATCTGGCTTGTGTTTTTTTAGATCAAGCAACAGGAGGTACTGGTTGAGTGTAGGGAGCTAGGGATGGCAAAAAATTTAAATCCTAATGTATTTTCACAGTCTCTCTTCGACTGTCCCTTCGGCCCCTTTTCGGCAGTTTTCTTGTCTAAGTTTGGCTGCATGTAGGTTTTAGATTTTCTTCTTCCGTTTTCTCTTGTTTTTGTATTCTCTAGTGTTATCAATGATCGGGGCATTGTAACCTCTATATTCAAAAACAATGCTGTAAATTTCTTATGTATTTCTTTCAACGTAATCGGTCCGACTTAAAGACTTATAAAGTATATTCATCCTCGTAATCTGATATGTATTCATTATATGGAAATAAAAGAGGAATTTTGTCTTGCTTACTTGTTGTTTTCTACTTCTGATCAAAGGATAACATTTATGCATTTGACTAAGTAGTGTTGTTGTTAGAATATTCCTACGATAGACTCATGTGTACAAGTGATTTGAAGAATGATGCTCACATTCTTATCCAGTGAGGATGACACGAGTTCGGTCTAGGAGATAGATCCAACAATGCGTCAAGGCGACATACATCAGTTCAAGGAAATAGATCCCGACGTGGGAAATAGATCCCAATAATAGGTCAGGGCAACATTGGCTCATTTGGGGAGTTAGATCCTAACGATAGTGCAAGGTGACATTAGCCCGTTCGAGTAGTTTAGATCTCAATAATAGATCAGGGCGACATTAGCTCATTCAGGGAGTTAGATCCCAATGATAGATTAAGGTGACATTGGGCCGTTCGAGGAGTTTAGATTCCAATGATAGGTCAGGATGACATTAGCTCGTTTAATGAGCTAGATTCCAATAATAGGTCAAGACAACATAGATCCGCTTGGAAAGATAGATCCCAATGATCGATTTGGATGATATAGAACTATTTAGAGAGATAGATCCCAACGATTGGTCTGAGCGACATAGGCCTGTTCAGGAAGTTAGATCTCTCAATGATAACATGACATGTTCGAAAGGGAACAACCGATAGGAAAAAGCCAGTGGGAAATAGTCTACAAGACAATAAGAAAGGAAAAAGGCACAATAACCTTACTCGGTAGGAAGCTCTTCTGGTCATGGAAGGCAATGTGACACATTAAGAGTAAATGCGTGAGTTCTCTAAGTTCCAAGTCCTGAACACAGCTGATTCGTCCAGGTTGTTGAGACGATAGGTTTTCCGGCGAACTACGGAACGTATCTGATAGGGGCCTTCCAGTTAAAAGTGAGCTTGCCCTCGGGTTGAGGTTAACTGGTGGCCTCTACTTTCTTTAGGACCAATTCACCAGGCTTGAACGTTCGGTTCCTGACTTGTCAGTTGTAATACTAAGCTATCTATTGTTGATACGTAGCTACTCGAGTAGATGCGGATTCTCACAACTCCGGGAGTAAATCTAATTGTTCACATAAGGCAGGTTTGTTTCATGCTATGTCATCAAATGAATTCCTATATACACCGGTATGATAGCTACACTTCCGTATGTCAAGCTGAATAGCGTTTCACCAGGTGCCCTTCGGGGCGTGATACGGTATGATTAGAGGATACTGTAGAGATCCTCTACCCATCGTCCCTTGGCTTTGTCTAACGTCGTCTTTAGTCCCTGTAGGATCGTTCTGTTGGTTATCTCGATGAGCTCGTTAGTTTATGGATGAGCAACCGATGAGAATCAATGATGAATCTCTAGTTTTCTATAGAACTCTTGATGATTGATTGGGCTTTGGCTGATGTTATTTGGGCTAGAGGTTTACCCTCCACCTAGTTGATGAAGTAGTCGATGGCCATTATAAGGAACTTTTGCTGTCCTGTGGTCGGTAGAAATGATCCAAGGATATCTATTCCCCATTTGGCAAATGACCAGGGGCTTGCTATAGAACTAAGTTCTGTTGAGGGTAGTTGTGGAACTGAAGAGAAATGTTGTCACTTGTCACACCTCTTAACATAGTTGTCGAAGTTAGCCTTTATAGTTAACCAATAATATCCTTGGTGTAGGGCTTTGTGAACTAAATTTTGAACCCCCAGGTGACTGCTGTATATGCCTTTATGGATTTCCTAGTGGACATAATCTCCTTCTTCTGGGGTTAGGCACCTCAAGTATGGATGAGTGAAAGATTTCCAGTATAGTTCCCATTAATGATTGCATAGTGAGATGCATTTCGTTTCAATTTAGCTGCCTCTAATGGTGAATCTGGCAATCAGTCTGTTTTAGATATGCTTCCATGGGATCTTTTCAAATGGGGGACTAGTATGCTATGAGGATCCTGTCGGGTTCGTCAATGCTGGGGTGTGGTAAACTCTCAATGTAGACTGTTCGGCTAGAGGTGACTGAATCTGAATTGACTAGTTTGGAGAGTATGTCAGCTTGTGCGTTCTATGAACGAGAGATCTACTAGATGTCAACTTTGTTTAGTTTGCTCATTGTCTTGTGTAGCTTGCTTAAATATTTGGTCATGACCGGGTCTTTGGTCTCGTAGACCCCTTCAATTTGTTTAACAATCAATTGACTGTCGGTAAACACTCAAACGCTTCGGGCCCCCATGTTCGCTGCAATTCGGAGCTCTATCAACAAGGTTTCGTATTCCGCTTGATTGTTGGTAGCTCTGAAGTGAAAATGAAGGACATACTCCCCTATGAAATTGTCTGGACCTATCAGTATGAGCCCAACGCTACTTCCTAAAGAATTTGAGGACCCATTAATATGTATTGTCCAGTCTGGTAGTAACCATTTGTCATAGCTATCAGTAGACTCGGGTTCGGTAGGAATCGGAAGGGTGTACTTGAAAATGAAATCGGCCAAGACTTGGCCTTTAATCGCGGGTCTCACCTGATACTGGATGTCAAATTCGCCTAACTCTATACTCCACTTGATAAGACAGTCGGGAGTGTCTCTTTGTTGGAGAATCTGCTTCAGCGGTTGGTCAGTGAGCATCACATTGGTATGGGTCTAAAAGTACGACCGAAGGCTCCTAGCTGAGACAACTAGGGCATATGTTATCTTCTCGATCAGTCGATAGTTGAATTCAGATTCTTTGAATATTTGGCGGATGTAATAGACCGATTTATATATGGTTGAGTCCTATCTTACAAGAACATAGCAAAGCACCTGGTTAGAAATAGAAAGGTATAAGTATAGCTTCTCACCAAGAGTTGGACAAGAGAGTAGTGGAGAGGTCATGAGGTATTTCTTAAGTTGCTTGAAGGCCGCTTGGCACTCAGGCTTCCATGCGAACCTTTAAGATCTTTTCAAAGTATCAAAGATGGGTTTGTACATCTCCTTGACTTTTGACATGAATTGGTTTAGTGTCGATATTCTGTTAGTGAGGCGCTACACCTCTTTTAACATTTGGGACAATGACATATCTAGGTTGGTTTGTATCTTTTCGAAATTTGCTTCGATTTCCCAGTTGGTATCATGAAACCCAAGAATTTTCCAGATGTGATTCCGAAGGTGCACTTGATTGGGTTCAGTCGCATATTGTAACATTCTAGTGTCTGAAAGGTGTTTTCAAGATTGGCAACATGAGTTCCCGCACCGGTACTTTTGATGAGCATATCGTCAACGTATGCCTCCACATTTCTACTGAGTTGGTCTTCAAAGACTTTATTGACTAGCCATTGGAAGTTCGCCCCTGCATTTTTCAAGCCAAAGGACATGACATCGATAGCAATACGTACCAAATTTAGTGATGAAACTTTTTTTTCTGTCGGTGCCATTTATATTTGATTATAAAGAGAGTAGGCGTCCATAAAACTCAAGAGTTGGTGGTCTAAAGAGTTGTCCACAAGTTTGTTAATATTGGGGAGTGGATAGCTATTTTTCGGGTATACCTTGTTGAGGTTAGTAAAGTCTACGTATATTCTCCATTTACCATTGGCATTCTTTACCAAGACTACGTTAGCTAGCCATTCTCGGTACTTAACTGCACGAATGAATCCGATAGTTAGTAATTTTTGGACCTCTTCTTGGATGGCACGCTGGTGTTCGAGAGCGAATACACTTTTCTTCTGTTTGACTAGCTTGTAATCGGCATTGATAATCAATTTATGGACAGTGACTATAGGGTGAATGCCTGGCATATTCTCGGGAGGACGAAACAAAAACTTTTGAATGTTGTTGTAGACAACCAATGATCACTTCTCGTAGGGATATCGACAAGTCGGCTCTGATTTAAATAGTCTGGCTAGGATCATCAGTAATAGGGATCTCAATCACCTCTTCCACAAGCTCAGGTTTGGTCATTGGTTCGACATCACCTCTAAGTTCTAGAGTATAGATTGGAAAGTTCTCTTATCCACCTTTGACCATGAAATGGGCATAAGGGTCAAGGTCACTAAAAACAGTAGCAATTACTTCTGGTGTTCTAAACTTTATTTTTATGTATCTCGTACTGGACAATGCCTCCAGTTCGTCTAGACTTGGGCGACTGAGGATGGCATTGTATAGCAAACATAGTTTCACCACATGAAAGATGACTTTAGTGGTTGCATGGTTGGGAGAAGTCCCCAGAGTTATAGTGAGGGGGATAACGCCGTCTATATAAATGCACTCATCAGAAAGTCTTTTTAGGGACCCGGTAGGAGGCTAAAGGTGGGATAAGTTGAAACTCATTCGCTAAAAGGCGTCTCAAGTGAGGAGGTCATAGTCTGCTCCCTGATCAATGAAGATTCTCTTGACAGTATAAGATCTCATTCTGATAGTGATGACCAATAGATCATTGTGATTGAGATCGACTTCGATTAGATCGTCGTCATTCTTCTCTTGATTGTTATCATGTTCTGAGCAATGACAGGAGACAAATGATACGTTTTGTCTAGGAAACTAGTCTGTTTCTCATGGACGACATCAATCTATTGGAGGTGGATTTCGGTTCCACAGATACCAGCTCCTTTCGACTTGATCATTTGCTTGAGGGAATGGCTTGAAACTTACAAAAGACCACCAAAGGGTACTCCGACAGGAGAGACTCCGATACTTAAGTAAAAAAAAGGGTTTTCAATATAAATGAAATAGACTAAGAGCAAGAGAGAGAAAGAGATCTCCCTATGACTTATTTTATCAAGTGTTGGGTATAAGAGAGTGTACTTGGATTTCGGCAATGTGAAGGCTTTTGTGCATGGATGCCGCAAGAACTGTGTGTATCCGAGATGTTATAACGCTAGTCTCCTTGTACAGAGATCCGAAGATTTTGGGATTCGATTCGGAAGATTCGAAATCTTTATCATTTAGGAAGTTTGATAAAATCGGAGAGTTTCTTCCCTTATCAATTAAATTCTAAGATTTTTCTTCTTTATCAAGGAGATACATTTCGTGTCAAAATAGAAGACAAAGATCATTGTGAGATTCAGTTGAACATTACCTTTGTTCGATGAGGACGAAATGATTGGTTTCTTAAGGGGCTTGTTAGTCATCGGTCAAAGAAAGAGGCAGCATCAGCTCAGACTTACCGAATGCTTCTAAGGATCGGTATACTCATTACGATCGTCTTATACTTATCCTTTCGGGGAGATAAATTCATTGTTATTGTGGTTTGCAATTTAGGTTTTTGGGTCTTTGAGTGTTGCACCGATAGTCATTCGGGTTACGTCCCATCAGTAAAGAAAAAAACATTATATTAGAAAACTAACAAAATTATTTTTTATGTTATTTCGGAATAAAGATAGGCATGCTTATTTTTTCTTAATATTTTATCTCCCCATAGATATAAAGTATGCATGCTCTAGAAAGGTTTGTTAACACAGACAGTCTATCGAAGTACTGTGATTAGAGTTTCTATATATTGAATTCATCATATATGGTTACATAAAGTTGGTTTAATGATCTAAAAGAAAATCTAGTTAAATGTTGTTGTACAAATATTATTTTGATAACAATCATGCAAGTCAATTTTAAGAAACAAAGGATGAACAACCTGGAAATACAAAAGCAATCGAGCACTAAAGTCTACTAAGTGCACAGATCAACCTATCAAGGTTTATGCCTTAGAAAAATTAAGCTTTTTTGACCTTTCAAAGAATTTAGGTCAACCCTATCGCTAGACATGTCCACCTTTCGCTAGACATGCTCATACAGAGGTATAGTTGAAGCTAATCTATCTAAGATCCCCACTTTGAACAATTCATGTTCTAGTCATTTTTATTTACTGTTTTAAATGCTATCCTGATTGTTTTCTCTCATCCGCAATTGCTTTGTTTTCCTTTGTCCCCTTAAGAGGATATCTTTCCATAAAATGTGAGACCTCCTATGATATCAATGAAGATTTAAAAATAGGAGCCATAATAAATTCAACAACTATAATTTTCAATTTTTACATTCAGTGATATCCAATTCAAAACAATAATAAGTTTTGTGAATTTTTTGTAAAATATGATGCTTATACGGACATTCTATGGTCACTTTCTTTCTAGTTTTTTTTTCTTTTTTTTTTCCACATATAACTTACGTATATATGATTTTTCATTGCACAGCTACTCCAGCCAGTGATGTTCGAGCTGCACTAACAGCGTTTTAGGAGAAAAGGAGAACTTCCCCTTTGTTCTTGCAGATGCCAGTGTGCCACAGGTTAAACTAACAGAGGGAGTAACCAGATGCCGGTAAAAAGGAAAATATTACCAATTATTTGTGAGTGGAACACGTCTATTTCTTGTGTTTGCAATCTCATATTTACAGATGTTAAAATTTCTCATTTTTGTGTTGTTATTTCCCTCTAGCTATTTTTAAGTGTTTACTGCTGGTAGATATGGTGAATAAGCGAGAAGTTTCAATCATGGAGGGAGCATGCAATATTGGAGCTTGTTTCTTTCTTGAAAAGCCTCTTCACCTCAACACAGTGTAAACTCAGTGGTTTAGTGTAGAAAAGGAAATAAAATACCAGTGGACAGCCCAATGAAATAAGCCATTAAATCTCTTAATCAAGTCTCGATTTCGAAACTTGATAATAGAAAATACTATATTGAAAAAGTCGTCTCTAAATAGGGCCTCACAGCCAGATTAGTCGAAATATGGCTCTAGATACCAGTGATGGAAACCCAAATCAAAAAAAAAAAAAAAGTGGAAATTACAACAGAAGATGGCTCTTCTACATTCAAGTTGCGCTGCACTGACAATTAGCTTCGAAAATTAGAAAGCCAAGTCCAAGCTACAGTACCCATTTTAAAAGACAAAGGTGAACTTAGTACTACGCGGGCAATAGCAGCTAATGCATGCACAAACAGAGAACATGAAATTTCTGCGTGCATTGGTGGTTTTACTCAACAGCCTCAAGGTTAGTCCTAGAAAGGCATCCTTATTCTGTTGCAATTATCTTCGTAGCTTTATGTGATATCAGATTCTAATCCTTGTTCAGGCATATAGATAGATCTGCTGGCAACATCCATTTTGAGCCAGAAAGTGACTGACTAAAGAAAAGAAGACCATCATGGCACGAGGAGAAAATGAAAGCCATCCATTAGGCCCCGCGGGGATTGCATCCTCAAGCAAGGGCACAAAAAAGGAAAAATGGCGAGCAGGTCTGCTTCCCGCGTTGCTGCAGCCATTTTCCATAATTGCACCATTAGGAATACTAAAAGCAGGAACTATGGTGCGAGTCTTGATTGTGTAGCAGCGAAAATTTCATTTTAAATTAATAAACTCATCATTATCTAAAAACAAAAGAGATTAGGGAGGGAAGCATTTTAAAAACCCATGAATTCGGGACCACTTTTAAACCGTGCTAGTTTTGCATGGAATTACAAATATTCCTCAAGCGAAATGTCCAAATTACTCTGCCAAAACACTCCCTTTTTCGTTCGCACGTCGTCTCTTGCTCCTCTCCTGTTCTATTTCTCTTTTGTCTTCGCTTCTCTCTCTCTCTATTAATTTTCTCCTTTTCTCCCTCTAATCTCTTCAGGGGTGACCACCAACAAAGATGGGAGGATATTTGGCGATCACTCTCTCTCCTTTCTTCTATATCTCTTTTCTCTCTCGTGAGATTCTCTCTCTCTTCATTGATGATCAATGGAGACGAGATATGGCCCCCGCTCCCTCATGTGTTGTCACTTTTTCAATTACTTCTCTCAAATAAATGAAACATGATGACAAGATGGCAAGTAGAGAAAAGATAAAGAATCGAGTAACAAAGATCAGAAGAGAGAAAATAGAAAAATCGATCATGAAAGGACAGAACAATCATAGTTGAAGAAAGTGATGGAGAAGGAAAATCGACCGAGAAGAGAGAAAACGATGATGTGAGTGTGTGTGTGTGTGTGTGTGTGAGAGAGAGAGAGAGAGAGAGAGGAGATGAGAAACAGCGATCACTCACGGTCAACAGAGAGCTACGAACAAAGTTCATTCAAAGAGAGATCCAAGGGGCAGAGACAGAAATCCGAGGAAAGAATGCAATTTAGTCTTTTTCTTTTTTATTTTTTTTTAAGGTTTCATCCCAAAATTAACACCTATTCAAAATGGCTTTGAATAATAGATCATGAATTACAGTTTTGCCACTAGTATGGAATTTGTTAAACTTTGCATCAGAAACCCTCATTTTTCTGAGCATTTTTAAGACTTGGAGGAGACGTTCCGATGCCCTTCCCCACTTTTTCACAAAACCCTACCAAACACAACTAGAGGGGGCATCCCCTTCCAATTGCAAGACATTGTTAAAAGCACCGCTCTTGGTTTATTTGATCAGACTGGAAAAACTACCCAAGTAAAATGGGTGATCTCAAATCATTAGAACTCATGAACAATAGCTAAAGTTGTTTTATAATGCATATCCTAAAATGATCAAACTAACTGACCATGCAAAACCACGTTGCAATAGGAGCAGCCCTTTGTTCATACTAACTCAAAATCACAAACAAGACATACGAGAAATTTATATACACTCTACCTTAGTAATAATGCCAAAATAAAACTCCCAGCTAGCAAAGGTCAAAAATCGCCAGACAAACCCATTGAACGGGAGAAAAAGAAGCTCCCAAATTCAAAATGCCACGCCAATTGGTGTCTATGTTAGCTTGTGAAAAACTTATAAACAACTGGCATTTGCAATGTATAAACATTTTTTTTTTCATGTACAAGATGTTTACAAACTAATTATTAAATATATTTTATTTTCTGTTACAGAAAAAGCAAAGGGAAAATAAAAGGGAAAATCAACTTTTATGGATACAAGGGTTGTACAACCCTGAGCTCAATATGATCCAGGACATACCACCTTCTATGTGCTTTTTACCCATTGCTTTTCGCCAAAGAGGTAAAGTTTAACCTGTTTAGAAAAGAGTGAGACAGAAAAAAGGAGAGAAATACTTAAAACACATGATAGCTGTAATTAAAATCATCATCTTAGGTAGCAAAAATACTTGCGCACCACATGAAAGCTTAGAATGAAAAGATCAAGGCCTCACAAACCAAAATTGAAGAACAATTACCTAATAAGTGGCTTGCGCTGTGGTGTAGATGTTGAAGGAGTCCCACTTGATGGCAGCATCAATTCAGCAGGCTTTCTCATAGGGACAATTGAAAACATAAACGAAAACAATTTCAATCAGATCACAGTTACATTCACCCAAAGGATGAAGTTACCGTGCTAATTTTACACTACAATAAACAAAATGGTATTTGACCTCATCTCCAGAGTAAAACAAATTTGGACCCCATACCACCAGGAGAAAAAAATAAGTTTCATTTCAAGTCCAGGACACAAATTGCAAACCAATGGCCACTGGAAAATTTCCTATTTAATGAAGTGGAAGGGGAGGGTAAGTGAACAAGGACACTAACCAAGCTAATCAAGAACCATAATTGCATAACCAACCTAATGTATAGCATTCAAAGAGAACAATAGAAATGTCTAATTAGGTTCACTAAAGCGCTCACCCGGTGCACAGAATGCTCCCCCACTTAGTGCAGGGGTAGGGAGAGGGTGAACATATATGTAGCAGCCTTCCGCTTGCAATTTTGCAAAAAGACTGTTTCCACGTGTCTAATCAGGTTCACTCAAAAATGTTAATCATAACATCATCAATTCAATCATTTACAACAAGTGAATTTGGCATATTAAGCCCTAAGTACTTGAAATTTATTTGGGTAAAAAGCAACCCTACAATAGGAAGTTTCAAACAGCCCACCAGCGTAGTTTAGGATTTCAGATGGTGTCAGAGCAACAACAAAACCTTCAAGATGTAAAATACCAGACTCGTGGCGTTTGTGCCATGACTAAGCAGCAAGAAGGATTCACCTTTTTCTTCATTCCAAAGATTTATTCACTTAAAAGATGCTTAAACATGTTACTGCAAAAATATGGATGATTTCTTTCTCACTGAATCAAGGTGCTCTTTCGAGTTTTTTTTTTTTTTGGGGTGGGGGGGAGTTGCTAGATTCTTCAATTAATTCATCTTAAATCATTTTTCAAGCTTCTTTTGTGTTTTGCAATCACCTTTTCGAGGGATTGGGCGATGAAGATGTTAAAAGGATTGAACATCACTCCTTTTTAGCAATTTATTTTACTTTAGTTTAACCTTTAGGAGCGTATCCTCCTTATAAATACTTTATCCATATGATCTTTTGTTCTACAGTGTGTGCATGTGTTACAAGGGAGGAAAATGAATAAAACAAAAATGAAAGAATTGAAGAGTTTTCAAGCAAGACCTCAAGCTCATTCATGCCCCAGGGTTGATTCATGCTAATGTTAGGCCCAACTCCTTTCTCTGTTGAGGCCATAGTCAGTGATACAGCTGCTTTTGCTGTAGAAGATTCCATGGAGCAGCAGTCAGTATTCTTGTTCCCTCTTACTCTTTTGACTTGATTCTTAAAGTGTAAGTCATCTTCAAGCTCATCAAGTTCTTCTGGAAAGACTTGATGGGTATTGTATGGACCAGACGTTATTTTCTCAATTGCTAGTTTCTCTGCCTCTCTGGAACTATTTGAAGCAGCGGTGGCAGTAAAGGAAGGTCTAATTGGTGAAGTGGATATTACATGTCCATCAAGTTCACCATTCTGCATTGAGTTTTTCTGAAAACAATTTGAGTTGTCATGACCATAATTCTCAACTCTTCTCCTGGTTTCACCAGATGCGCTCCTTTCATCTCCTCCAGTAGACACAGAGTCACCGCTGACAGAAAGGCAACTCTCAAGTGGAACTCCAGATGTGGAAGGTGCAGCAGGAGAGCATCTGTTATTTCCCAATTTAGCTCCCAGATCACTATTCTCACGCTTTCTTTTCTTTCCATTTTCTGCTGTATCCATGACGTTTTTGGTCTCACATGGCTTATCCACTTCAAAAGAACCAGAAACCTTTTGCACAGGATTCCACTTACTCTCCCCTGCTATTTTAGGGCGTGAAGGTCGAACCCCGCCAGGAAATACAAAGTTGGGTATATTCCTTCTTTTAACATGTGTGACAGTAATCTCCATTCCAGGCTTCCATAAAGAATACAAGCCAACAGAATGCTTAAATTCCTCAACTGTCACCCTCATGTCAAATTGTTCACCTCCATTAACTGCAACACCTTGCTTTCGTTGCAAACCCATGAAATAGCAGAAATGAAAAGGTCTGGATTTGTCCGAGTAGTCACGAGGATGTGGGTGGCATTGAAGCATGTTATAAGTATGTCTCTCAATCTGAATATGAACATGAACAGAAGAAATTAAGCCAAAACATCAAAAACAGGCAACACATACACCAGAAAACAGATTGCATAACCTTCAGTGTAAGCTGACGGAGACGAGACTCCACCCATCCTTTCCAATTCATCAAGTCATCAGCATTTTCTGCTGTGATGTCTATCTGCAGATAGTTTTTGTATGAATCAAAAAAAGGAGAAGGTTCAAAAAGGGTGTCCCAGTCTGCCTTGTTCATCTCCATAGCCTGCAGAATTAGAAGACACTATATTCAATCGGAGAGAAATGACACAATTATAGATACAAACATGGAAACAAAAGGTTTAACAAGAACATGAATAAAATAAGGAGACTTAACTCAGCAACACAAATCTGTCTCTCATTCAGAGGGTACATGTTTTATTAACTAGATTATTCAATAATGTCCTCAACAAGGTTGAAAGGAACAATATCTTCACTTGCTACTCCATAAAGCATCATTTGAGTTTCCCTTAAACTAAATCAGCACCTAGAATATCAAGACCATCGTTTTTCCTAACCAGTCTGTTCATGAAGTTGGCAAAAAATGATGAAACAAGATTCATAAATTACCCCCTTATATTAGGAAGCACACGTCCAGGCAATGGCATCCTTTTTGTAATCTTTCTTTTTTTCCAGTTTTTGGAATTATTTTTGAGAAGATAGTTGATTGTTGATCTTTTCCAACTTACCGTGGAAAATCCAAGTGGAAGTAGGTAACTCATATTGAGCTAATTATTATAATTAAGATTGAGAGCAACTCCCACATTCCCCCCCCCCCAACAGCCCAACCACCACCACTGCCCCTGCACAAGCATCCTTTCTAGAGAATTATCAGCCATTGACATGTTTTCTTTGAAGTTCCATTATCTATCTAGCATTTCCCAATCTTGTTCACTGGCTACTCAAAATTCTTCTATAAAAGCTGTTCATTCAAAAGACACCATCAAGAAGCAGAACAAATTACAACTAAAATTGCAAGAAAAGAGAATCACAATCATAGTGAAGCTAAGGATTCCAAACAATAAGGACGTTACTCCTCAACATAAATCTTCTGCATAATTTCCTCCAAAGCAGCCAAAAC
Organism: Dillenia turbinata; assembly: GCA_037126225.1. Taxonomy (NCBI): domain Eukaryota; kingdom Viridiplantae; phylum Streptophyta; class Magnoliopsida; order Dilleniales; family Dilleniaceae; genus Dillenia; species Dillenia turbinata. Next base: position 17,281,493 of record JBAMMX010000016.1, on the reverse strand, counting down.
AAAGCCAAGAAGGATGAAAAGTAAATCAGTATCTCCATCCGCAGAAGTATGAGCACCCTTCTACCAAACCCAGAAACTGATTCCAAGCAACAACTGATGGAAAGACAGAGCAAACCTCTTCTAATCTTCTGGACCATGGACAGAAGGATCGAGGGGCTAACCACTGCCAACTGGGATTTACCAAGACACATCCAATTATATAGGACCACTGACTTTCTACAAAGATGAACTTGGATATGAATCCTTTCCCAGAAAAGAAACAACCTTAAGGACGCACTATAGCTTACCAAGTCACAGTTTACAAGCATCTCTCTAACCTTCAAGGAAGTTCTCTGAGGCCCACCACAAAAAACCTAGCATTAGACAATTTTCAAGCATGTTCACTTTATTTACATCTATTGACCGCACAAGCCACATTCAAACAAGAAGTTTAATACATGGTTAGAAAATCGATGTGTGCTGCTGGTGTTGCATAGAGTGCACATGAATTAATAACAGGCAATGCCAATCCGCATGGACAATTCCACATTATTCATGAGAAAACAAGCATAGATATGTAAATCACAATCATCATACCTCACAAATTTCATTGGCCCTCTGAAACTCATCTGTCATAATTCGCAGAGTACTTGATGAAACATTGTAGCTAGAGTTCATGCAAGGATAAGCAGGAGTGATAATAGGCATCAGATGAAACCTATCTTTGGGGTTCCTTCTAGGATCCCAAACAGGAAGCCCTAGAGACCCTTCTTCAATGGCACAGAGCATGACCGGATTTGGCCAACGCCATTGAGTATAGACCCTGAAGAACCGAGAAACTAACATATTCGGCAGAGCATTTGGATACAGCTGACATATACGAGCAACAAGCAAGGCCCAATTTATACCACCAAGAAAACCTGCAACCTGTTGTTTTGCAGAAGTTAAATGTAAGAAAGGAAATATTGGTAAAAAACAGTGTAAAATACTGCCAATTAGAATAAGACCTCATACATTTGAATAAACACCACGTCGTTTTGCCCAAAATCTCATACATCTTAATGTTGTACGAAAACTCTGCATCATGAACGATGAATACTTTTAGATTAATGAAGTAACAAACATTGTGCAGGTAAAAGAAAGAAATAAAGACAGGTGCGTCTGTTGACTGGAAAAACCTCCTTTCTACATTTCCATTCCAAGTTTTTGGTTGGACTCTGCATTACACACTCTGGAGTTTGTTGACTATATTGTTGTGTAACTTTTTGAAATTCCAAACCTCTAATGCTATTTGTGAATAATACTCTTCATTTTTATCCAAATGAAAAAAGGTGATAAACCAAGGTAAACACCTGAATATTTGGAACCAAGCGCAAAATTTGATCAGTTACCCTGCAACCATTCAAACTACGAACAGTCTGCTCATCTGCATTCTGTAAAATAGAGTCTTGCGAGATATCCAAGTCCTGCACTAACATGACCTCTTCATAATGTTAAACCACACAGAAACTTGTGACAGAAATCTTCTGCTGAATTATGGAAGCAAAGTAACAAGATAATAGACAATGTCATGCTCAATAAGGAATTGCCAATGCCAATAAATGAACTTCAACAATCTCTAATACAGCAAAAATAGAAGCAAAACATGGAGATAACACAGTATTGAATAATAATTAAAAAAAAAGACACCTCAAACACAGATACAGTTGCAACTACTAAAAAACTCATGGATAAACAATATTACCACTCCAAATGAAGGGAGAGACACCAAATGAAAGCCACCAATGAGATGAGAAGAAAGTATCATATATCTGAAACCCAGGCCCTCAATTTAATATGAAACAAACCTATAGGAAAGAATCTCAACTCAACTATGTCATATGTCTCAAACTAGTTGGAATTTGCTACTATGTCATGTTGTACTGGTGGACAAACTAAATAATAGCATGTCTTGTCCCATAACCTCCTCTAGTGTATACTTAAATCTATGTCAAGTCCTTGCACCCCATCAAACATGAAACTACAATGCGACATTCAGTTGTAAGCAGAGTGCCCTCATCCAAACAGTAAGGCCAAATTTTGTCATTTATGGCATCCAAGTGCCTTCTTATTCCTCTATCTAAAAGCCATTTGAATTCCTTAAGCAACTCCTTGGCAAAACACAACTGCATCCTACTCATAATTTTCACTGCATTAATGTTACCAACACAAAGGCCAACAACATCCTAGATTTCATAATATTTTCCATTTTTCTTTGTTGACATTTAAGAGAAAGCAAATCAATAATCAAGCTTGTAAAACAGATATGCACAAGGAAATGAAAAGGCATATTTACAAAGACAAGATAAACACTAAACAATTGATTCATCGAACTGTACCACTTACTTCAGGAATAACCCAAAGTGACAATTTAGCATAAAGAAGATCTATAGAAACACCATTGAATTTGAATTTCATGACTGGCACATGAGCATCAGGTACTGGGTGCAACTCTGTTACTTCGGGCATCTCTGCCAGCATCCTTTGCAGTTCACCAAAGAAATCCTCCTGCAACAATAGAATAAAGCAATGTTACTCAAATTATGAATGAATATTTTGCAAACAGATGTTAGGCAATAAATATCACACCTCTCTTGTTGCATGTCTAGGTCCAACACAAAGCGTGTCTATATCTGCGCCAGGACCATGCACCTAATTTTGGAAACAAAAAGTGATGCACCAAAATTCAGAACATCTGATAACTGGTAACAGAACCAAATCACAAAGCAAAAGCAAGATGGCCAGCATTGTTTAATGGTAAGAATTAAGCATCTTTCTGGAATTGCTTAGAGCCAGTAATAAATATCTAACAATAAAGTAACCAAGCATCTAAAATTTGTAACCATTACTGAAAAATCCCAAATTTCACAAACATGTATCTACTGCTTAAAATGGTACTGAAAAGTTATATACAACACTTGGCATGTGCAACAAGCACCTTGCAAGTATCATGACTTCTGTAACATTTGGCATGTCCAACATTTGGTAATGTGCATGACTTCTATTTTGAATGTTTCTTGCTTCAGTTAATATAATAAACATCACAGATCCACGGAACCCAAAAACACATTTATTCCTATACATCCCTTTTCCATTACGTTGAAGGGTATCAAGCCTAAGATGTATCATGCATAAGAATCAGCCTGGACATACAAACCAAGAGAAGGTAGAGTGGTCCATCCAAAGAATAAGCAACTCTTTACTCTTTGCCCACAAACATATCTACTCATATATGTAAAATTTTAATTAAGAGAATTTGTGAATTAGCCTAATCACAGCTTCTTTAACACCAGTTACTCAAGAGACATGTTAAAGTTGCAGTTTATTAGTAAACACTCCTCAACATCTTCCATCATCCTCCATATGTAATCGATTACTTCATGAATTAAAACCAACCATGCAAATAGATGCACCTGCAGTCCCTTCCAAACTGTAGTTACAAAATTATACAACTTACTAGTATAATTTTCACCTTTTGATAAGCAAAAGAGAACAGCAAAAAGAACCTAGGGGCACAATGCATGCAAAGACAGATGGGAGAAACCAATAAGAATTTTTAGTCTCTTCAAAATTCAAAACATCAAATGCTTCCACTTGCAGAATAGACACCTCTAGTGCTTCACCTTGCCACAAAACCTATAACTTGAATCAACCACTATTACACTTATCCCCCTCTAAGATTTCCCTCATCATTACTTGACCCAAATTCATGTTGGCCTCCTTTCAAACTACACTCACTAATTTAGCAAATTCAAACAAGCGGTTAATGTGAAGAAAAAGCACAGCAATTTTTGCCAGACCAAAAGTCCCAGTGCAGTAGAAGCTCCAATCTTGGCCCACTCTTTTCCTCATATTTCTATTCAACTATTAGACATTCCATGGGAGCGCAAGTTTTTCTTGCTGTGGGATCAAAAGCAAATAAGATATGGACATGTAAGTAAATCAAGTTTATCCATCCCCAAACATCTGCATTGAACAAAAACAGATGCAAAATAATAAGTCTAAGCTGATAAGAAGATTTTTATACCCCTAATCGGTAAGATCCAAAGGTGAAAATCTTAGCATTTGCCTCCTGAACAAGCTGCTCATTTAAACCTTTGGCACGACTAATAGTCCTGACCCATATCTTTACAATCTGCTAAATTCCACAGAAACCAATTCAAAGTAAACGATAACAAGCCAAATCCACAATAAAAACCCTGGAGAGACAGCATTACAAAAAAGCAATCAAACCTGGTCCAATCTACCCAGCACTTCCTCCCTACTCACAGCTTCTTCCCGGCTTTCGTACAATCCGGCATCTGCCAAATACTGAAGACCCACAACAGTAATAACAAATACAATCTCATTTCCGACAACCATTCAAAAACAACACGGGAATCAAATTGTGAATAACACACAACAAATGAGACCTTTTCTAGCTCCCGGGTCTTGATCACATCATACTCCGATGGTCCGCCCAGTGAAATCGGCTCAGTAATGCCAAGCCGTTGCCCATTATTCCGATTGATAAATCCAACAGTGGCCATTCAATCAAATTTTTGGGTACTTAGTGATACCAAATATATGTCTATCTGCTCAAAACAGATTGCATTTGTCTTTTTTTTTTTTTTCAGAATTTCCCAAACAAAGAAGGGAAAATTATTCTGAAATCCACCAAAATGAAATCATAGAACAATATAGAACTTCATACTAACAACAACAAGCGAAAAAAAATATATATTCTGCTAACAATTCAGACAATCCATTCATAAGAGAGCCCGCAACTACAAATAATTCAGGGACAATAATTAGAGCAAAAGTAAAACCCCAATTTTTTTTCCTCCTTTCCTTTTCTCTTTTTTTCTTTTTCCTTCTTTTTTTTTTAATTCAGCTTAGTACAAGGCTCCTATAAACAAACCCTAACATAACCCTAACCCTAACCGTAACCGTATGTGAAGAAACACGAACTGTGAAGCCACCGATCATCAGAAATTAGGACAGACAATCTCTTGCTGTGTTCCTAATTTTCTGGTCAGCTTCTTCAACGAGCCATCGTATCGGAAGGAGATTAGACCCTAGAACGAGAAAAATCAAGGAGAGACATTACAATTGTTAGTGAGAGAAACAAAGGAGTTAGAGAGAGAGAGAGAGCGAGAGCGAGCAAGCTTACAGAGTCCGATGAGGCTAGAAAGGACAATGCATATCTACAGTATGCTACGTTCTATGTATAAAGAATGTTAATGTGCCCTTGATACTGAGTACCTGTTTGGAGGATTTTTTTTTTTTTTGGTTGGGGGTGGATTGCGCCATACCAACTCTTTGGAATTAAATGAGGAGACATGTGAGTAATTGGCGTGAAAAAAAAAAATTAACACTAGACAAAAAAAAAATTCTATTTTTAACACCTATATATATATTAAGTTTCCAAAACTTATCATACATTATTCACGTGAATAATATAATGACGAATTTTCAAAACACAATATCAAGAATAAATGAATAGTGCCCTATTTCGAATTTTGAAAATTCGTTATTATACTGTTCATGTAAACAGTAGTATACATAATGGATTTTTAAAACTCGTCATGTGTGCGTTAAGAGAAGAAATTTTTTCTTCGGAATGTTATTTTAAAATTTTTTTTTACGTCAAAATCATGCATTTCTCTTAAATGAGAACGGGCCACCATGACGCCTGATTTAGATTTAGAGTTTAGTTAATTTAATTTTTTTTTAATCATTGTTTCAAAGGTATTATAAAATAATACAAAATTAGAATAAATATATATGAGGACAATTTTATAATTACAAAATCAAAATATTTTATGTTTTTTGTCAGATTTGATCAAACTCTTAAACTTACATGTTCTTGGATTGGGGTTCTTATTATTTGTTAATTTAAATAGAAATTCCAAAAGACAATGTTGGAAAATAGATCCGGATCCACCTATAAGAGTATACTAGACCCAAGATCCAAACCATTTTCAAAATTGAAGTTAAATGGGAGAGGGTAGTTTTGTGAATAACTTCCTCTCTCTCTCTCCCTGTAACTCCCTCTCTCGCTTTCCTGAACTCCTCCTCTTTTACTCTCACAACACCAACGTAGGAAAAACCCCCCCTTTTTTTTTTAAAGAGAAGACATGAATATACAATAAAGAGAAGGAAGGGAGAATGCATTCCTTTGCATATGCAGATAAGTGAGATTAAAAACATAGATTCTTCTCACATTGGGAAGAAAAAATAAAGAGAGGGTTTTTTTTTTGGAAGAATTGATCATCCATTCATCAAATAGCATTTGAATTGTGAATAATAGAACGTGATCCGATTTTGTGATATCTTCTCAACCAAGAATACTCAATCGCCAAAACAGGGAAGTAATTTTAATTCTATTTGGATTCAGAAATTCTTTACATGAAAAAATTATTTATTGGTTTGTTTTAAACTTTCATTGCTATTAGAGCATCTTTGGGTATTTCTTATCTCTTTTAGATGTTTAAATATGTAAAATGTCATATATAATGTTTAAAGTTCATTAATCTCAACTTGAAATATATTTAATGAAATGATCTCAATTTTACACAGTAGCATGCATATTCCATGAAGATTAAATTAGCCAAATTTAACATGTATTCGACGAGTATATTATGAAATATTTCAAACTCTAATCGAAATTTTTGTACCCATATCTTTTAAGATATTATATTTCATGGTTTTAAATTTACATGATTAAATTTGTGTCGAAAAATGCTATCCAACCATATAAAAAACACGAAAAATGATTAAAAATTAAGAGATATATGACCATTTGAAATTTGGATCGAGCTGTAGAAATTTTTATGAAATTAGGAAGATGATAAACAGTTTCTTGTGTGAATCTCACTCTCGACTAGGGCGAGTGAAGCCTACTTTTCACCCTATAGATATCTGATCTAAAATCGAGACTATCATTGAACTCAAAAGTATGAAAAATGGGTGCGTGGGGGCATGAGCAAAGCCTGTTTCAGCTAAAATTTTCACTGAAATAATTTTTTATTCTCTCCGATTTTTTAGTAATTTTTAATTTATTTTTCGAATTCGAAAAATAATTTTTATTGATTTTTTAAACTTAGAAATTGTTTAAAATTACAAAAAATTATTTCCGGTGTCAAAAAATTTTTGAAAATTTTTGTATGAATTTAGAAAATTATTTCCTTAATCTTGGCTACCTGGGTCGAAATTTTTTTTCGCACCCATTATTTATTTGTATTTTTACTTGTTATTTATATTTGAAAATTAGTTTTTCTAACATAAAATTATTTTAAATTTGAATAAATATTTTTAAAATAAATACTTTGAGATTTATTACAATACTATGGTTGGTTTTGTATCCAACCTAATATTGTTCCCATTTTCTAAGATAATGGTGATATTTGGACGCAATATTGAAGCTCTCTAGCTGCGAGTTAGAGAATTGAGAAGTTTAAAATGTTTGGTAAAATTGGGTCAAATATTGACTCATGAGATAGACTCATCTCACACTTTGTCAAATCATTTGAAGGAATAAAAACATTTGAAACTTCTTGAACTAGATCATTTCTTTGGGGGTGACATATACATTTTGAGAAATTCTAACTCTTTATTGGGTTAACATGGTTGATGAAATGATTGGTGAGAGAGGAAGCATGATTCTTGACAATCTAAGACCCATATTAATAGAAATATGGAGAGTAAAAAATATAGAGATCCAAATGAAGAAAATTCTATCTCAAAGTATAAAAGTTCTCCATATGTTGTAAGGAGATTTACTCATAGTGATGGATTATCTAAGCGAATTGTAAATATAATATCTCGAATAGATTTATCTTGAATCAAGATAATAAATTTGCATATTTTCTTTTACATGTTGTGGTTATTTATTAGAATCATGATCGTGTACAAGGAAAACTTTTAAGTTTTTAATATAAAGTTTCTATTGAGAATACGAATGAGTATGCTTATTGTTTTTTACATAATCATGTATGCAAAAGAAGACTAGGGTCTCTTGAATAAAATTTTGGATAGGTAAAATTTGAGTAATTTTCATCTAAAATTGAAATGTTATTTTAATACTTGGTGTACTTAAATGAAAATTTTGGATCGTTAGAATTTAAATAATTTTCATACAAAATTGTAATATTGTTTAAATACTTTGTGTATTTATGTGGGAAGTTTTTTGTTGGAATAATTTGAATAATTCTCACTTAAAACCTATTGAATTTTATAGTTTTAAATTAAATTTGTGATGATAATATATTAGAACCATAAATGATAATTGGGAATCTAGTAAATTTTCGATTTTATATCTAATGTTAACCTATCATGATTGTTAAATTTGAAGTACAAAATTAGGTATAATATGAACATTAGTACTTATGTCCACCTTCTTGAAATCCAAACCATAGCATCAAACCCTATTATTGCAGGTTTAAATAGAGATGACAAATTGAATGGCAACGATCATGAGATATGATGCCATAAAATGAGGTATGTCCTAAAAGAGCAAGAAACCTTGGAAGGTATCAAGCATGTCATGTAGGACCCTCGTGTGTGTAAATGCTGCCCCATAGAAGTGAGAACAAGATACTTAATAGGCATGAAAAAGTACAAATTCCACTACTTAAGTGATCTTGGTTAGCTCTATAATTGATGACAAAATTCCTAAGTGTGAGCAATATTTGATTGCTCGTCATTTGGATGTACTGTAAAGAGAAATATGGAGGTACCAACCTGACTCATCTTAGACAAGTAACCATAAAGTTTGATATCTACAAAAGGCAAAATAGTCATAGAATCAAATAGCATTTAAAGGTCATGTCTAACATTACAAGAGAGGAAAAAGTCGGCTAGTCATGTCCTTTTTGATAAACAAAAGTTTAAATCTTGATCCAATCCCTTTCTGCTAAGTGGAAGCACCTGAAAGTTAGTTTTATTCACAATAATAGTGTAAAAACTTTTTCGGATATTGCTCACTACGTTGAGTTTAAGGATGAGTGGTTTGGTGCTACAAGATCCACCGCTAATACTTTTGTTGCTAAGTCTAATTCCAAGAGAGTTTCGGCCTGATTGAAAGGAACTGGAACAAAAGCAAGTGTAGAAAGCAAACTAAAGACAGATCACAGAAGAATAACCTGGATATAAGAACAGACCAAGAGGAATTTGTGGATTTTCATCAAGTGCCTTCTGGTAGGAGATAGATTTATGTGAAGAATAATACAAAATTAGAGGTCAGAGGAGTTGACACTTGTAAATTGAAATTATAAAGTGGCCGAACTCTTATTTTGCATGATGCTCTCTACGTGTTAGAAATTTGACAGATTTTAATATCTGTTCTTATTCTTTTGAAATTTGGCTAGTTTTTTTTAACTTTAAGAGAAACAGGATGAATTTGTATTTAAATAACATGTACTTTAGTTTTGAACAAATTGTAAATGGTTTCATGATTTTTCAATGTGATAGATGAATGTTTAACTATCGTGTTGAACATTGTCTTGCCAATAAAATGACAAGAAAACCATTTGAAAAGATCATGCGGGCTGAATTTCCATTGCTATTAGTCCATTCAGACATTTGTGGTCCAATGAATGTGAAGGCTAAACGTGGACCTATATATTTTATTACATTCATAGATGATTTCATGCGATTTGTCCATATCTATTTGATTTCTCACAAGTCTAAAGCACTTGAATATTTTGGACCTTATATGTGCAACGTACAGAATCAAGTGGATAGGACAATAAAAGACTTTAGAACATATAGATGACATGAATATCTATCAGATCAATTTAAGGATCTCTATAATGAAAGAGGTATAATCTAACATTTGACCATTCCTTATACACCTCAGCAGAGTGGTGTCATAGTGAGAAGAAATAGAACATTATTGGATATAATAAAATCCATGGTGGCACAGGCTAACTTACAAATTTCCTTTTGGGGAGATGTCTTGTTAACTGCGACTTATATTTTGAACAAAATGTCTACAAAGCCAGTACCAATGACGTTATATAAACTTTGGACTGGTAGAAATCCATGTATGAATAACCTTAGACCTTGGGGATTGATCGTCTATATTTAAGATTGTTTTGATAAGTTTGAAAAATTGGATCCCCGTGAAAATAAAAGATCTTTATAAGATATTTTGACCAGTATAAAAGTTATGTATTCATTGGTAAACAAGAAGATGGTGCTATAGTAGAAATTGGATTGTGGAATATTACATTTCTAGAGAGTAAGTTTCTTAGTAATATTGACGTGAAGGATATATAGACTTTGTTTGAATTAATTAATTCATAAGATAGCCCTGTCCATTATGGACCAATGGAATCGCGAGAAATTAAGTTTGATAATGATTCTAGTGAAAGAGATTTAAACTTTAGCAATTCAACTGAGCTACCAACTCAAAACAGTCTAGAAAAGTGGTGCCCAACCGTTATTTTTTATATTAAAGGACATATATTTATTGTTTCTCTAAAAGATGAAGAAGAGTTTAAGAATATAGATAAACCTCTATCTTGTCTCACTAAGAATGAGTGGATAAAAATAATGAAAGAAAGGATTTGAGTCAAAGGTCCAACCATATTTAGAAATTGATTGAAATTATACCAAGGTCTTAAATTATTGAGAACAAGTGAGTTCTCAAAATGAAACATGGAGCAGATAAAACTATTGGGAGGTATAAGACTCAACTAGTAGCAAAAGATTACACTCAGCAAAAGAGTGTTGATTATGAGGAAACCTTTTCCCGATAGTGAGATTTACCTCAATTCACTTGTTGTTGGCAATAGTAGCTATTTTGGTTTTAGATTTATATTAGATGGACATGAAGATTGTCTTCCTCAATTGTGAACTTGAGGAAGAAGTGTGTATAGCACAACTAGATGGTTTTGTCATTAAAGACCAAGAAGACGGAATATGTAAATTGAATAGATCAATTTATGGTCTTAAACAGTTTTCGAGATAATGGTATTTGAGATTTCATAGAATTATGATCTCTTATGACTTTATCGTGATAGACGAAAACCATTGTGTCCATGTTGAGAAGTCCAATGACAAGTTTGTAATTTTATCATTATATGTCGAGAATATATTATTAGCCACAAATGATGAGAAGTATGTCATTTAAATCAAGAGATGGTTGTCCTCTAATTTTAAGATGAAGGGTATAGGTGAGGCAAATTGGGAATTAAAACCCATAAAAATCTTTCCAAGACATTATTAGGAATATCTCAAGAGTTTTGTATTGCAAAGATTTTGGAATGATGCAAAGTTGAACAGGGCTCTCAAGAATCTTGAAACCATATACTCGACACACAAATCATAGGGTTCTCATAATTAGCTCTCTCTTGATCAGTTTGTTTCATTTCTTTCGAAAACTGTTTTTTCTGACTTGAGTATCAGAGCTTCTCCCATCGGAGTACCCTCCGGCAGTCTTTTGTAGGTTTCACTCCAACACTACAAAACACCCATTCGAGTTAAAGGAGTTAGTATCTATGGAGTTGCAACCCACCTCTAACAAATTGGCATCGTCCGTGGGAAATAGACTAAGGCAGCTTTAATAGGCACCTCAAATTGTCGACAACCATGCCACTGAAAAGGAAAACCAGAACCACCTTGAGGACTATACCTACTGTGGACGGATGTACTGCTACCCCAATAGCATCCACTCATCCTGCTAATATCCTTGCTACTCTGTCTCGACCTCCTTGCCTAGAGGAAGCCTTATTGTCTGCACCTCAAGACCACTCGGTCTTGCCTCCTATTCCAGCGTTCCCAGAGAGGACCAACCATCCTCAACTTGAAAGGCTCAAATCCACAAAACAAAGCACGAGCAAGCAGCTACAAGGACTTAGCCATGCCCTCCGACCAGATGGATCTTTTTCAGGACGATCAGGACATGCACACTCTCGTTGGTTTACGCCTCGCCTGAATTATGAATCTTCGATATTCTCCCATCACGATCTTGATGATTTGAGGAGACAGGTAAACCAACTTATCATCGATGAGCTCAAATAAGCCAACACAAAGAAGAACGAAGCACCTCTTTATCCCTCTAGTTTGTTACCTTTCAATCCGAACGTCTCTTTAGAGTCGGTGCCTTGTGATATGCTTCTTCCTCCCATGGAGAGGTAAGATGGTATGACCGACCCTTGTGACCATGCAGCTCACTTTGTGACAGTGATAGTTTCGAGAAACATGACAAATATGGCTATGTGCAAGCATTTTCCTACCACCCTCAAAGGCAATACTTTAACATGGTTCAATTCGCTCTTATCACTCATTATCAAAAGTTTCTCTCAATTTCGGCAACAGTTTGAAACTCATTTTGTGATCAATCGGGGAGCCAAAAGAACTCTATTTCTTTATTGTCACTACGACAGATGGACGATAAGCCTTTAAGAGACTTTTTGGATAAGTTTAAAACCGAAATGATGAAGTTCTTAGTTTTGGATCATTCTATTACACTAGCCACCTTGCTTATAAGGCTATGCCCCTCAAGTAAGAAAACATCCATCACCAAAAACCCGCATTCTACCATCCAGGAGTTTTATACCCACACTGAGAAATATATAAAGGTCGAAGATGCAGAAGCATTCGACAAATGTTGAAACCGATCATCCCAATAGTAATGTAGCCGATCATCCTGATAGCCCTCACCGAAGAAATATGGATAGGGATTACAGACTCAGTGAAGGTTTAATACCTACACACCTTTGAACGATAACCCCGGTCAAGTCTTATTCTAGATAAAAAACAAACTCTATGTTTGGTGGTCTCCCCACTCCATGGAGGATGATGCCAAGAAAGATAAAACCAAGTATTGTCACTTCCATTGAGATTATGGTCACATAACGATCGAGTGCAGAGAACTCATGGATGAACTGTAATTCTTAGTTCGAAGTAAAAAACTACAAAAGTTCATCAGTGTGGAAAGGAGAAATATTCTCTCTCTTAATCGGCGTGTCCCACCACAGGAAAACAAATCGAATGAACAACCAATTGGCAAACCAACACACAATCGACCAAATGAGGTGATCCTCCAAATCTACGATGAATGCTCTCTTCATGAGCCCTATATCCCCAGCAGCGTCTTACCAACCCAAAGTCCAGATCATTAGAGTTATTCACGGAGGGATGAAACCGAACATATGATTTCATTTATTTTCTATATGACTGAAGTGTCTCTTCCTGCTCCTTAGGAAATACTTACAACTCACGTTGATAAGCAGCCTAAAGGAAAAAGACCGATTATTGGCTTTACCGATGAGGACTTGATAGGAGTTGATCCTAATCGACATGATCTTATCACTGTTACCGCCAAAATCGGCCAGTATGAGATGTGAAAAATCTTTATTGATCAAGAAGCAGGATATAATCTCTTTTATTGGGAACGCCTTCCAATGAATGGATTTCAATCAGACGTATCTCCAACCCCATGTAGAACCGGTCAAAGGGCTCTCTGGCGAATGAATATACTCTGAGGGTATTATCTCACTCCCAGTCACCTTCGGAGCGCTGCCAAACCATGCCACAGTTGCCACTATATTCAATGTGGTTAAATTTCTTTCGCTCTATAATGCAATCTTAGATAGGCTAGACCTAAATGCCATGGAAGCCCTGCCCAGCACAAATCACATGAAGGTTAAGTCCAGAACCCCTCTTGGTATCGGAACGTTGTCTTGAGATTCAGAAACTCCAACACCTCTGTCCAAGTGATCATGATTCCCTTGTAACCATAAGGTATGCCCTGATTATTCAGCTTTAAGTTTTCATATCATTACAATGGTATTTCCTATATTTCGTATTCACAATCAACATGTGTATATTCTATCATTTGATTACTAACGAACGAAATGTGTTATCAATAAGGGATATGACTCCCAGAAAGATAGACATTATACATCCCATCATTTGATTTTTAACGAACAAAGTATGTAGTTAATAAGGGATATGACTCCTAGAATGGTAGGCATGACCGATCCTATCATTTGATTTCTAACTAACGAAGTGTGTCGTCAATAAGGGATATAACTCCTAGAAGTGTAGCCACAGCCCATCCTATCGTTTGATTCCCAATGAACAAAAGTGTGTCATTAATAATGGATATGACTCCCAGAAGGATAGACACGGCCAATCCTATCGTTTGATTCCTAACGAACGAAACATATCGTCAATAAGGGATATGACTCCCAGAAAGATAGACACAACCCATTTTATCGTTTGATTCCTAATGAATGAAGCGTGTCATCAATAAGAGATATGACTCCCAGAAGGGTAGTCACAGCCCATGCTATCAAATGATTTTCTAACAGATATAGTACACACCCCAAATGAATAGGCCTTGCTCAATCAGCCAAATGATCTCGTGTGAATATAGCACGTTCCTCAACAAATCCTATCGGTGACACAAACAGAGGCATACAAATAAAACCTACCTTCTCTACTCAAACGATTAGGGAAATGTCTCATTATAATAACACATACAAAATGAAACGACATGCAAAATTCTCCATTAGAAGTCCAACAATACAAAAGTTATACAGAGTCAGGGGAAGCCGGGGGAGTGCAAGGACCTCCCAAGGAGGAGACTTTACAACTGTTTGGGCCACAACTGACTCTATAGGAAGACTAACCGGATTAGTAGGGGCCAAGCCTTGACCCGATGCCTTTTAACTAGCAGCTCCTTCATCAGATGGCAAGGCCCTAGCCAAATCTGCTCGATAAACTATCTCTTTGATGTACTTTAGCCTTTCAGTCAATTTGCACCGGGAATACCAATAGATTTCGGTATTCCTAGTGAAAGATTCCAAATCTCGATCACTTTTTGCTCTGTGGCCTGAAGTGATTCCTTGCACATCTGAGCTAGCATCTCAGCAGTTTCTAAACATGCCTCACAAACCTTTGCTCCAATCTCTAGCTCCTCGCAATGTTTTTGAGACAAGTCTAAGGCGAGCTGCAAACGCCTTGATCTCTTCATCCTTCTTGATAAGTAAGGTGTTGGACGTCCTCTACGCTTCTGTGTCTTTCTCCCTCTGCTCAAGGGTGTCCTACAGTGCTAAGACCTAACTACCAACTGATTGGCACGTTTCTCCAAATGCCTTACCATCTGCTTCCTCCGTTACTTTTGGAACTCTAACAGAACCATTGTCTAGAGAAAAAAACCAGATCAATTGAAGGCAACACGGGATAAGTCGAGAAGAACAGAGGATAATACTACCAAGCCTAAAAACTGAAGAGCCTTGTTATCCTGTTCAAGTGACATCTTGTTCAGTTCCAACTCTAAACGATGGAAATCAACCTGATCAGCTATGCAACTTTCCTCAGTTAGGTCGATATAGCTGTACCGATTGTCTCCTATGTAGATTGCAACCGTACCTCTTTCTTTTGAGCCCTTCCGATCGTCAAAAGATCGGATGGGAATAGAAGGAGGAAGAGTATTCCCATCAATTGCCTTACGTTTCCCCTGGTGCAGGGGCTATAAGGGAATGACAAACGAAGGCCCAGACATTTCCTTTACACCCATAGCATGAGCGTCTGATTCCTCCAATGGTCTCACCTCTATAGTCATTGTATTAGCACCCTCAAGTTCCTCTACCTCAGGTGCCTCCTTCACAGGGATATCTTCATCAAGCTCGCCAACTGATGGGGATGCATGTTTGTCAAATGCCAAGCTATTAGCCCCTCTGATCCAATGGCCACCAGTTTGGAATGTCTTGATGAAGTAGGAGGTACATGCTCTCTGACGTCTCCGGTTTCCTCTCTCTGTACCGAAGACTCTAGCAGTTGGACCTTTCTCCTCTTTGACGAAAGAGGCATGGCTTTTGATAACTAGCTCTAGGTGCCTTATCCATTTCCCTTGAACGTCTCTTTGGGTTCGGTCTCAGTTTGCTTATTGGTCATGATGTCTTTCAAGACAGCATCCCCTGAAGAAAACAAAACATCAACGAGTTCTTTCACTCTCCTCTTTACTAGAAGGGGTCTTTCGATCTTTTTCTTCTCCCTGATTAGCAAACCTGCCAAGGACAACATTTGGTCTTCCACAAGAGTATCCACCCAGATGTTCCTCTGAGTAGATGTGCAGTAGTTGCCAACCGAATGCACAAACCTGGAATGACGAAAAGGAGCTGAAGGCTTTAACCCCAAACGATGGTTTCCCATCGGCCCTAGGTAACGCGGGTATGAGATCTCGATTCAAAAATTTTATGAAAAAATATTTATGCATCCAACTCTTATTAATCGACCATTTATAGTAAAACCTCCGGTTGGATTTGAGCCGGGTTTACAGCCTATACCAGCCTCGAGTAAAATCCTTACTCCCACATCTTTTTAGTGAAAAGATGGCTGATAGAATTTCAAAATTAAAACGGAGATAACAAAACCCTAATAGTGAAATTATAGCAACAACCAAATGCCAAGAGCTGGGGGGAAGCCTTGTCAAAAATATGTTTTAATGAAGTAACACCTCCCCAATTGGACCAGTGTATGGTATTTTTAGGCCGTACTTCACTGACTATTTGTATATCGAGACATAACCCTCCAAAGCCCTATTAGCCCTACCCTTATCTGTGTTTGTGGCTAACACAAGGGCATAATCGTTTCCCCGCAACATATTAGTTTGAACCTCCCGGAGTTTCTCGTCTGTCATCGTACTTCTAATGTCTCTGATGCCTTGATAAGTTTGAGACGAAGAACCCTTAACCATTCTCTCGAGAAAATTTTTCCTTACGAAGGGTTAATTCACAAAAAAATAAGACTGTTAAAAGAAAAATATGAAAGTACTCGATCAACTCAGACATCACACTTTATAAAGTGTATGGAAGATGATTCACGGGACCCAAATCTACACGTGCCGCATCAAAAGTTTTGCAGCTTTTCAATTCCTATGCAATGACCACTACTCATGACGTCTTTCTCATAGAACGATACCATGAGTCGGGAGTAAATGATAGGACACAACCCAAGGGCTCGTTATAACAGAACCCAAAATCTTATAAGCCCAAGATCCAATGAGCATCCCACACCCAGATGTGTTAGCAATTAGGGATATATCTCTCTGAAGGGTAGACACAGCCTGACTCCTTGATTAATCTCTATCAGTAACAACCTAATCAGCTCAAGGCCCTCATTGGCATTCGGTAAAATCCCCTTGTTTCATGACCGTCAGTCTCGATAGGAAGCTAGGTGTCTGGATGGCCTATCCTCATCAAGTTAAGGTAATATTTAATTAAGATTTGTATAAAAGTTTATTTCCTATTCGGCTATGAAGTGTACTTCTTGGATAAGGAAGGGGATCATTCAAAATCAAATCAATAAGGAAAGAACCTCCTAGAGTTATTAAATTTCCTAAGTAATAAAGATTAAAATCATTTGAGAATATTTAACTATGGAGTTACGAGATCTCAGGACGTCCCCATAAGAAAACTAAGGTTGAATTGCCCTGAATACACACGGTTCACAACAAGCTGATTTATAAAAACACTCTACATGCCATTAGCCAGGTACGCTTTCTTAGAACCATACACTCGACACACAAATCACAGATCTCTCTCTCTCATACTTAGCCGTTTCCTGCTCAGTCTATCTTATGTCTTTCGAAAACTGCTCTTTCTCGCTAGAGCACCCTTCGATGGTCTTTTGTAAATTTCACTCCAACAATTTCAATGTATATTTCACACCGCAAGGTGCCATATATTACTAATAAAATAATACAAGAACTCGACCCAATTTGGACGTAAACATCACAAGCCTCTGTTTTGTTGCCTTGATTTAGAACTATTAATCGGTATCCAGATTCATATTCTGATTAATCCAACTTGAGCGCTGCAAGGGCCATTTATTGAAGGCGGCTCTCTCAATATAGTATTTTATATTCCCAAGTTTCAAATTCAAGATTTAATTAAGAGACTAGTACCACATCCCACTAGATCGATTATCCATTGGTTCACAGGCCTCTTATCCAACAAAGGTTGTATTTAATGTTAAAAATTTATTAAATATAATGATAACTTTACACTTGACATACACTACAAAAAAAACATGGGTTTAATAATGGAAATTTTAAAAAAATTCATCGCTAATTTGTTTAGAGACGAATTTTGCGACGAAAAAATTTTCGTCGCTAATAACGTGTTACGAAAATTTAGCGATGAAAAACAAAATATTCATCGCAAAATTAGCGACGAATAATAATTTTATCGCTAAATTTAGGGATGGATTATGAAATCCGTGGTTAAATTTAGCGACGGTTCCTAAAATCCGTGGTTAAATTTCGCAATAGATTATGGAATTCGTGACTAAATTTAACGATAGATTCGAAATCTGTGATTAAATTTAGCGACGAATCCTGAAATCTGTAACTAAATTTAGCAACGGATTTCAATTTAGCAATTTATATTTTTAATGTAGAACCCTCCCGCGTGTCTGCCCGTCTCTACTCATGCCTGCCCACCTGATCGTGCCCGCCAGCGCACGCAACTGCTTGCCTGCCCATGCCTGCGCCCCTTCTGCTTTAATTTTTTGCATAAAAAATATACTTTTACCCATATTCGAACTTGGGTTCAAGAGGATATTTTGACTATTTTAAACCACTATGGCACATTAACTAATCTGATATACTTTTTTTTTTTATTTCTTTACTTTTCTTTCTAACTCTTGTCATTAAAAATATAATTCCCTAATTTAATAAAAATACAAAATACAAAATTATATTTAATAAAAACACAAAATTATATTTAATAAAATTACAAAATTATATTTAATAAAAATCAATACCCTAATTTAATAAAAATAAAAAATAAAAAATTATATTTAATAAAAACATAAAATCATATTTAATAAAAATCAATACCCTAATTTAATAAAAATATAAAATACAAAATTATATTTAATAAAAACACAAAATTATATTTAATAAAATTACAAAATTATATTTAATAAAAATCAATACCCTAATTTAATAAAAATACAAAATACAAAATTATATTTAATAAAAACATAAAATTATATTTAATAAAAATCAATACCCTAATTTAATAAAAATACAAAATTATATTTAATAAAAACACAAAATTATATCTAATAAAAATATAAAATTATATTTAATAAAAATCAATACTCTAATTAGCGATGAATTTAGCGACGAATATTTTTTTGTGGTTAATTAGCTACGACTTTACCCACGAATCCGATAATCCATCGCTAAATTTAGTAACGGAAAAGTAATCCATTACTAAATTTAGTGACGAAAAAGTAATCCGTCACTAATTAGCGACGGATCTAGTAGTCCGTCGCTAAATTTAGCGGCGAACAAGAAATCTGTTGCTAAATTTAGCGACAGAAAAAAAATCTGTCGCTAAATTTAGCGATAGAAAACTAATCCGTTGAAAATAAATAAGCTTGCGATGAAACTTGTGACGAAAAATTCTTTTTATTCACCATTTTCAATGAATTTAACAATAAATAAGCTATTTGCGATAAAATAAGCAATGCAAAAGTAGTTTTTGGAAATTTATAACAAAATTTGAAATTTTTTTAAGATTATGATTGATAATATTTTCAATATGTACAACTTTCTTTACCTAATCTTTAGAAGAATTGTTCGATATCCACTGTACTCTTGCATTTAGTACAAAGATAAAGTATATGCTTATATAATTAAAATTCTACTATAGTATATATTAGTATTTGATTGTCGAAAATTCTATTATTGTACTCTTGAATTATTTATTGTCAAAATTTGTCAATTTAGTGAGAATTATAACATTTGCTATGTATTCAACTCGATTTTCTTACTCAGAAAAAGTCAAAAAGAGAGACACGGTTGAAAACATTTTATAATAGAGTGTAGAAAGAATTTAGTCATGAAATTAGTTACGAATATCTAAGTACAGTAAAAAAATTAGCGACAAATTTAGCAACGAATATTTTTTATAGTTAATTAGCAACGATTTTAGCCACGAATCCAGGTTTCCGTCGCTAAATTTAGCGATAAATATATTTTCATTGCAACTTAGCGATGATTTTAGTCATGAAATTGTTTTATGGCTAATTTATGATGAATTTAGCTACAAATATATTTTCATCACTAAATTTAGCGACGAAATATATAATTCGTGGTAAAATTTAGCCACGAAATTCACTTTTGTTGATAATTAGTCACGAATTGAGTTATGAAAATTCATTCGTAGCCAATTAGCCATAAATTTAGCGATGAAAATTCATTTGTGACTAATTAGCTATGAATTTAGTCACGATTATCAAGTTTGTTGCTAATTTTGCCACGAAAATTTTTTCGTCGCAAATTTCATCGCTAATTAGCAACGACTTTAGTTTTTGTTGCTAAATTCATTGATAAATTTCGTCGTTAAAATTGTGTTTTTTTTTTTTTGTAGTAATGTCTGGTATGAAACAAAAATTTTAAAGGAAAAAAAATTATAATTGTAATATTTTAAGAAGTAAATATTATTCCCATAATTTTTTCATTCTTCCCCTTTTGCTGATCAATTGAACAAATGTTACTCTCATAATATACATGTCACTTTGTGTTTTATATTAGTAAAAAAATAAATAAATAAAAATAAATTTTCTTTCTTTAAAACTAAACAAAAAATTAAATTTTGCTTCCTTTTAAAGCTTTCCTCTCTAATAAAACTCAATTTAATTTTTTCTCTCTAAAACTAAATTTTATTAGTTCTATTTTCTCCCTTTGCATTTGCTTCAATTTTTCTCCCTCTTAAAAAACCAAATTTATTTTTCTCCCTAAAACTAACATATTAATTTTCTCTATAAAATAAAAAATATTATAAATATTGTCTTTGTAATCACATAGTTTTTTAATTTTCTCCCTTTAAGAAAACCAAATTTATTTTTCTCTCTCTAAAATTAAAAACATTGGTTTTTCTCTCATAAAAGAATTTAATTCACTTTTTTCTTTCTTTAAATACATTAATTTAAAGTTCTCTATGTAGGGAAACCTAATTTAATTCTCTCTCTAAAAATTAATTCAATGCACATTTTCTTTTTCTAAACATATCAATTCGAATTTTTCTCTAAATATATTGATTTAAGTTTTTTAAACAAATCAAATTTCCTCTTTCTCTCTCTAAAATTAAGTACATTAATTGTATCTCTAAAAAAATCAATTTAATTCATATTTATTATATATATTGATTTTAGGTTTTTTGTCTTGAAAAAAAAGCATATTAATTTTCTATCTAAAAATAAACTTATTTTGAATATTACCCCTTTAAATAGATTGATTTTTAATTTTCTCTCTAAAAAATAATATGATTTACATTTTCACTCTTCAAATGCATTTATTTAAAAAAAATATTTATTTTCCTGTTTGTTATTGTACTCTTCACTAGGGTAAGGGCGAAATGTTACCCCATGGAAATTTAGGGGGGATAAAAGTATGAAAACTTCACATTCTCCAAGGGAAAAAATTTTGAGGGATAATTATTTTATCTCATTTACCCCACCTACCAAACATTTTCCAATGTTTTCAAAATCTCCACATTTTAGTGTCAAAATTTTGCTATAGTGAAGCAAATGGTATAAAGGGAAATAAAATAATTTATTATGCAAAAACTATAAAGGAAAGAGGAAGAGGTGGATCCAAAACCCTGCCTCTAAGAAAGTTGAAAAGAAAGCTACATAGAAAATTTCAGATTTCCATATTCCTGCAAATGTGTGCTCTTCAAAATTGTTTAAAAGAACTAGTCAACCACCATATCTTACAGCTCCAATATGCTAATAATGATCACAATAAGCTTCACACCTCAAAATCTAAATACCAACAAAACTAAGATGCATTGGGTTGTAACAGGCTACTCAAACAAAACAAACCAATTAGAGTGGACGGTATGTGTTTCCTTGATTGCTAAGTAAATAAAATATAAATCATATTCATGCATTTATGATCATTTGACACATTTTAGTGATGATAATTAAAAAAAAAATCAATCAAAAGAATGAGAGAAGAAAGCAAATAATGTCTACAAGAACTTGATATATTAGGTTGACGAGAGGAAATCAACAATAATTTCATGAGTATATGGGCCCTTAAAGCACATTAAGGTAGTGATGAATTCAAGAAAATTTTAAAAACTGCGTCCGTAAGGATCCATCCTGACATCCATACACGAGAACTTGTAAACTAATCTAATTTTATTTTTTACTTGATAGAAAATGGGCATCGGGTCGCTCATGAGGGCTTGACATGACCCAACTCATTTTGTTTGAATTCAAATAATAAGAGGGAGAGAGGGAGGGAGGGAGAAGTTTTTTTTGGAGAAAACTATTTCTCAAGTTCCCCCCTGCCCCTCCATTTTGAATTTTAAATGAGTGGTTTTTTAAGAAGGACTAAGATAATGAACATTAAAGAGTTGAAAAAAATATTATTGAAAAAGTGAAGCATTGTATGATCATTTTGAAAAGATTAAACCACATTTGATGGCATTTGAATTGTGAAAATTGATGGCAATCATGATTCTCAAGATCTCAAGCTTGAATCACTAATTTTTCTTTGATATATGGCATTCAAAATCTAGCCACATTTCATGGAATTTGATGGCATTTTGAAAAAATGTAATCATGATAGTTTTGGAACCATTTACATACCAATATATCAAAGAAAAGTTAGTGATTCAACCTTATGATCTTGAGCATCATTATTACATTTTATATATGAAAATATAAGATTCGAATTTAAATTCCAACATTGATATCAAAGTTGCATAGGTTGTTTTCTTAATTTTTTTATATTGGAAATTGATATAAACATGCATGCAAATATCATTTTTGAAAAACAACTCGAATGCATAAATTTTTTATAGGTCGTTAACGGTTTGTTATGGATGATGAAATACCCTCACATTTTTTATAATAACATGTTTATACCATGAGGAATGATTTCATGTAATATCATGCTTATATGTTTGGTATTTTGAGAGATATTCACAACCCTAACCAAAAATTAAAGAATTCATTTCTTTTCGTATAATGAGTTTGATGATATGCTTTTTATGTGGCTAGATTTCTTGTCAAAAATACTTTCTAACTATAGAAAGAATGCAAAAAATGGTTAAGAAATGAGAAAAATATATGTATTTGAAGATAAGGTCAAATTTCAGGAAAACTCTGAAATTTTGAAGAAGATGAATATTAATTGACACTCTCCCACTCTCGACCACATGTGCATGAGACTCAAACCCTATGCCATAGGTGTCTTATCTAAGAACGAAGACCACCATTGGATTAGAAAATATCGAAAATGGGATAGCCAAACTTTTATTGTCTGAAACTGCTAGGAAGGTGGTGCATAGAGTACACTTGCCAACTGGTACAGTGGGCGAGTGGTGGCACATGGCTTTTACATGCCAAAACAGCCCACATGTGTGGCATGTGGGAGCACGTGAAGGTCTTGATCCGGTTAAAAGTTTTATGGAAATATTTCTTATTTTTCTATGGATTTTATGTAATTTCTAATTTATTTTTCAGAGTTAGAAAATAATTTTTATTGGTCTTTAAATTTATAAATTGTTTAAAATTACAAAAAAAAATTATTTCCAATCTTGAAACAATTTTTGAAAATTTTTGTATGAGTTAAGAAAATTATTTTCTTAATATTGGTTATCTATCTAAAAAATTTTTTACACTCTTTTGATTTATACTTATTTATTTATGAATGAAAAACAAGTTTTTTTAAACACAAAATTAATTAGAAATTGAGTATATTCTATAAAATTGCTGAGATTAATATGATTAGAAACTCATTTATTTGAGAACCACATTAATCAAAATGTGAAGGGCCAAAAACATAGAAATCAAGATGAAGATATTATTATTACTTGGGATAAACAGTTCTAACCCTTGTACCATAAGGAGGTACACTCCTAATGATTAATTTTTAGCAGAAATGATTAATATGTTATTTCAAATATATATGTCTAGAGGAGAGATATTTTCGTTTGCATTATTTTCTATGAAAGATAACTGAAATGTACCATGATTGAAATACAATCTAAAGGGAAGTGAATAGGTTGTATGACATTTTTTTTATGATCTGAAGATTTTTTAGTTCATTGAAAATGATTGTAAAATGAAAAAGTATAAGAATGAAGAAAAACTAAAGGCACACAAAATTTTATAGTGGTTTTACCAATCTAGTGCTCATCCACTTTTAGACTCTGCTTGGATTTTCATTATTTGCAACCCAAATAGTACAACAAACTTACTTCCTGGTGCAAGTTGAGCCTTTATACTTTCCTCACAAAACACTATCTAACCTCTCACAAGTTATTTCTCTTTCTAAACCCTAGACCAAGAATAACCTTTCTGGTCCTTGAACTTTATGTATAGGAGAAGAGCAAATGTTACATTGAATGTAGTTAAGACTTCAGAAATAACGAATTTAAAGCACAGACAAAGAATTTTTTAAAAGATTTGAAAAACATAATGTGTTTCGTTTAGAGCTCATGACATTTCTTTTTGTCTTCCTTTTTCTTCTTTTGTATTTATCTGTAAGTTGTTGAGAGTCATCGTAGTGGATTTAGATTTGAATGTTATTCATTAATCATCTATCCGTCTCAATTAATGTTGTATTAACCGTTCGTCTGTGTAGCCAACAAGAAATTGCTTTCTTTTTACTTTTGTAACCTGTTGTTTTGCTTAACCAGTAAAACATCTTGCTTTGTTGCATAAGATCATTAGAGCTCACAAGCATTTAATCAGACTAACTCAGGTGATTTTATGTTTAACATAGTTAATCAATGCTCAAAATCCATGTGTTGAATATTTTAAAATTTAAGTCCTCTGAATTTAGAGAGAATTCAATGAGGGTCAACTTGATCTTCTTCATAGGTCAACTCATTTTCAAATTTGCTCAGTTATGGACAAAAGATGTCAACCTCTCATATTGTTAGGTTGACCCATTAATAGTGTAGGTTGACTTATTTTCTTATAATGTTGACCTATGTTCTGTATTTGTTTGCCTTTATTGTGTTATGGTTAGCTTATCCCAAGCCTAGTTTGATTTATATGCTGTATCAAATGAATTCTAGATTTCTTAGGTCGACTTGCATGTTCTAGGTCAACATGGCTAGGTGTGTTAACCAATTTTCACTCCTTGTGTTGACTAATTTGTGTTTCTATTAGACTTATCATAAAGTAGGTCAACATTCCTTAGTAATATTTTAGGCATGGGTCGACTGATTTGAAAACAGATCAACTCATAAAGGCTTTAGGTCGACATGTTTATAAACACTCTCTCTAATTTTGGTCTTAGGTCAACATGAAGATTCTCAATGGTTAACTTGTAGGTTCTAATAGGTTGACATATATGTTCTAATGGGTCGACATGTTGTTTCCAGACTTGCTTTCTAAGGCTTAAACTCTAATAGGCTAACATGCTTTGTAATTATGTTGACTTGCATTGCTTCAAAACTAAACTTATTGTGCTCAGGTCGACAAGTGCATTTAATAGGTCAACTTGTGTTGTTAATAGGTTGACTTAATATTTCTAGGTGTACATAGGTCGACTTATTTTTGGTTATGTCGACATGAGATGATACAGAATGAGAGTTAACATGTTTTAGGTTGATATGTTGCTTTAATAGGTCAATCTGTGTTTCTAATGGGTCGACCTATGCTTCAAATAGGTTGACATGTATTGTTTCAGATTTTTGGGTCGACATGTTCATCCAATTGGTCAACCTATTCATGTAATAGGTTAACATGTCTTAAGGGCGGGTCAACTTGAAGTGTTTCAAAACTTAGTTTCTAAGAGCTTCTTGTTCACAAGTTGATAGGTTTGCATGTCCATAAATCAAGTCAACTTGTTTGTGGTCTGACCTTATTTCAGGTTGACAAGTAAACATATCTGTAAGTTAGATCGACTTGTTTTTGGTCTGATCTTATTTCTTTAGTAAATATCATTTAAATAAATGTCAAGTTTTATCATTTGAGTTTTATATTTTTATTTATTTAAGATATTACATGTACAACAACAACAACAATCTGAATTTGAATCTCAAATTTTAGATTGGCCATTTAAAAGATAAACATAGGATAAAGGAAAAAAAGAAAAACATAAAATTAAAGTTTAAAAACAAAAATAGAAAAAATAATACTAAAAAATAAAAATAATAAAAAACTATTCTTAGAAACTTAAAATAATAAAAGAGATGATTTAACTGTTTTGGATTCTCTTACGTCACTCATTTCTATCTAAAATTATCTCCTCAACTAAACTTTTGACATTCATACTTAAGATATTACATGTAAATAAGTAAATACCCCCATTTGGATTCAATAAAAAATGTTTTAAAACTTAATTTTTTAAGAATAAAAAGTTAACTTTTCTTTCAAAGAACAAAATTTCAGTTTTGATTTTTCAATTCAATTTGGATACATTTTTTCAGATAGTTAATAACTTGGAAAATTCTAGAAAAATAGGTTTATCTAATTGATATATAGGGAAAAAACACCTCCATTTTTAATTCTCATTTTTTTGATATTTCAAACATCTATATTTTCAAGTACTTTGCCTCCGATGAATTAGTCAACTCTAGGTTTTCAATATCTTAAGTATCTTATTTCTTATCCATCTTACTTGCTTGAGTCGCACTATTATCCCACTATTAATAATAGTTATTTCTCCTTACTATGGGACTTGATTTGCTCTTCAATGTTCTTAATCATTCGACTAACTTGTGGGATCTGTCAACTATCTTTGTGCACTAGTGAATCAAGTTGTACATATGACGTGTCGACTACCCTTATGTATTGGTGTCGACTTTCAAGCCTTATGTTCATCTAGTGAGTGGACTAGTTTAAGTGACATGTTGACTACTCCCAAAGTTTCAACTAATAGTCCCCAAATTCTTTTCTTAATCAATCTAATTATGTTTTACTTATTATCAATACCTATCAATATGTTAACAATGATCATGTTTTATGAAAATTTGTAAGTATGACGTGTAAAGTTTCTATATATTTTTTTTAAAAATAATGAATTGAGAATGTTTACTTATATGCATGATTTTAATATTTTGATAGAAATACATGCATATATAATCATAATTATATGTGAAAAGATGTGTTTTTATATTACATGATTCAAATATTTTGTGTATTTGAGTAAAAGATTTGGGGTAGATAGAATTTAAATAATTATCACCTAAAATTTATTGAATTTTGTTACAATAAATTAAATTTATAATGATCAAATATTTGAATTATAGATAATGATTAGGAATTTTGTGAACTTTAGTCTATACCTTATGTTGATTTATCATAAATGTTAATTTTTTGTACAAACTTATATGTATATTAAATCAACATTAGCACTTAATGATCATATCATAAAAATCGAAATCATGGCATCAAAGTTTATAATAGCAAATCTTGATAAGGTTGACATTGGATAGCCACAAATAGGATATTTGACACTATAAAATTTGGTTTGTGCTGGAAGAGAAAAACTTCTTAGAGGACATTATTCAAATCATGTTAGACCCTATGTCTACTTAGTAATGATGAGATCAAGAGGCTTACCAAGCTTGGGAAAAGAGGATTCCACTGCTCGGGCTATCTTGGTTGGCTGTGTGATTGATGATCACATTCACAAATGAGAGCAATATCTTATTGCTCATTATATCTAGGTGTATCACAGGGAGAAATATACAGGTACAAGTGTAATTCATTTGAGATAACTGATTATCAAGTTTGATACTTACAAAATGATGTTAATCATAGTATCAAACAGAATTTGAGGATCTTGTTAATCTTGATAAGAGAGCTAAAGTTAGCTGGCCAAGTTCTCTTTGATGAGCAGCAAATTCAAATTTTAATCCGATCTTTTTCTAATGAGTAAGAGCACTTGAAAGTCAATTTAACTTACAACGATAGTATTATGACTTTCTCTAATGTTACTTGTCATGTTAAGCCTGAGGATAAGTGACTTGGCACTACAAAATCCATTACTAGTGCTTTTGTGGCGGAATCTAGTTCCAAGAAAATTTCGAGCTTTAAGCATAAGAGGAATTCAAACAAAGGCAAGAAAGGGACCATGATTGGATAAGGGTTTAAGAAGAGTAATACCAATCACAAGATTAAACGGTTTGAAAAGAAAAAGAGTAAGGGAAATTGAAATGCTACAATTGATAAGCTTTTTGTCATTTCCCTCATAAGTTCCCGAACTGAAAAAGGTAGCACATAATAATGCTTCCTTGAGTGTCGAATATGTCTCTAGTACTATTTTTCTGTCTGAATTTTATCTTTTGTGGAAGACTTAGGAAGAATAGACCATGCAACGAGAGACCATAAAGCGTTTGTGGATTTTTGTCAAGTTCTTTCTGACACAAGATGAATATTTATAGGGAATAATGGGAGGGGATATGTTAAAGGGATTGGCACTTGTGAACTTGAATTACAAGGTAATCAAACTCTTATTTTACATGATATTCTTTATACACCAGAGATTCAATGAAGTCTAACTTCTATTGTTGTTCTTCTAGGACATAGCTTTAGTTTGAATTTTTGTCGTAATATGATTAATACTTATCATGATGATATGTATTATGGTTCAGACATCTGAGAAATGGTTTTCTGTTGTTGTATTGTGACAGACAAATATTTAACTATCATATTGATCATTCTATTTATTTAAATATTTGTACTTCTAGCAATAAAAATATTGATGTTAACATATGAAATGTTAGACTTGGTCATGTTAGGCAAAATAGGATAATTCGATTAATAAAAACTGAACTATTATCTTCACTTACTAAAGTTGATTTGTCTACTTGTAAACATTGTCAGGCTAATAGAGTGAGATAAAAACCATTTGGAAATGCTATGAGGGCTGAATTTCTATTACAATTAGTCCATTCTGACATTTGTGATCCAATAAATGTGAAGACTAGACATAGAGTTTCATATTTCATTATATTTATAGATGATTTTACATGATTTGGTCATATCAATTTGATTTCTCAAAAATCTGAAACATTTGTATACTTTAGACGTTATATGAATGAAGTAGAGAATCAAATAGATATGACAACAAAAACCTAAATGATAGAATGAGGACTTGAATATCTATAAGATCTATTTGAGGATTTATATAATGAAAATGGATGATTAGACAATTGACTATTCCTTATACACACCTTAGGGGAATGGTATTACTAAAAGAAGGAATAAAATATTGTTAAATATGATAAGATCCATGATGATGCGAGCTAATTTGCCTATTTCCTTGTGGGGAGTCACATTGTTAGCTATGACCTACATTTTGAATAAAATGCTTTCAAAATCAGTATCTACTATACCATATGAATTTTGAACTAGTAGAAAGTCAAATCTGAATAATTTCAAACCTTAGGGATTGGCCACTTGTATATTCAAAACTTTTTCTAATAAGTTTGGAAAGTACGTATTGAGTAAAATGTGTTTTGATGATAATTAAATGTAATAGAAAATATTAGAATTAATTAAACCAAAAAGTTGGAAGATTAGAAAAGCTATCAGAACCAATATTGATAAAAGCAAGTCGAACTGCATAGGAAAGAAGTCGATATGCACTATAGACCTGTCTTATACTTAAGGAAAGAAGTCGACTAGTTTATAGGACAAGTCAACTCAACAAGTTTTTGAATTAATCCAACTTTGTTACCAAATCAACCTAAGATAGAGATTTGAAAAAAAAGTACAGAACTAACCAAGTCAACCTAGATAGTTTGACAATTTGACAGGATGAAATCAAGTCTCCGAAGATAATCTTTGTAATATCACAAGTCGACTTACATAGGAGACCAAGTCAACCTGAGAAATGCAAGTCTAAGGTGGCGTTTGGTTCACACTCAAGAATCAGAATCGGAATCAGAATCAAAAACTTTAAAATTTGGAATTGGAATCGAATTCCGATATTAACTATTTGGTTCAAATTCTGGAATGAATTTGATTATCATTATTGATGTTTGGTTTATATGTCTTTTGGAATGAAAATCATTTGATTGTCAATTTTATTTTTAATAAAAAATATTTTAAAAGTAACATTTTTAAAATTTTGTTTTAATTTCTAAAATTAAAATTAAAATTATAGTTTTAATAAAATTTTTAAAAAATAAAAATTGTAAAATTTTTAATGAGAAAAAATTTTATTTACAATTTTTTAGACCATTTTCAATTTTAAATCTTTTTTTTAGAGAAAACAATGAAAAAGAAATTTCATCATAAATTTTAGAAATATAATTGTCAATTTTTTAGATTACTTTTAATTTTTTTAATTTATAATATTTTTAAATAATTTAATTTATAATATTTTTAAATTATTTTTTTAATTTATCAAAAAATTTAATTTATCAAAATTTTTTAAATTATTAAATTAAAAAAATTATTTTATTAAAAAATTGTTTTTGATTAAAAAATTTAATTTGTAATATTTTAAAATTATTTTAATAAAATGTTTTGATAAAAAATAATATTTTTTTATTTTAAAAAATTTAAAATATTATTTAAAATATTTTAATTAAAAATTGTTTTTAAAAAAATAATTTAATTTATAATATTTTTAAATTATTTTTTATTTTAAACCACCTTTTGTAAGGAAAAAGAAAAATATTCAATTTTTTTTTCTTGGATTTCATCCATGGGTTTCATTTGAAACCCATCAATTTACTTGAATTTCACAAAATCCATACTTTAAGGGTTTCATTCGTATACCTTCATTCTCATTCCATTAATCCAAATAACTTATATGGATTTCATTCCGATTTCTGAAATCCTTACCCATTAACCAAACATCCCCTAAGAAGTTCAATACTGCAAAATTTTAAGTCGACCTATGAGAAGGATAAATCGACCTAATTATAGCTTAGAAATGAATTTGAGTCAATCTAGGTAAGGAACAAGTCGACCTACTTCACCAAATAGACCAAAGCTAAATCGACCCACATATATTGTGTAAGGATTGAAGAGTCGACCTAAAAATTTACCAAACCAACCTAGATTCAGAGGATTAGTCGACTCATCACATAGAGAAATTTAGGCATGTGCATAGTTGTTATGTCTTTTGCTAATAAAGTGTGAGTAGCTCTTTTAAGTAACTAAAGATGCTAGTTGGTTTGATGTTTATGCATGGTTTTATGGGATGCCAAGATATCTTGCATAGTTGTTTGTAGACATAATAAGTTAGGATGTTAATTTAGTTATTTGGATGTTGGGCGGACTAGGAGGACCATTCATGCTAACTAATGGGATGATATTATAGATGTATTGTATGATTATCTTTAAAACAAGTTTTCTTGGAACATCTTGATGACCACTGTTCATGGAAGACTCTACCTATGAATATAAAAAAATGTAAAAATTTATAAAGTTTTCTTAGATTTTTCCTTTCATTTTATTATATATGTGGATGATGGCTCACATAACTGCTCCTTTAGTTATTGCTTGTTTTATATTGTTTTGCTTGCTTTTATTATAATAGAATATTCTCTTGATGGGAGGAAATGATACCTCAATAGCAGGTCGTCACATATCTAGAGTTCTTTTGACCTATTTTTATGTTCTCTATTGAAATTTAGCATGTTTTAAAATATGAATTTTTTCTTTTGCTAATAAAGTGTGTGAAGCTCTTTTGAGTAACTAAAGATACTAGTTGGTTTGATGTTTATGCATGGTTTTATGGGATGCCAAGATATCTTGCATAGTTGCTTGTAGACATGATAAGTTAGGATGTTAATTTAGTTATTTGGATGTTGGGTGGACTAGGAGGACTATTTGTAAGGCCCCATTTTGAGAAATTATTAAGTTATACATTTGTATTTACATTTTTTTTCTCTTATTTTACCAAGCATATTTGAATTATTTGCATTTCATTGTACTAAATTTGATTTTTGTGGCAACACATGCATTAGTTTTATGTGTGTGGTTTTAACCATAAATTGAGTGCATTAAATTTGATATAAATCAGTGGGACATACCAACGAATAAGAATGATTGGAATGAGTACCGAATTAGAGTTTTAGTGTGGGACCCACAAAGGGTTTGGTGTGGGGTCCACAAGACCACTTGTCACATTACTACAAGGCATGACACAAGACTCTTGGTCCAATCGGTGATACACCACTAGGGTTGGGGGGATAAGGTTTATTATGGGACCCATAAAAACACTTGGTCTATCTCTTGATACACCACTTGGATTAGGAAAATCCACATTTCACTTAAATAATGAGAGAGAGAGATATAGAGAGAGCCTAAAAATCTCACTTTTCTCTTCCTAAACCCTAATTCCGCCACCCACATTCCTCTCCCAAAAATCCACCCTAAACTCCATTAAAACCCCCTCTAAAGTTTGAAATAAATCACCTTCACCCATATATATGATAATCCTAATCTTTTGGAAGCACAAGGGGCTGTAGAAAACACAAGGAACAACATAGAAATTCAAAAAAAGTTTGGAAAGGAAAGCTAGGAAATCCAAAAGAAGAATTTGGCAAATTTGAGACAAGTACCACACTTGTGTTTGTTTCTTTGATACCTAATAGCCATGTTTGATATGTTTTCAGAATGTTTGTGGTATTTTAATAAGGATGAAGTGAGTTAGGAGAGAAAGAAGTCATGTTTTTGAACCTAGAGATATGAATAGACATGAATTTTGCTTGCTGGATAGATTGATAATGTCTCAGTTTTTGATCGATAACTTTTTCTACATACCTAAAAATGGAACATGGTTTTCTTTTAATTAAACTAGACTTCCATAGCTTTAAAATGATATATGATTTGAAGGATTTCATTGAGAAATGAATTTTTGGTGAATTTTTTAAAAAACATGATTCTATTGAAAAATTGTCCTGTTTTGCCCTGTTTCTGTGTGGAAGTTTGTTGCAATTTTGAGTTATCCTCTAGGCTTAATTATGCTAAGCTTTAAATATAAAATTATAGCTCTATATCTTATCTTTAAATGGATACTGGAATCGCCTCAATCCGATTTGTGCAAAAAAAGTTATGTTAATTTGTCTAAAACTGCGCAAGCGGTATTGTGAATGTTGTGTTGTAAGTTGGTTTGATTTGGTTTTATCTATGTAATTGGAATTGAACTTAGCTATTAACATAAAAGTTGTAGCATTAGGTCTCAACTTTGTGTGGCAATTGGATTCAACTCAATTCAGGCATTGTAGCTCAAGATATAACAGTTTTACTAAAGCTTGTTTGTGTTAAAAATTCATTGAAATTGTTCATTGGAATGCTATGAGTTGGTAATTATATGAATTGCATACTTCTGATATTTGGTTATGAGTTTTGTGTAATTATTGTAATAAATTATATCAATTACTTTATGAGAAACATAAAGGAATGAAAAAGAGAAAGTGATGACATAAGAATTCCTCTGAAAGCTAGTGCGAAGCTGGTAGGCGAAGTTTAAGGAGTATGGGTTGCACATAAAGTCCGAAAGCTTTATGAGGCCTGTAGGTGAAGTTTGACGATTATAGTTAGTATATGAAGCTTTGAAAGCTTGACAATGCCTGTAGAGCTTGACGAAGTCTACCGACAGAGCTTAGGGAACTATAGTTATATCTCTTCTCCCTATGAGGATAGGATTAGAAACATGTGAAGTGTTTGGGGTGTCTAATTCAAAAAGACCTAGATTCCATTTAGGAATACCTAATTTTGGTTTGCTCTTCCAGACCCTCATACACTAACTTGGTTCGATATTCTATTCCTTTCTTTAATCACTAAGTTTAAATTGGATTAACAAAAATGGAAATGAATATTGATTTTAAAGGTGATTATCGAAATTGTTGTCTTAAGACAGTGTTATCACTGGTATATTCTGTTATGTTTATACTATTTATATAGTGATGCTGATATTCTTGTGCCCGTTTGCTTAATATGCATGTTATTGGTCCCCCGTGTGCTTACTTATTTTATGCTGACCCCAATATTATTGTTTTCAGGTGATTTGGGCGACAAGAGAGAACCATCGGGTAGAAACACTTGAGCCGAGGGATTTAGATCCCTACTAGTCATTGACCCCTTTTGTTTTGATTAAAGCATGTAAATATTTGTACTCTTTTGAGTACTTTGAATTATATTACATTTATAGATATATGGTTGTGTCATATGAGAACTTATGCGTAGTTTTGTGAATATAATGGCTATCTATCTTGGAGTGTTGTGCTAGGTGGCCAAAAGGGTTATTGATGCCAACTGGTTTGATAATAAAAGTGTTATATTGGTTTTATCAGATTTTATATTAACCCTAGGTGACTAAATAGTTTCAAAATAAGGGAGACTCTGTCAATTTTTCTTTTTAAAATGACAAGTAATTGGTTCTCTTTTAATATAAATCTCCTTCCATGTTATCGCACATGGGGAGTGCGATTGTCGCGAGTTTAGATGTTGCATTTTAAATGGCTACTAGAATAGCTTCAATCCTATTTGTGCAGAAAAAGTTATGTTAATTTGTCTAAAACTGTGCAAGCGGTATTGTGAATGTTGTGCTGTAACTTGGTTTGATTTGGTTTTATCCATGTAATTAGAATTGAACTTAGCTATGAATATAAAAGTTGTAGCATTGGGTCTCAATTTTGTGTGGCAATTGGATTCAACTCAATCCAAACGTTGTAGCTCAAGATTTGACATTTTTACTAAAACTTGTTTGCATTGAAAATTTATTAAAATTGTTCGTTGGAATGCTATGAGTTGGCTAATTATACGAACAACATACTTTTGATATTTGGTTGTGAGTTTTGTGTAATTATTGTGATAAATTGTATCATTTACTTTATCTGAAGCATAAAGGAATGAAAAGGGAAAGTGATGATATAAGAACTTCTCTGAAAGCTAGTGTGAAACTTACAGGCGAAATTTGAGGAGTATGGATTGCACATAAAGTTCGAAAGCTTTACGAGGCCTGCGGATGAAGTTTAAGGATTACAGTTGGTATATGGAGTTTTAAAAGTTTAACGATGCCTTTAGAGCTTGACGAAGCCTACTGGTGGAGTTTAGGGAACTATGGTTGTATCTATTCTCCCTATGAGGATAGGATTAGAAGCAGGTGAAGTATTTGAGGTGTTTAACCCAAAAAGACCTAGATTCTATTTAGGAATACCTAATTTTAGTTTGCTCTTCCAGACCCTCATACACTAACTTGGTTCGACATTCTATTCCTTTCTTTAATCACTAAGATTAAATTGGATCAACAAAGATGGAAATGGATAATGATTCTAAAGGTGATTATCGAAATTGTTGTCTTAAAATAGTGTTATCACTGGTATATTCTGCTATGTTTATGCTATTTATATAGTGATGCTGATATTCTTGTACCCGTTTGCTTGATATGCATGGTATTGATCCCCAGTGTACTTAATCAATTTATGCTAACCCTGATATCCTTGTTTTCAGGTGATTTAGGAGATAGAGGGAACCATCAAGTAGAGACATTTGAGCCAAGAGATTTAGATCTCTACTAGTCATTGACCCTTTTTGTTTTGATTAAGGCATGCAAATATTTGTACTCTTTTAAGTACTTTGAATTATGTTACATGTATGGATGTATGGTTGTGTCACATGAGAACTTACGTGTAGTTTTGTGATTATAATGACTATCTATCTTGGGGTGTTGTGCTAGGTGGCCAGGAGAGCCATTGATGTCAGCTGGTTTGATAATAGAAGTGTTATATTGGTTTTATCAAATTTTATATTAACTAAAGGTAACTAAATGGTCTCAAAATAAGGGAGACTTTGTTAATTATTCTTTTAAAAAGGACAAATAATTGGTTCTCTTTTAATGTAAATCTTCTTCCATGTTATCACACATGGGGAGTGCGATTGTCGCGAGTTTAGATGTTGCATTTTAATCATGATTGGTCGCTTTCGCATTTGCATATTTATCCCTTTCTGCTAGCGGGTGCGACGTCTGGATAATGGGTCATCACACCATTCATACTAACTAATGGGATGATATTATACATGTATTGTATGATTATCTTAAAAACAAGTTTTCTTAGAACATCTTGATGACCACTGTTCATGGAATACTCTACCTATGAATATCAAAAAATGTAAAAATTTATAAAGTTTTTTTAGATTTTTCCTTTCTTTTTATTATATATGCAGGTGATGGCTCACATAACTGCTCCTTTATATATTGCTTGTTTTATATTGTTTTGCTTGTTTCTGTTATAATAGAATATTCTTTTGATGGGAGGAAATGATACCTCGATCGCAGGTCGTCACATATCTAGAGTTCTTTTGACCTATTTTTATGTTCTCTATTGAAATTTAGCATGTTTTCAAGTACAAATTTTCAAAATCCTAATGTACAGGATTTGACAAGTTTATAATATGTTTTAGCTTATTTAATCCTTTGGTGCTCTTTCCAAAGAAATAAAATATGTATTTTATCTTTTTTTTTTGGTTTGATGAGCAGGGACACTATCTTTTGAAACAAGTTAGACCCCGAATATCATTAAGCAACACATGATAGACCACACTAGGAGGTGACCAAAGCTCATGAATTCTCGCAGTGACCAAGTAGCCCATCCATGCAAGGATGTTTGCGCAACTATTTCCCTCCGGAGGCACAGATAAAACTGACTGAACCCTAACTTTTTTCATAGGTAAACAACACTCTTGAATCATGTATTTTATCTTATATCAAAAGTATGCTATGATATCATTTATTTTCAAAGAAAATCTTAGAAGGAAACAACAAAAGTAAAGTTTAAAGTAATATGGAAGGCAACCTTCTAATCAAAGTGAAAAGAATTGACTTCTCAAGAAATCATCTCTTAGGATAAAGATCATATGATGATGTGATGCCTAAGACACAACATAGCCAGGAAAATGTCCGTTGTTTTGACCGTGACCCTGCTAGGACTTCACCTCTTGAATAAAAATCCTATACTAGCTGGAGGACGGTGACAAGATAGGATAATCTATTCTCCCTTTGAGGTTTGGGGAAAAAATGTAAGTTTAGATATTCCAGTGCCTTAACCTTAATCTGTAACCACCTACCCTTTAAACAAGAGGACCTCTTTCTCTATACTTGAATTCTAACTTTACCTTTTCCACTTTTACTAAATTGCAAGATAGGGAAATGAGTTAAACCAGGAGAGATATGATAATGCATGTGAAATAGGTTTTCTTGTGAATTATCAATTTATGTATTGGAACTATTTTATCTCATGTTTTTATATTACTTTTATACTTATTTTCATAATATTCCTTTTTCAGAATACTTGTTTAGCCAAGTGTTTTGCTGATCTCTTCTTTTCCTTTTTATTTTAGGTATTTGTGGAGCTGAGTGGGTTATTAAGGCCAGTAGTTATTGAGCCACGAGAAATTCACCATTGTCATTTATATTTCTTGTATGTACATGGATGTTATGCATTCCACTAGTAATTTATATATAGCTCTTTGAGTGATTTGAGATGTCAACTAATTTCATGTTTACGTTATGGTTTGGAGATATGTTATGATAGTAACTATATGTTGTTGTTTCTATATATGACAAGCATGATGTCAAATTTATTATTATAAATGGTGTTTTTAAACCCGGACCGGACCGATCAGTCCGACCGGTTAAACCGAGAAATTTTTGCACGAAAACTAACTAGAATAATTTGTTCTAATTTGTGACACTTCTCCCCCTTGACATGGACATCCAAAGACACCTAATGGAGTGTATGGAGGTTGCTTGAATCAACAATTGCATGGTTTAAGTGCTAGGACAAGTGGAAAGTTAAGATGATGCATGGAATGATCCAATGGTTAAGGATATTTGGTTAGGTTTATAAAAGAACTTGTTTAAGAAGAGTTTGGCTCATTTTCTTCATTCAAACCACCCCTTGCACGAAATTTATAGAGTTCATTCC
The DNA here is from genome assembly GCA_037126225.1 of Dillenia turbinata. Lineage (NCBI taxonomy): Eukaryota > Viridiplantae > Streptophyta > Magnoliopsida > Dilleniales > Dilleniaceae > Dillenia > Dillenia turbinata. The sequence continues at coordinate 17,243,595 of JBAMMX010000016.1, read as the reverse complement.
CATTTTTGAGTTAAACTATAGAGCCAAAGAGGTAAGAATATTTTTGGAAATTCTTGAATTTCAATTGGAAGTATAGAAGTATTGTATAAGAAATTTATATTCATTGTGATTTGATTTTTCTAAGGTGATAAAATTCAAAGATTCAAAAGGAGTGGTGATATATTTTATTAGCAAAAGATCTTACAAAAGAGGTAACATATTCTAACTTATGCTAAGATTAAATTATTTGATGAGTAGTTACTTTGGTATCCATACTAGCATGCTAGATGTTGATTTCTAGATTGAGTTTTGTATAGTTTTCTTAGAATATCTCATTCTGTAAAAATCAAAAATCTAAGATATTTATTTCTCTATAAACTAGACTCCCTAAACTTTAAAATGGTATATCATGTGAAGTAATTCATGAAGGAATCAATTTTTGGTGGTTTTTGAAAGTTTAGCATGTTTCACAAATTCTGTTTCATGTCCTGTGTACAACCAGTAACTTATATGAATTTTTGAGAATCTTTTGTTCAGAATTTGGAGAAATGTTAAACATAAAAGTTTTAGATCTCTGTTTTATCTTTAATTTGCGATAAATATCAATTGAATCGGAGTTGTATGCAGAAATATATGATATTTTTATTAAAACCATAAAGAAGTAGTTCTAAAACTGAAATCGAGATAAAAATTGAATTTTACAAAATTATACATTTAAAATCTAAGGATCGGAGAAGTATATTGGGAGATATAGAAATTCTCTCAAAACAGTATAGAATTGGTTTTAAGAACCTAGACTGAAAACGTGATAAATTTTTCTAAATTCGTGTGTTCAGAATTTGAAGTTGTTCTAAACATAAAAGTTGGAGATATATGTCTTAGCTTTAAGAGAAAAATTAAATCATTTGAATCCGATCAAAATTTTAGAAGATATTGTGATTTTACTAAACCTGCACGTGATAAGTTTTGTAGGAATTTTTCTTTAAGTATGTAATTTGAGATTTTACCTTAAAGAAAATATTTCTATACGTATTTTGTAGACCAACAATATGATATTGAATTGACAAATAATACATATTATTTAATTTAGGTGTAGGGTTACGTTTTCGTTCGAGGGGTGACTCATTCAAGAAAAGATGACAGTTAGGGGGAGTGGCATACCCTCCCCAGTTGAGGTGAGTGAGACGATCTATTTTTTACTTTAAATGAAAAATAGATTTGATCATGATTTTTATAAATAAATTTTGAAATGTGATTTAGAAATGTTTTAGTATTTGTGGCATGTCTTGAAATGATATTATGTGAAAATTACATCATGATATTATGATAACTTGATAGTGTCGTGTTTTTATTACGAGTAAAGATTTATGAATGATGATATATGGTACATGTGTATGATTATGGGATAGTGCATAGTAGCTATAGTGCACTCCCTATCACGGTATTGAGTGTATACTTAATGGGGTAAAGTGGTGGGGTAACATGGGAGCAGGGGTTTGAGTCCCCTGTCTCTGGGCAACGGATCCAATAGACGAGCACCCGTGAGGACCGTGTCAACACCAAGGGAAGAGGGGAAGATCTATGTGTTTTATTCTATGATATTGTGGTGACCCCTTGGTCGATTTTACCCTAATTAGGCCAAACTATAGGTAGAATACATTTTTGACACCCCATTGATGTATGATTTAATAATAAGGATGCATATTATTTTGAATTACATGACATATTTGCAAATGAATGAAATATGAATTTGAAATGATATTTTGACTTGTCACTCTCACAAATTTATTTATTGTCATTATGTAGTCATTGCACCTCATTCATTGAGTATGTGGATTATACTTACCCCTCATATTAATTTTTTCAGCTTATACAGTACTTGACAACTATCCCACGAGTTTTACTGAGAGACGCTATCGGTAAGTGATCATACTCATTCTTGTTTACGATTGGACCATGCATATAAATATTATATGTAAATTGGAGGCAAATATTTTAAAGAAATTTTTATTGAAAACTATCTTTTTTTAAATCTTCCGCTATATGATTTTGGCTTAATGATATCTAATAGGGTTATAATATTAGTCTTGTGTCACCTCGATGTGTGAGTAGGGCACACCCGTGCCTCGAGGAGTCGCGGCGGTCTATTCGTGTGCTCGACCTGCGGGTTGGGGCGTGATAGATTTCGGTGGTCTCAAAGTACTAGGTTTTATATCTATTCTATTTTGCTTCTAATATTTGTAAAATATTTTTCAAAGAGTTTGTAATTTACCTCATATAGTCCTATAATGCTAATCTTTATTAAGGGGTTAGGTTAGCACCTAACTTTTTGCTTTTTCACTCTTAAGTACTAAGCATAGTCCTTTATGTAGAACTATGCATCCCCAAGAACGACCAAGGCATACCACAGAGACCCCGCTCAAGGCCGTGTCATCATCTCAAGCACCTTAGGGCCCTCCTACTGGTGAAGTTCCCCCACCACTCTCTATACTCAAGGAGATGATGGGATGGTGGAAGACCCACCGAGACCACATGAGAGCACCACCTGCACCTGCGGTTGAGACTCTACCTATACCCGCAGTGGTACCAACGCCCTCTCCTACACTGACGACTACGCCAACTACTCGGCGATGACAGAGGTCTCCACTTTGCTGAGAGAGTATATGAATCTAGGGTGTGAGTCCTACTCTGGGACACATGACCCCGTTGTGGCCAGGAAGTGGATCAAACGGGTCAAAGAGGCTGTAGAGGACATGAGAGTTGAGGATAGACTCAAGCTGGTGATAGCAGTCAGACTGCTAGAGGATGACGCCCGTGACTGGTGGGATGGCGTCAATGATAGAGAGGATGAATCGCTGATTTGGGGTGACTTTCTGAGGGAGTTTGATTCCCAGTATTACATGATGTTCGATCACGACATGAAGCAGCAAGAGTTCCTAGAGTTGAAGTAAGGGCAGAAGTCTGTGTCAGAGTATGAGACTGAGTTCCGCAAACTGGTGGCATTTTTCCCAGAGTTGGTGGCGACTGAGGAGACCATGAGATTTAAATTTGAACATGGACTAAATCTCGCCATCAGAGACTGGATGACAGTCTCTGAGGAGGATACATATGCTAGAGTTCTATAATAGGCATTAAGAGCAGAGCAGAGCATCAAAGAACGAAACAGACTCTGCAACCAGCAAGACCAAAGGAAGAGGCCAAGATTTGGGTAGGGACAAAGCTCCAAGAGGAACAGAGGCCAAGGTTCATATAGCGACCGCCCCAGACAGTGGCCCGGGACCACACCTAATGGGCAGTATGGGCAGTCATTAGCACCGATGAGTACACCGGGAGGTAACTTGGGCAATGCGTCATGGTTCAGAAGAGCGCAGAGAAGGTCCTGCCCGATTTGTAAAAAGGCACACATAGGCCCATGTCGATTCTCTGGCAGATGTTACCAATACGAAAAGGAAGGACACTTCAAAGACCGTTGTCCTGATCTACAAGCTGAGGGGTACAGTCATACCCCAAATCAGAGCTTTCCTTATGGCCCCAGGGGTAGCTTAGCACCTTCTACGACACCTCCTCATAGTGTCGCAGGGAAGTTTTTCACTGGGAGTAATATGCCTGCTCCACCTCCTTGTCAGCAGCCCAGGACGCAGGCTAGACTATATGCTATGATCGACGAGGAGGCACAGGCCAGTCCAGACATAGTAACAGGTGCTACCCCTACTTCTCATCCTGATGATGTACAAGAACTTTAGACTATGATGTATTTTGGTGAACTTTGAAAAATGATATATATATCCATTTTGAGGTTTTATCCTTAAATAATTTTCAATTATTTTGATGATATTGGGCTAATAGACTTTATAAATTTGGGTAATAGGCACCATGATTATTTTCGGAAGAGAAGCCCGTTGTTGGTTGACACTGGGACGAATAGTTCTTTTGTGAGCACGAACTTCACTCACTACATTGACAAGGTTCTAGTACCACTAGATAAAGCACTGTTAGTCATTACTCCCTTAGGGGAGCAGATTGTCAGGAAAGAGGTGTATCGATATAATGGAATTAAGGTGGAGAGCACAGTATTAAAAGCAAATCTAATTCCACTAGACATACAGGACTTCGACACATCCTGGGTATAGATTGGCTACACCGACATAAAGCTTTAGTGGACTGTTTTGCTAAGACAATCAAATTTCGGAGACCATGGTGTCCAGTATTGGTCTTCCATGGAATCAAACGGGTTCTCCCGAATTGTGTGATATCTGCTTTGGAGGCCCGAAGATTGATGAGTAAGGACTGTACAGCATATCTGGCGCATGTTGTGGACACCACAGTAGAGGGACCAAGAATAAATGATGTCCCAGTGGTACAGGAGTTTCCTGATGTATTTCTTGATGAGCTTTCCGGATAACCTCTAGTTCGGGAGTTCAATTTCGCCATTGACTTGGCACCAGGCACTGCGCCTATCTCTATTTTGCCATACAGAATGACCCCAGCAGAGCTGAAAGAGATAAAAATCCAGTTGCAAAAATTGTTGGATAAGGGCTTCATCAAACGGAGCACTTCGCCTTGGGGAGCTCCAGTATTGTTTGTCCAAAAGAAGGATGACACTCTCAAACTATGCATCGATTACAGACAGTTGAATCAGGCGACCATCAAAAATCGATACCCGTTGCCTCGGATTGATGATCTGTTCGATCAATTACAGGGAGCTCGGGTTTTCTCTAAAATTAACCTGAGATCCGGATATCACCAGCTACAAATCAGGGAAGGTGATGTTCCTAAGACAGCCTTCAAGATTCGGTATGGTCACTTTGAGTTCTTGGTGATGTCGTTTGGGCTGACTAATGCCCAAGTAGCTTTTATGGACCTGATGAACTGGGTATTCCACTCCTTCCTGGATAGATTTGTCATCGTCTTCATTAACGATATTCTTATATATTCGAGGAGTGATGAGGAGCATTCCGAGCACCTACGAGTTGTACTACAGACACTCCATGAGAAGGAGCTATATGCCAAATATTCCAAGTGTAAGTTTTGGCCGAGAGAGATTGACTTTCTAGGTCATGTGGTTTCGGCTGATGGTATCTTTGTGGACCCAAAGAAAGTTGAGGTTATTCTGAAATGGGAATAACCACAAAGTGTTACGGAGATGCGAAATTTCCTTGGATTGGCAGGATATTATCGAAGGTTTGTAGAGGGATTCTCCAAGATTGTCGCTCCACTCTCCAACTTGACGCGAAAAAAGGTCAAGTTTGTTTGGGATGACCGTTGTGAGGTGAGCTTTCAGGAGCTCAAATAGCGTCTAACGTCAGCACCCATCCTCACTCTCCCTACTAGCGATTGTGAGTACGAGGTATACTACAATGCCAGCCGACAGGGATTAGGTTGTGTCCTGATACAGAAAGAGCGAGTCATCGCTTATGCCTCCCGACAGCTAAAGAGGTATGAACTGAATTATCCTACCCATGACTTAGAGTTTGTTGCTATTGTGTTCACATTGAAGATTTGGCGACACTATCTATAAGGGGTTACTTGCCGGGTGTATACAGATCACAAAATTTTAAAGTATCTACTTACTCAGAGGGAGCTTAATCTCAGACAGATGAGAAGGTTGGAGCTTCTCAAAGACTATGATTTGATTATTGACTACCACCCGGGGAAAACAAATGTCGTTGCGGATGCACTGAACCGCAAGTCATCATCATCAGCACCTACTGAGAGTTCTTATCTCTCATGTCTTATTGGACTTTGCTCACTAGGAGTCAGACCGACCACAGATAATTTTGGAGTACTTTTTACCATATTTGAGGTGAGATCGGCTCTACTTGACCACATTCAGAAACTTCAGTCTACTGATGAGGAGTTTCAAGGGATTGTTGAGATGATCAACAAAGGAGAAGGCGGAGACTTCAGAGTCAAGGATGATGGCTTAGTAGTTCTTAGGAGACTTATATGTATTCCCAAGGATGATGATCTTAGACGTGCCATATTGAAGGAGGCTCACTCTTCAGCCTATGCTATGCATCCTGGTAGCACAAAGATGTATCGGACGATTTGAGAAAGTTATTGGTGGGCGGGCATGAAGTGTGAGATAGTTAATTTTATTGCCCGGTGCTTAGTATGCCAGCAGGTGAAGGCTGAGCATCATCGGCTCGCCGGCACACTACAGTCACTTCCCATTCCTGAGTGGAAGTGGGAACACATCAACATGGATTTTGTAATGGGTCTTCCATGGATTTCGGTACGACACGATGCTATCTGGGTGATCGTAGACAGGCTCACCAAGTCCACACATTTCCTTCCTATCCGCAGTAGCTATCCACTATAGGGTTTGGCTCGCCTGTATATTAGTGAGATAGTTCGACTACATGGAGTTCCAGTGTCTATTGTATCGGACAGAGACCCACGTTTTACTTCCCGATTTTGGCCGAAGTTGTAATAGGCCATGGGTACCTAATTGAAGTTCAGTACTGCATTTCACCCCCAGACGGATGGTCAGTCTGAGAGGACCATTCAGACACTAGAGGATATGTTGAGATCCTTTGTCATGGACTTCAAGGGAAGTTGGGACCAGCACCTCCCATTAATCGAGTTCGCTTATAACAATAGCTACCAGGCTAGTATTGGGATGCCACCATACGAAGCCTTATACGGGAGAAAGTGCCGGATACCTTTATGCTGGGATGAGGTTGGGGAGAGACAGCTTGTCTGTATAGATTTGATTGCGGAGACCCGAAAGAAGTTGAAGTTTATCCGTGCTCTGATGAAGGCTGCCAAGGATAGGCAGAAAAGCTATGCAGACAGACGACGGTGACCTTGGGAGATTGGGGAGGGAGACAGGGTGTTTTTTAGGGTATCCCCTTGGAAGGGGATGATCCGATTCAGACAGCGGGGAAAGCTTAACCCCAGATACATTGGACCTTTCTGATTCTTTGAGAGGATTGGAAAAGTGGCATATAGATTGGACTTACCACTTGAGTTAGCATGGATTCACGATGTATTCTATGTCTCGATGCTGAGGAAGTACCTTCCTGATCCTTCCCATGTATTGGAACCTTCATCGGTAGATTTGAGCGATGATTTGAGCTTCCCCGTCTAGTCCGTAGCCATCTTAGATAGGCAGATCAAGAAACTACGGAGCAAGGAGGTTCCCCTAATCAGAGTACTTTGGTGGAACAACCAAGTTGAGTAGCAGACTTGGGAGCCTGAGGATTTTATGATGAGACGATACCCCCAACTATTTGCTGTATAGTTTCGGTTTAGTTTCGAGGACAAAACTTTTTATTAGGGAGTTAGGAATTGTAACACCGATTTTCGGTGACTGTATATCATGTATTACTCCTCATGATTCTAAATATATAAGTATTATTTTGAGACATCTATTTAATTATCTATTTATTTATTTTGAGATTTCGCATCAAAATCGTTAAAATCGAAAATTTTACCGGTAAGTCAAAAAATTTCTCGGAAAGAACCAGCAAGACCTAAAGAAGTCAAAAATAGCTAAGAGAAGGCCTACACACTTAAATATAGATATTTAAATGAAATTTCACATATTTAAGAAATTTCAAACAAAATTTCATGGGGATCAAAAATACAAATTGTTAAAAGTTATGGGTTTAAATGCAATTAAGAAAAGTTAAGGGGACTAAGTTACAAACCACTTATGGATGGACAATTGGAGCCAAATGATTGGTCAAGATGGAAGCAAGGTTGATTAGTAGCCACATAGGATTTTTTCACATTCAAAAAATCTCATTGGATAAAAATTTATGCATGAAAGTTTATTGGATAGAAAATTTTGCATGAAAACCTACTAGAATAGTTTGTTCTAGCTTGTGACACTTCTCCCCCATGACATGGACGTCCAAACACACCTAATGGAGTGTATGGAGGTTGTTTGAATCAATAATTACATGGTTTAAGTACTAGGACAAGTGGAAGGTTAAAATGATGCATGGAATGATACAATGGTTAAGGATATTTGACTAGGTTTATAAAAGAACTTGTTTAAGAAGAGTTTGGCTCATTTTATTCATTCAAACCACCCCTTACACTAAATTTATAGAGTCCATTCCCATTTTTGAGTTCAACTATGGAGCCAAAGAGGTAAGAATATTTTTGAGAATTCTTGAATTTCAATTAGAAGTATAGAGGTATTGTACAAGAAATTTATGTTCATTGTGATTTGATTTTTCTAAGGTGATAAAATTCAAAGATTCAAAAGGAGTGGTGATATATATTATTAGTAAGAAATCTTACAAAGGAGGTAACATATTTTAACTTACGCTAAAATTAAATTATTTGATGAGTAGTTACTTTGGTATCCATGCTAGCATGTTAGATGTTGATTTTTAGATTGAGTTTTGTATAGTTTTCTTAGAATATCTCATTCTGTAGAAATCAAAAATCTAAGATATTTATTTCTCTATAAACTAGACTCCCTAAGCTTTAAAATGTTATATCATGTGAAGTGATTCACGAAGGAATCGATTTTTGGTGGTTTTTGAAAGTTTAGCATGTTTCACAAATTCTGTTTCATGTCTTATGTATGACCAATAATTTATATGAATTTTTGAGATATTGTCTATTCAGAATTTAGAGAAATGTTAAACATGAAAGTTTTAGTTCTCTATCTTATCTTTAAGTTTCTATAAAGATCACTTAAATTGGAGTTGTATGCAGAATGTTATGATATTTTTACTAAAACTGTGCAGAAGTAGTTCTAAAACTGAAACCGAGATGGAAATTGAATTTTACAAAATTATACATTTAAAATATAAGGATGATCAAAACTAAAGAGTTTTATATCTATGTCTTATTTTTAATTTGAGATAAGAATCACTTAAATAGGAGACGTATATTGGGAGATATGGAAATTCTTCCAAAACTATACAGAATTAGTTTTAGGAACTTAGACTGAAAAAGTGATAAATTTTTTTAAATTCATGTGTTCAGAATTTGAAGTTGGTTTAAATATTAAAGTTGGAGATATATATCTTAGCTTTTAAAAAAAATTAAATCATCTAAATCTGATCAATATTTTAGAAGATATCATGATTTTACTAAACCTGCGCGTGATAGGTTTTGAAGGAATTTTTCTCTAAGTATAGAATTTGAGATTTTACCTTAAAGAAAATATTTCCATACGTATTTTGTAGACTAACAATATGATATTGAATTAAAAAATAATATATATTATTTAATTTAGATGTAGGGTTTCATTTTTGTTCGAGGGGTGACTCATTCGAGAAACAAGGACAGTTAGGGGGAGTGGCGTACCCTCCCCAATCGAGGTGAGTGGGATGATCTATTTTTGACTTTAAATGAAAAATAGTTTTGATCATGGTTTTTATAAATAAATTTTGAAATGTGATTTAAAAATGTTTTAGCATTTGTGGCATGTCTTGAAATGATATTATGTGAAAATTGTATTATGATATTATGATAACTTGATAGTGCCATGTTTTTATTAAGAGTAAAGATTTATAAATGATGATATATGGTATATGTATATGATTATGGGATGGTACATAGTGGCTATAGCTCATTCACTACTACGATATTGAGCGTTTACCCAACAGGGTGACATGGTGTGGTAACACGGGAGCAGGGCTTTGAGTCCCCTGTCTCTGGGCAATGGATCTAATAGACGAGCACCCGTGAGGATCGTGTCAACACCAAGGGAAGGGGTGAAGAAGATATATATGTTTTATTCTTATGATATTGTGGTGACCCCTTCGTAGATTTTACCCTAGTTAGGCCAAACTATGGGTAGAATACATTTTTGATATCCCATTGATTTATGATTTAATGATAATGATGCATATTATTTTGAATTACACGATATATTTGCAAATGAATAAAATATGAATTTGAAATGATGTTTTGACTTGCCACTCTCACAAATTCATTTATTGTCATTATGCAATCATTGCACCTCACTCACAGAGTATGTGGATTATACTCACCCCTCATATTAATATTTTCAGTTTATACTATACTTGACATACATTGAGGAACTATCCCACGAGTTTTACTGAGAGACGCTATTGGATAAGTGATCATACCCATTCTTGTTTACGATTCGATCATACATATAAATATTATATGTAAATTGGAGGCAAATGTTTTAAAGAAAATTTTTATTGAAAACTATCTTTTTTCAAATCTTCTGCTATATGATTTTGATTTAATGATATCGAGTATGATCATAATATTAGCTTTGCATCACCTCGATGTGCGAGTAGGGCATACCCGTGCCTCGAGGAGTCGTGGTGGTCTGTTCGTGTGCTCGACCTACGGGTTGAGGCGTGACACTTAGACCCACCATTCGGTAGAAAACTTTTAGATAGAGGGGCCGTGTCCACCGGTTCAGGGAGTTTCGTCCCTTATTGATGACACGTTTGATCGGTAGGATTAGGGCATCTAAGTCTCGATGTTTGATTGAAAACTTTAGAGGTTATGGCCGTGTCCACCCATTCGGGGCTTTCCATCCCATTTTGATGATACGTTCGATCGGTAGAATCAGGGCGTCTAAGGCTCGACGTTGGATTAGAAACTTTAGAAGTTAGGGCCGTGTCCACCCGTTTGGGGAGTTCCATCCAATTTTGATGACACGTTCGATCGGTTGGATCAGGACGTCTAAGGCTCGACATTCGATTGGAAACTTTAGAAGTCAGGGCCATGTCCACCCGTTCGAAGAGTTCCATCCCATTTTGATGACACGTTCGATCGGTAGGATCAGGGCGTCTAAGACCCGACGTTCGATTGGAAACTTTAGAGGTTAGGGTCGTGTCCACCCGTTCGGGGAGTTCGATCCCATCTTGATGACACGTTCGATCGGTAGGATCAGGGCATCTAAGGCTCGACATTCGATTAGAAACTTTAGATAGGAGGAGATTGCTCCGTAAGCCACTAAGAATCCTGTGCCGTGAACCACGATAGAAATAATCAATAAGTAATGGGAGAGCGTTGAAATCTTTCTCATTAGAAGAACGTAGGAAACTTCGGGTCGTATGCCAGACAGGTCCTAGTGGGAACATAGGGCTCATGCTAGATGTCTTCGCCACGGATTTGACGGATCACCCCTTCTGATTTGTCTTGCGGCAACCTGGGATCCGGTCTATTAGGAAGCTCATTCTCTCGTAGAGCATTACGTCTATCGGGGAAAGGTAGATTCCTCCTTTCCATACTAATGAACTTTTGCAATTTACCACTGTGAACCAAAAATTCAAGCTCATCCCTAAGCCTCTTGCACTCATCGGTCGTGTGACCATAATCCCGATAGAAGTGGCAGTATTTGGACTTATCTTTCTTAGGATTATCTTCTGTGGGACGAGTGGGCATCTGATGTACGATTTGTTTTTGATTTGATATAAAACCTGGCTCAGGGTCTTGTTTAGCGGAGTGTAGACGCTGAAGCTTCGCGAGGGTAGAGCTCCTGGTTTACTTCTCTTTAGAGAATGCTGGCGAGGCGATCGACTGTGTTCCTTTCTTCTAGGACGGCTTCTTCATCGATTGAATGCCTCCACTTCTTCTGCCGCAATGTACTTTCAGTTCGGGAGTCGAATTCTTGAATGGTTGCCGAGGATTTTTTAGTAATGGAGACTTTCATATCGGAGAAGCGCAACCCCGTTAGGAGAGCAACCAATGCAATAGAATGGTCCAATGGGGGGACCTTTAACATATCTGTCTTAAATTTTTCCAGAAAATCTCTTAGAGAGTCGTCTTCTCATTGCCGCAATGATAGCAAGGAAGTGGATTTTTGCTTGGCTCCTCGGCTGATTATAAAATGAGCCTCAAACTGTTATCATAGTTGGGTGTAACTCTTGATACCAAATGACATGAGTGAGTTAAACCATGCCAGGGCATTACCCTTGAGAGTAGTGGGGAAGTGCTTGAATATTGCAGCATCTGACAGATCTCTAGAGACCATGACTATTATGAAGTGGGCAGCATAATCACGGGGTCAGTTGTTCCATCATATCACTTCATAGGAGGCAGAAGGACGTCTCTTGGCATTGGTTCTGAGGAAATTTTTAGATCGAAGGGCAATTCTCCCGGAGGGTGGAGGGAGTCTTCCCCTTTCTTTGCACCTGCCCTTTTAAGCTCAACAGCTACAAGTTGTTCGACCTGCTTCTTCAGATCCTCAGGATCGTGTCGAGAGGTTACCGATGGTTCATAATTCGCAGGAAGTACTTGTCTCAGTGGCCATTCATAATCGAGCTCCGCTGCGGAAGAGTGGTCGTCTGGCTCCAAGGCTCGACTGAGTCCCTCCAGTTGCTTGCTCATTTTTTGGAGTTTTGACTCCAATCTTTCCATCTAAGGCTAGCTCGCTTGTTCTGGCACTGGACCCACGACCGGCTGTTCTTAGGCTGCGGGTTGTAAAACTTGCTCCAGATGGGATGGCTGAGGACGAAACATATGGTCATGAATCGAGTGATCGGGTGTCGAATCGAGGATAGATTCGATGGGTATAAGGGCATGCCCTTCCACAGCAGGGGCTTCTCTCGAGAATGCTTTGGTTCTCGAAGGCATGGTTGTCCGAATTACAGAAGTTGCTCTAGTCTGTTTTTCCACAGATGGTGCCAATCAGTTGGAGGTGGGTTGTGGCTCCACAGATACCGGCTCCTTGTTGACTCGAATGGTTGCCATCGAAAAGATGTGAGACCTGCAAAAACAGTCAGAGGGTGCTCCGGAGGGGAGATTCCGACGCTCAAGTCAGAAAGAGTAGTTTTTGAAGGTAAAGAAACAAATTGAGAGCTCAAAGAGGGAGTGGTTCCCTATGATTAGAGTGTCCCATGTGTAAGACTAAGGGAGCGTACCTGGCTTAGAGGTTTTTAGGATATCTTATACCTGTGAGAGTCGTACACCGTCGAGGTGCTTCAACCCTACTTTCCTTATCGAACTGATCCGGAAATCTCGGGAGTTCAATATTCCGAATTGATCATGATTCTCATCCTATGGGGAACTTTCGTTTTCTGGAGTGATCATTTACTTAACTGAATGATCCTAAAGATACTACTCTTAAATAGGAAATCAGAAGTATTAGGATGTTTTGACCTTCCCTTAGAATTGTCAAAACTGTTGGCTATCGATCAGTCATTTGGCCGATGAAAGGTCTTCGGGGTTCGTTCGTTTGATAGACCAATAATTGAATACTCAATTGGGGAGGTTACTTTCGCTTGATGAATCACGTTTAGTAAGTGGGGTGACTGAGACCCTATCATTCGGGAGATCTGGATAACTAAGGCCCTTTGGTAGATAATCATAGGGAACATTGAATATCAGTCGATAGCTGTCTTTTGTGGGTCTTGTGTGTGGGCCTTTCAAGCGCTGACCTTTTAAATTAGGCCTAGGGCTACGTCCCATCACTTGCCCCCTACTTAGGGTGTCGCTTCATGAGAAATGTACCGTGAGTATCTATCTTTATGTTAACATCATATGCCGTCGTTGGGGGTATACGAATCATTTCTTGACGTTTTTATAAGACTATTTGTTCATGCACACTTGGCACCTTTATTCCTCTTCCTTCTTCGAGAACTATCAGAAAAGTCATTTCCAGAAGCAATAGTGAAAATGTCCTCTACTCAGGCTTTCCTGGTCATCGGCGATATCGTGAGCACTATGTCCATAAGGGAGCTTCAAGAGGTCCAAACTGATATGCTAATGGGAGATGATTATACCTTGGTGTCTGCCACAGATGCCGATAGGGCTAACTTGGCACCAGAGGGGTGCGTACCGATGTACCACCAATCGGTCAAGTATGGGCCATAAGTTCTATATATAGGCCATTTTTCAGAAGTATTACGTCGTTGGAATATATTCCCAACCCTCCTAATTCCATGTACTTTGTGTCTGGTGGTTGTCGTGGCTTCTTTGTTAGGGTTCTGTCATCTTCGCTTTGATTTTGACTTCTTGTCGTCTATCTCCATCTTGATGAGATATAGAAACAGTGGTTCGGCTAAGAGCTGGTATAAGTTACAGACTCGACCCAAGTCCAACATGAGGTTTTGCTACAAGGAGTCCATTGACAAGAACTGGATACAGAAGTTCTTTTATATAGAGTTCTCAAATAAGAATCGCGTCCCCATGCTACCCGACGTCAGTGAGGTGTCTTCTTTGGGGCTGAAGCCCCCTGCTGTATCTAAGCATGGTCATCTCATTCGATCAGTCGGTGGTTATTATAAGTCCACCGGTTGAAGCATATGGGTCAAGTCCCTGCTGGATGATTAGATGTTGTCTTTGGCCGGTTTGCTGATTGGGGAGAAAAGGAAGGTCAATATGCCCCTCTTATTGGAGAGAGGAAGGATCGAGTTAGTTGATTCTGCGGACTGCTTTGATGATGTTGTGCTGGAGAAAATCACCACCAAGAGGCAAATTTGGTTGAGTGCGAGGGGGTCTTTTCAGGAATCAGTCAGGGCGTCTATGGCTCTCCAAGAGTCCTCTTCTCCTTTATCAAAGAGAAGAAAGATTTCGTCACCTTCGCCTCTGTCAGGGCGTGGGCGGGTTGTTTTGTCGGAACGTTTAGACCTAACAGGAACCATTTTGGTAGAGACCCTTGTCTCAAAAGGAAGTGAGTCAACGGGGAATAAGAGCATCGGTGAAGGTGAACCTAGAAGGTTGGGAGATGTTTCTTCACCGGCACTAGGGTAAGGTCGCATATTTTCACAACTGTGATGGAGAAGATGGCATGGCCCTCGTCTGCTGTTTCGATTTAGCCTTTGCGCAAAGGAAAGCGCAAGGTTGCTGATGGGACTGTTTTACCGCCAACCATTCTCATTCGATCCTTTGATGGATGGAAGGGTTCAAAAGAGCGGGGGACTATCGTGATTTTTGCTGGGGATAGGCAATTCAGCTATATAGATTTGGCCGAGGCGGACCGAATTGTGGATCGGTTAAACTTTATCAATGTGAGCTGGATCTGCACAGGATGTCCCAGAAACAAGTTGGTGAGGCCCTTAAGTATCTCGAATTGATGGTATCACCTTCTCTCTTTTTTTTATGCTTATTCAACTTCTTTTCCTCCTTGCTCCTTTCCCAATCTATCTTTCTTTTCAGACCATGGCTCTTACGGAGTTCCAAGAGCGACAGAAGAAGCAGGTGGGAGACCATTTGGAGGGATGTGTTGCTGAATTTAGCACGCAATGCGAAAAGCTAAAAGCAGAAGCCAAGGTGCGCGAGACGCGTCTTCAATCGGCTGAGAGGTTGGCTCAGTTTCGGGAAGAGTCTTTTCGGACGGTAGAGCAAAAGATTACTGACCTCGAGAAGTCTCGTGCAAGGGATACTGTTGCCTTCAAAGATTTCCAACATAAGTTAGTTGAGAGATTGATGTGTGCTAAAGAGATAATTTACTGAATGGGTCTGGGCGATGCTTTGCCCCCTTAAGGAGGTTGTAGCCATTCAGGGCTCGACGATTGTTCCTGAGGCCTCTACTATAGTTCCAACTGCCAGGGGATCTGCTTCTCGATGAGTCTCATTATTCCCATCCGATTCTTTGTATTCTTCCTTTAGAGCTTTGTATCCCAATACTTTTGTTTTAAACAATCATTGTTTTGCGTTCTCGATTGAGGCTGTCATGTGATCTGATGTTGCAACCCTTACCATGTTAGGTTCGACGTATTAGCCCGCACAACCATAAAAAACGTTAGATAGAGAGTAAATTCCATCTGATTAGTAGAAATGTTAGACAGATTGGGTCGTGTCCTTATTGATGACACGTCCAAACGGTAGGATCTGGGTGACTTAAACCGTCGTACGATAGAAAACTTTTAGATAGAGGAAGTGTGTCCACCCGTTCGGGGAATTCTATCTCTTATTGACGACACGTTCAAACAATGAGATCTGGGCGATTTAGGCCCGCCGTTCAGTAGGAAGCTTTTAGATAGAGGGACCGTGTCCACTCGTTCAGAGAGTTTCGTGTCCACCCGTTTCAGGAGTTTCGTCTCTTATTGACGACACGTTCGAACGATAAGATCTGGGCGATTTAGACCCGCTATTCGGTATGAAGCTTTTAGATAGAAGGGTTGTGTCCACCCGTTCGGGAGTTCCGTCCCTTATTGACGATATGTTCGAACAATGAGATCTGGGCGATTTAGGCCCGCCGTTCAGTAGGAAGCTTTTAAATAGATGGGTCATATCCACCCGTTCGGGGAGTTCCATCCCTTACTGACGACACATTCGAACGATGAGATATGGGGACTTAGATCTGCCGTTTGGTAGGAAGCTTTTAGATAGAGGAGTCGTGGCCACCCGTTTGGGGAGTTCCATCCCTTATTGACGACACGTTCGAACGATGAGATCAGGGTGATTTAGGCCCGCCGTTTGGTAGGAAGCTTTTAGATATGGGATCGTGTCCACCCATTTGGGGAGTTCTATCCCTTATTGATGATATATTCGAATGATGAGATCAGGACGATTTAGGCCTACCGTTCGGTATGAAGATTTTAAATAGAAGGGTCGTGTCCACCCGTTCGGGGAGTTTCATCCCTTATTGATGACACGATCAAACGATGAGATCTGGGTGACTTAGACCCGTTATTTGGTAGGAAGCTTTTAGATAGAGAGGCCATATCCACCCATTCGGGGAGTTCCATCCCTTAGTGACGACACGTTCGAACGATGAGATCTGGGCGGTTTAGACCCGCCGTTCGGTAGGAAGCTTTTTGATAGAGGAGCCGTGTCCACCCATTCGGGGAGTTCTGTCCCTTATTGACGACACGTTCGAATGATGAGATCTGGATGACTTAGACCTGCCATTCGGTAAGAAGCTTTTAGAAAGAGGGGCCGTGTCCACCCGTTCAGGGAATTTCGTCCCTTACTGACGACACGTTCGATTGGTAGAATCAGGACGTCTAAGGCCCAACATTCGATTGGAAACTTTAGAGGTTAGGGTTGTGTCCACCCGTTCGGGGAGTTCCATCCCATTTTGATGACACGTTCGATTGGTAGGATTAGGGCGTCTAAGACCCGATGCTCGATTGGAAATTTTAGAGGTTATGGCCGTGTCCACCTGTTCAGGGAGTTCCATCTCATTTTGATGACGCGTTCGATCAGTAGGATCAGGGCATCTAAAACCCGATGTTCGATTTGAAACTTTAGAGGTTAGGACCGTGTCCATCCATTCGAGGAGTTTCATCCAATTTTGATGACACGTTCGATCGGTAGGATTAGGGCGTCTAAGACCCGACGTTCGATTGGAAACTTTAGAGGTTAGGGCCGTGTCCACCCGTTCAGGAAGTTCTATCTCATCTTGATGACACATTCAATCAGTAGGATCAGGGCATCTAAGGCCCGACGTTCGATTGTAAACTTTAGATAGGAGGTGATTGCTCCGTAAGCCACTAAGAATCCCATGCCATGAACCACCACAGAAATAATTAATAAGTAACGGGAGAGAACTGAAATCTTTCTCAAGGGAAGAGCACAGGAAATTCCGGGCCGTATGCCAAACAAGCGCTAGTGGGAACATAGGGTTCGTGCCATGTCTTCGCCACGGATTGGAGGATCACCCCTCCTGATTCATCATGCGGCAGCCTGGGATCCGATTTGTTAGGCGGCTCATTCTCTCGTAGTGCATTACGTCTATCGGGGGAAAGTAAATTTTTCCTTTCCATACTAATGAACTTCTGTAGTTTACCACTGCGAACAAAAAATTCCAACTCGTCCCTAAGCCTCATGCACTCATTGGTCGTGTGACCATAATCCCAATAGAAGTGGCATTACTTGGAATTATCTTTCTTAAAATCTTCTTCTGTGGGACGAGGGGGCCACCTGACGTACGATTTGTTTTTGATTTGATATAAAACCTGGTTTGGGGTCTCGTTCAGCGGGGTGTAGACGCTGAACTTTCGTGAAGGTAGAGCTCTTGGTTTACTCCTCTTTGGAGAATACTGGCGAGGCGATCGACTACATTTCTTTCTGCTATGATGGCTTCTTCGTCGGTCGAACGCCTCCGCTTCTTCTGCCGCAATGTACTTCTCAGCTCGGGTGTAAAATTCTTGAATAGTTGCCAGGGTTTTTTTGTAATGGAGACTTTCATGTCGGAGGAGCGCAAGATCGTTAGGAGAGCCGCTAATGCGATAAAATGGTCCAAAGCGGGGACCTTTAATATCTCTGTCTTAAATCTTTCCAGGAAATCTCTCAGAGACTCGTCTTCTCGCTGCCGCAACGATAGCAAGGAAGTGGATTTTCATTTAGCTGCTCGGCTGATTATAAAATGAGTCTCAAACTGTTATCGAGTTGGGTGAATCTCTTGATACTGAATGGTAGGAGAGAGTTAAACCATGCTAGGGCATTACCCTTGAAAGTAGTGGGGAAGTGCTTGCAGATCGCAACGTCTGACAGATCTCTAGAGACCATGACTGTTATGAAGTGGGCAGCATGGTCACAGGGGTCGGTTGTTCTATCATATCTCTCCATGGGAGGCAGAAGGACGTCTCTTGGCATTGGTTCTGAGGAAATTTTTGAATCCAAGGGCGATTCTCCCGGAGGGTAGAGGGGGTCTTCCCCTTTCTTTACACCTACCCTTTTAAGCTCAGCAGTTACAAGTTATTCGACCTATTTCTTCAAATCCTCAGGATCGTGTCAAGAGGTCACCGATGGTTCATAATTCATAGGAAGTACTTGTCTCGGTGGCCGTTCATAATTGGGCTCCACCACGGATGAGTGGCCGTCTAGCTTGAGGGCTAGACTGAATCCCTCTAGTTGCTTGCTCATTTTTTGGAGTTTTGATTCCAATCTTTTTATCTGAGGCTGGCTTGCTTGTTCTGGCGCTGGGGCCACGATCTGCTGTTCTTGGGCTGCGGGTTGTAAAATTCGGTTTGGATGGGATGGCTGAGGAGGAAACATATGGTCATGAATCAAGTGATCGGGTGCCGGAGTGAGGACAGATTCGGCAGGTATAAGGGCACGCCCTTCCACAGTAGGGGCAGCTCTCGAGGATGCTCTGGTTTTCAGAGGCATGGTTATCAGAATTACAGAAGTTGCTCTAGTTTATTTTCCCACAGACGGTGCCAATCTGTTGGAGGTGGGTTGTGACTCCACAGATATCGGATCCTTGTTGACTCGAACGATTGCCGTCGAAAAGATATGAGACCTACAAAAACCATCGGAGGGTATTCCGGTGGGGGAGACTCCATCGCTTAAGTCAAAAAGAGCGGTTTTCGAAGGTAAAGAAACAGACTGAGATCTCAAAAATAGAGTGGTACCCTATGATTAGAGTGCCTCATGTGTAAGACTAAGGGAGCGTACCTGGCTTGGAGGATTTTAAGATATCTTATACGTGCGAGAGTCGTACGCCATCGGGGTACTTCAACCCTACTTTTCTTATCGAACCAATTCAGAAATCTCGAGAGTTCAATATTATGAATTGATCGTGATTCTCATCCTATGGGGAACTTTCGTTTTCTGGAGGGATCCTTTCTTTAATTGAAAGATGTTAAAGATGCTGCTCTTAAAGAGGAAATCGGAGCTATTAGGATGTTTTGACAGTTTCTTAGAATCGTCAGAGCTATTGGTTATCGATCGGTTATTTAGTCGATGAAAAGTCTTCGAGGTTCATTCGTTTGATGGACCAATGATTGAATACCCGATCGGGGAGGTTACTTTCGCTTGATGAATCACGTTTAGTAAGCGGGGTGACTGTGGCCCTATCGCTCTGGAGATCTGGGCGACTATGCCCCTTCGGTAGATAATTATAGAGAACATTGAATATCGGTCGATGGTTATCTTTTGTGGGACTCGTGTGTGGGCCTTTCAAGCATTGATCTTTCGAATTAGGCCTAGGGCTACGTCCCATCACATACTATCCCTATAATTCAAAAATATACTCATTTCTTGTGATTTTAAAAAATATGGTAAAGGGACAAAATTGTGAGAAATAATAGAGAAGTAACGAAGATACGTAAAATATCTATCATACCTCTTACTTTATCTTTCTCTCCCTTTCTCTACATTCATCTTTAATTTTTGGTAAAAAACAATAATAATAATAAAAATTAAAAAACTACACCCAGACCGAAAAAAAAAACACTCAACTCTTTTTTTTTTATGTTTGAAGAAACACTAAACTCTTACTCTCTCTCTCTCTCTCCCTCCCTCCTCCCCATTCATCTTCTCTCCGTTTGCTCAATCAACTCTCATTCACTCTCACAAACAACAACCCCTACACTCATTGCGTGGACCTCTCCACACTCTGTCCTCGGACTCTGGCCTTGACTTTGACCTCTACACTCACTACACCAATAATGCATTTATGGTGGTACAATACAACACTTCAAGGAAAAGCTTGATTAGAAAAAGAAATCTTTATTTCTTCTATTTTTCACACAATGGAGAAGAAAATCATAAACCCAGAAGAAATTTTCACAATTTTTCTTCTGATTCTAATCCAATGTTTACCCTCTCGATTTTTTTTTGGTTGTGCAATCGATTCGTAAAGCACTAAAATACTTACCAAGTTCCAATTTCTTCAATTCATGGGATTTCACTTTCGATCCTTGTAATTTCGCTAGTGTGTACTGTGAAGGAGACAAGGTTATTGCTTTAAGTCTTGGCGACCCTTAAGCTGGTTATCTGGAGTCCACATCGTTGTCTGAAGGCTTATCATCAACCTCCTGGTTTTTCTTATTTTGGCTACCTTTTGAGTTCTGCTACTGGTGAGAGAAAGAGAGAGAGAGAGAGAGAAAGAGAGGAGGATTGTTGCTGCTAGCGACAGAGGAGAGAGAGAGAGAGGAGAAGATTAGGGTTTGTTGTTGCTGGCGACAAAGGAGAGGAGAAAGAGGAGAGGAGAAGAGAGGAGAAAGAGAAGGAGTGGAAACTTGTTGTAGTTGGTGACAGAGGAGAGGAGAGAAGATTAGCACTTGCTATTGCTGGCGATAGAGGATAGGAGAGGAGAGAGAGTGAGAGAGAGGGGGAGAAAGCTTGATTTCGACGACGACCATGACTGTTACCGGCAATAGAGGATAGGACAAAGAGAGAGAAGGAGACAAAAGATTTGGACTTGATTTCAACAGCAATCAGGGCTGTCTGGCAACAAAGGAGAGGAGAGGAAGAGAAAAAGAGAGAGAAGATTGAGAATATGAGTTTTAACTAACACATTAGCATTTTTGTTAGATTTGAATTAGGGTAATTTTAAAAAAAAAAAATTCTTATGTGTCAACTGAAATTTTTTCTCGCGTGCTTCTCAGCTTTTGTGAATTTTGATTATTTCTATCTACATGTCATATTTTTTAAAATCACGAGGGCATAAATGGATAGTTTTAAATTATAGGGATATCAAGTGTTTTTACTATCAAATTAGATGAAGTAAAGTGTAATTTATTTGGAAAATTATAACTAACAGTTTTAGAGTTCTCCTTTTACGTGTATCACTCACACGTGGATGACAGCTTACATAACTACTATCATGGTGTTGCTTGTTTTATGTTGTTTTGTTTGCTTCTGCTATGATAGAATATCCTCTTGAATTCAGGAAGTGACACCTGGGCAGTGGATTATTACATTATTGTACCTTTGTTTGTGTATGTCTTTGATACTCTTTGATAATAATATTTGAAACGATAGTAGTCTATTAAAATTAGTTAATTTAAAAAGTCAAAATTTGAAAGTTTGATCTTTTAGATAACTTACTTATCTAATAGTTCTTTATCTCCCTGTATTTGGGGTTATCTAAGAATTTGTTAGTATTTCAATATGATGGGACATGATTCAAACGCTCATTGGGACAGTGCCCAAAGATCAGAAGGCCCACAATCTAGCAAGCACTTCGACATGGCCATGTCAAGGGATTTACCTCCCTAAAAGACGAACATACATCGATTTCTTGGTTGATTCCTAATGGTGGTAATCCAATCGATTTGTAGAAGGTATTCAGTGACCTCGAACGATGCCCTTCTTTTCTTAATCAAAGACCGGTAAACCACTAGAGAACTGATCGTCCGACTCTCATTGGTTAGAGGTAATACTTAACTAAGATTAGTATCGACATTGATTTCTTGTTTCATCACAAAGTACTTCTCCTAGATAATGAAGAAAATCTTTGGAATCTAATAAAAACGGAACAAATCTCCTCAGCATGACAAATTTTATAAATGATAAGAATTCCAAATATTTTGAGAATATTTGACCAATGGAGTCTTTTCAAGGTAGCTAAACAAGTAAACTAGGATAACAATGCCTGGGGTATACACGGCTTGTAAACAGAGAACATATATAAACATTCTGCATGACGCTCCTAGGTACACTCTCTGAGACCACACATTCCGCACACAAACCACAGGGCTCCCACTCTCAGCCATTTTTTGTTTAAACTGTTTCATTCCAATCGAAAACTGGTTTTTCTGATTTGAGTGTTGAAATCTCTCCTACCGGAGCACCCTTCGGCGATTTTTTACAAGTTTCTTATCCATCCTTAGGAGCTATCGTTTGAGTCAAAGAGCCAGAATTTGTGGAGTTAAGATCTACCTCCAACAGATTGGCATCGTTAGTGGGACACAGACTGACCCTCTTGACAAACATATCACTCGCCATTTGTTACCATTCAAGACATGATAGCAGTTAACAGAAAAAGGCTAATCATTGGCTTCGACGATGACGATCTAATCATAGTTGATCCTAATCGCAATGATCCTTTGGTCATCACTATAAGAGTGGAATCTCACATTGTTAAGAGAGTTCTCGTTGATCATGGAGCAGATTGTGATCTTCTCACTTGGGATGCCTTCCTGCGAATGGGTCTCAACTCGTCTCACCTTCAACCTCCCACCAGGTCTCTCAAAGGACTCTCTGATGAGCGTATCTATTCGGAAGGTGTTATTCCTCTCACTGTGACTTTGGGGACCCCCCAACCATGTGACCATTAAAGTCATCTTCCACATGGTGAAGTTATTTTTGCCTTATAATGCTATCCTTGGTTATCCCGGTCTAGACGAATTGGAGATACTACCCAATACAAAACACATGAAGATCGAGTTCAGAACATCTAAGGGAATTGCCACTCTCCGTAGTGACCCTGATTCTTATTCTCTCCTCACAGTCGAAGGTGGACAAGGAAACTTTCAAATCGACACCCTAGAGTTCAAGGACGATGTCGAATAGATGACCAAGCCTGAACCTCTGGAAGAAATAATCAAGATCCCCTTAACTGATGACCCTAGCCAACCGCTCAAGTCGGGGCTAACTTGCTAACACACCTGTGAGAAGCGACATTAATTGCCTACGCCAACATTCGAAAGTCTTTGCTTGGTTTCTCGAAGACATGCCTGGTATTCACCTTTCGTTTATAGTTCATAAGTTGATCGTTAATGCTGGATACAAGTTGGTTAAATAGAAAAAAAAAAGATGTTCACCCTAAAACGTCAATAAGCCATACAAGAAGTCCAAAGACTAATGATGGAAGGATTTATTCGTGAAGTCAAGTACACCTATGAGTTTCATCGCAGAGTTCGACACGTACTACTATCTGGTCATGCCATTCATTTGAAGAATGCAAAAACAACCTTCCAACGTTTAATCAATAAGGTCTTCAAAGATTAATTTGGCAGGAACGTAGAAACATACGTTGACAACATGCTTGTTAAGAGCACCAATTCAGAAGCCTAAATTTTCGATCTCAAAGAAACATTCCAGACACTAGAACATTATAACATGTGGCTAAACCCAGCAAAGTGCACTTTTGAAATTGCAATCGGGAAGCTTTTGGGTTTTATGATCACCAATCAGGGAATTGAGGCAAATCCTGAAAAGATGCAGGCCATACTGGACATTTCACCATCCCAGACGCCAAAGGAAGTATGGTAGAATATCGACTCTAAGCCGATTCATGTCAAAAGTCAGGAAGAGGTCCCAGAAGTACACATGGATGCTCGAGTGTTAAACGGCCTTCGAGTGGCTTAAAGAATACCTTATGTCACCCCATTTCTCTCTCATCCAATTCCTAGTAAAAAACTATACCTATACCTCTCTATCTTTAACTGGGTACTTTGCTCTGTTCTCGTAAGACAGAAGTCAACTGTATAGAAACTAGTTTACTATATCAGTCGAATATTCAAAAAATCTGAGGTTAACTACCGATCAATTGAAAAAATAGCCTACGCCCTATTTGTCTTGGCCATACGCCTTGGCCCATACCATTGTAATGCTTACCGACTAACTGTTGAAACAAATCCTTCAGAAGAGAGAAACCTTTAGCTGCCTCATCAAATGGAGTGTGGAGTTAGGCGAGTTTAACATTCATTATCAGTTGGAGCCTGCAATCAAAGACTAAACCCTCATAGACTTTATCTTCGAATGCACCCTTTCGGTTCCAATTGAGCATGAGCCTATTGAAGGTCACAAAGAATGGTCATTACCGAACTAGACACTACATGTCGATAGGTCATCAAACTCCTCAGGGAGTGGTGCTGGACTCCTCTTGGGGGCTTGAAGCATTCGAGTGTTCACCGATAGTCAACTAGTTGTCAAACAAATTGAAGGGGTCTATGAGACTAAAGACCCGATCATGGCCAAGTACTTGAGCAAATTGCACGAAATGTGAGCAAGCTAGACAAGGTTAAAGTTCAATAAATCCCTCGATCAGAGAACGTGTCAGCTGACGTGCTCTCCAAGTTGGCCAGTTCAAATTTATTCGCTTCTACCTGAATAGTCTATATCAGGAGCCTACCACGCCCCAGTATCGATGTATTCGAAAGAATTCTTGTGGCAGATCAGCCCCCTAATTGGAAAGATCCCATAGAAGCATATCTGAAGCATGATCGTTTGTCGGACTCGCCATTAGAGGTAGCAAAACTAAAACAAAAAGCTGTCCACTATGTAATCATTGATGGGAATCTATACTGAAAGTCCTTCACTCACAAGTATCTAAGATGCCTAACCCCTGAAGAAGGAAACTATATCATCCGGAAGATTTACAAAGGGATATACGACAACCATTTGGGGGCTCGGAACATAGTTCACAAAACCCTACATCAAGGGTACTATTGGCCAACAATGAAGACCGGTTCTAACAATTACGATAAGGGGTGTGACAAGTGCTAACGTTTCTTTTTGATACTGTAATTGCTTTCCACCAAACTCAGTCCCATAGTAAGTCCCTAGTCATTCGCTCAGTGGGAAATGGATATCCTCAAACCATTTTTGCCAGCCACCAGATAGCAAAGATTCCTCGTAGTGGCCATTGACTATATTACCAAGTGGGTAAAAGTTGAACCACTGGCCTAGATAATAGCGACGAAAGCCCAATCATTCGTATGGACTCATATCATCACCAGATTCTGCATACCTCATGTCATCATCACTGACAATGAGAAGTAGTTTGACAATAAGAGCTTCCAAGAGTTCTGCAGTAAATTGGAGATTCAGCACTGGTTCTCATCAGTTGTTGTCCCCAGACTAACGGACTCACTGAGATAACGAACAAAATGATCCTCCAGGGGCTAAAGATAACACTAGATAAAGCTAAGAGGCGATGGACAGAAGCACTTTACGGCATCCTCTGGTCATACCATACTACGCCTCAAAGGGCAATTGGTGAAACACCATTTAGCCTGATGTATGGTTGTGAAGCTGACATACTCATGGAGATAAGAATTCACTCACTCCAGGTGGATCGATGTGATGTAGTACAAAATGAACCCACCTTACAAGAACAATTGGATCTACTCCTAGAACTTTAAGGATCTGCATCTACCTGGATAGCTATATACCAACAATAGATGGCTCAGTACTATAACCGAAGAGTTAGAAATAGAACATTCAAACCAGGTGAACTAGACCTAAGAAAAGCGGAGGCTACTGGTCAACCCTTACTAGGGGCAAGCTCGCACCTAACTAGGAAGACCCTTATCAAATACGTTCCGTAATTCACTTGGGGACTGATCATCTCAACAATCTAAATGGATCGGTCATGTTTAGGACTTGGAACTCGAAAAACCTACATATCTACTACTAGTAAATCTCATCATCTCCCTTGGTTAGAAGGGTCTCCCATCAAGTAAGGCTTCTAAGCTTTTCCCCTCTATTTGTCCTAATGGTTATTTCCTATTGGTTGTTTCCTATCAAATGAAACGTATCATCAATAAGAGACCTGACTCCTAGATGGGTAGACATGGCCCATTCTTGCCGATTGTTTCCTATTGAACGTAATGTGTTGTCAATAAGAGACCTAACTCCCAAACGGGTAGGCACAACCCATTCTTATCCGTTGTTTCATATCGAATGTAACGTATCATCAATAAGGGATTTGACTCCTAGATAGATAGGCACAACCCATTCCTATCGGTTTTTTCCTATCGAATGTAATGTGTTGTTAATAAAGGACCTGACTCCCAGATGGGTAAGCATGACCCATTCTTATCAGTTGTTTTCTATCGAACGTA
Source organism: Dillenia turbinata (assembly GCA_037126225.1). NCBI lineage: Eukaryota > Viridiplantae > Streptophyta > Magnoliopsida > Dilleniales > Dilleniaceae > Dillenia > Dillenia turbinata. Next base: position 17,217,244 of record JBAMMX010000016.1, on the reverse strand, counting down.
ACATATCGTTGATAAGAGACCTGACTCCCTGATGGGTAGGCACGGCCCATTCCTATCGATTATTTCTTATCGAATGTAACGTATCATCAATGAGGGACCTGACTCCCAGACGGGTAGATACTGTCTATTTCTATTGATTATTTCCTATTGAACGTAACGTGTAGTTAATAAGGGACCTGACTCTGAGATGGGTAGGCATGGCTCATTCCTATCGATTGTTTCTTATTGAATGTAAGGTGTTATCGATAAGGGACATAACTCTCTAATGGTTAAGCACGGCCCGTTCTACCGGTTTATTTCCTACAATCAAAATAAGAGATATATCTCTTAAAAGAAGATACCCTATTCTATCGGTTGAATTTTCCATCAGGTGTGATATCGATCTAAACATTTCAGCAATAAGGGATGTATCTCCCTAAGTACACTTTATCTCATCAGCTAAATGGACAAAGAAAGGGATATCTCCTTGGATAAATATGATAAATATTTGCCAATTTGGATGATGGTTGTCAAGACACCTATGATCATGGTTAACTCTAGCACTACCCGATAAGCATATCGTACTATCATTCCATTGGTTACCTATTCATTAGGCACGTCATTTCTATCATTAGAAATTTGGCAAGGGAAAAAAACAAACAAGTAAGCGGAATAAAACTCTTCTTTTATTTCTATATAATGAATACATATCAAGCTCACATGAGCAGATATAGTTTACAAGTCCCCAAATTAGGCCGAATTACATAAAAAAGAAGTACATAAAACATTTGTAGAATTGTTCCTAGACAAAGAAACTGTCGAACCGCGGGCAATTGATAACCCTGAAGAGTACAAAAACAATAAAAAGAGAAGACAAAAGAAAGAAATTCGAAAATGTCTGCAGCCAAACTCGGACAAGGAGACTACGAAAAAATGCGTTGAGGAGGGTATGATATGGCCATGAAGAAACCGTGAGAATGTATTATAATTCAAACCCTTTGCCACGCACAGCTCCTCATAACCTACTGACTCCTCTAGTCGACCGACCCGAGAAAACACTAGTTAGACGACGAACACAACCTAGAGCAGGAATGTATCTAAAACTCCCCTTTGAAGTCGAGAACCCCAATGGGAACCTTGACGGAGCCCATCATGACGTCTGAACACCGAACGAAATGATGGGATCTCGCATTAGTGGTCCCATTCTTGACGAGGCCTCGCATCAGAGAAAAATCTTATACTACCAAACCTTGTGATCTAAGGCACACCATCGGAAGATCTCTCAGAAAAAAGGTTCACTCTCAGCAAGAAAGACTTGCGAACGTGAAAACACACAAGTTTCCTTTGAGATAGCATAGAGTCATACGACCCCTATTTATAGCCATAGGGGAAAGATCTTCACAAATCTTGAGCAGACGAAACAGCTCAATGAAGATCGTGTGCAATGAATGAAGGTCTTAAATCTCTCCAACTTTCCAAAAAATATTTATTTGGAAGACAGTTGTTTAAAGATCAAATGCATGAGCGCTCTTGGAAAGATACAACGATTGAGAGAAAAGGGCATCAATTCATGGTCCATTTCAATTTCTTTCATTATGAAGTGTATTAAAGATGATTTGCATAACCCGAAACGACACAGACTACATTAAAGACTTTGCACCTCTCCAACTTCATACGACAAATCATTATTCATGGTGTTTTCCTCACAAAAAGACACCATGAGTCAGGGCAAATGATGAGACATGATTCAATGGCCCATTGGAGTAGCGCCCAAAGGCCAAAAGGCCCACGATCCGACAAGCACTTCGACATTGTCATGTCAAGGGATTTACCTCCTCGAAAGACAAATATAGATTGACTTCTTGGTTAATTCCTAATGATGGTAATATAATCGATTCGTAGAAGGCATTCGGTGACCTTGAACCGATACCCCTCTTTTCTTATCCAAAGATCGGTAGACTACTGGAGAATTGATCGTTCGACTCTCATAGGCTAGAAGTAATACTTAACTAAGACTCATATCGGCATTGGTTTCCTGTTTCATCACAAAGTAATTGTACTAGATAAGGAAGGAAATCTTTGGAATCTAATCAATAAAGAATGAATCTCCTCAGTACGACAAACTTTCTAAACGATAAAAACTCCAAACCTTTAGAAAATATTTGACCAATGGAGTCCTGAGATTTCAGAGCAGTTAAACAAGGAAACTAGGGTTACAATGCACAGGGTATACACAACTTGTAAATAGAGAAAATATATAAGCATTCTGCATAACACTCCCAGGCACACTCTCTAAGATCACACATTCAACACACAAACCATAAGGCTTCCACTCTCGGTCCTTTTTTGTTCAGTCTATTTCATTTCGATTGAAAACTGCTTTTTCTGACTTGATCGTTAGTCTCCCTCGCTGGAATACCCTCCACCAATTTTTTACAGGTTTGTTATCCGCCTTCGGAGCTATCCTTCAAGTCAAGGAGATGGAATCTGTAGAGTTAAGACCCACCTCCAACACAATATTTGATATGTTCCTAGAAATAATTTTTGTCTCAATATTGAACTTCAATATTTAGTTAAATTTTGGAGATGACGGTTGACTTGATTTTTGGATTGGCCTTTTATATTTAACTTAGTTCTAGACTTGCATTTTGATTTAGTTTTGACCTTAAATTTGCCCTCCGCTTGGGATCATTGAAGTCATGCTAGTTCTTTAATAAGAACAACTTTTTTATTTTTTTTGGGTAACAAAAAAAAATTAGAACAACTTTTCGAGAACTTAAAATTTTGAAAATTAACCGGTAATCTTTGACAATTTAAATTAATTCTCATTAACTCTTTTGTTGTGTGTTTCGTAGTATTCAAAATGTTCAAATTTGATGTTAGATATAATGATTCGACCATTCTATGTTTTGTTTGATAGCAAATGTCACATATTTCATGCGTATTCATAAGTCGTGATTCAATACTTTCTGTGTTGTTTAATGCTTGCTAATTTTTTTGCAGCTCACCCATTCTTTCCTACTTCTTTCTTCCCAGGAGATCACGGGTGCTAAGTACACAACCGGGAAGGGACTGTTAAAATAGACCAAAATGAGACTCATTGATTGATCTAGTCAACCATCATGATTGATCTAATCAACCATCAACCATTCAATCATAATAATTGATTTACTCAATTACTATGATTGATTTAACCATTTCAATTGATTTGGTCAATTATATATATTTGGTTGATTTAATCAATTATTAATATTGATTTAATCAATCATTCTATATTTAATTGATTTAAATAATGATTGATTTATTTAATCATTATATATTTAGAAAATTAACTTTATTTTTTACTATTTTACTTTTTACTAATTTTATTCAAATTTCTTTCCTTTTCTCTACTAGCTAAACTCTTGTATAAATAGGGCTATTCTCCACATTTTGTAATCAAGCAATGAGAGACAATCTTCTCTCTTGCATTAGCTATCTTTCTTCTCTCTTGTAATTTTCTTCAATTAATACAAAGAAAGTTCTTTTCATTTTCTTCTTATTTTTCTTCAAATTTTATCTTGATATAATTCTTTTACATAATATTGATTCTAGATTGCATGTCTAGAAACATACGAGGAGTCTAATATCAAGATTAAAATTTTATAACATGGTATCAGAGCAAATTTCGATTCCTTCATCTTCGAGGTTAGGTAATCATTTTTCCCAAATCAATTCTTTTTATTCACAACCATTTTTTTCCATTCTTCTTACATCTTTAAATTATTTCCAATGGGCTGCTCATATTAAGAGATCCTTAAACTCAAGAAATCTCTTGAGTCATATTACAAAGTATCCTCTAGAGGAGTCGAACCCAATATTTGAAGAATGGAAAATGAGGGATGACCAAGTTTTCATCCTACTCACAAGTTATATGGATCAAACTCATAGAACTATGGTCACTTGCTCTCCAAATTCAAAAGCTCTATGGGATCAAATGCATAATCTTTATGGGCAAGAGTCAAATTTAGGAAGAATTTTTGAGATAAAGAGGCAAATTGCCAATATCAAAAAAGATGAAAAAACTCTCTCCTAACTATTCGGCGAATATGAAGACCTTTGGAATGAGATCAAAACTTTGAGACCGATCACAACCGATCTCAAAATTTTACAAAAAAGAGAGAATGAGGACAAGTCCTTTGGGCTTCTCATTTCTCTTGGAGAACAGTTCGCACATGTTCGTCAAGAAATCCTTCAAATGAAGGATTTTCCTTCCTAGCAAGAAGTAAGAGCCATGATCCAAAGTTCAGAAGCAAGTATGAAATTTGAGAATACTCCTTAATCCAAAGTAGAAGGGTATGGTTGCAACTCAACCATAGAAGGACAAGTGGCCAATAAGGTGCACCACATGGCCAAAAAGATATATGCTCATTGCAATATGCCAAATCATTCACAAGAAAAATGTTGGTTTCTTCATCCTCACCTAAGGCCTGAACACATGAAGAGAAAGGACCAAATATCTTCAAATGCTGCCCAGAATGCATCACTTGAGTCAACTATTGAAAGTATCATATCAAAGATGCTGCTCAAGCAAGGAACAACTAATCCAGGTACTTGCTTAAACTCAACTTTGAATTTTCAAGATTGGTTGGTAGATTCGGGTTGCGACCATCATATGGTTAGGGATAAGGATAAATTTAAGAAACTGAATACTCTACCAAACTATAAGACAGTCAAGGTTGCTAATGGGCATAATTTAAATATAAGAAAATTTGGAAAAATTAATTTTTTCGGAAAAAAGGCTAATGCTTTATATATTCCCGAATTCTCCTCTAATCTTATGTCTATTAGCCAAATTACTACGGACCAAAATTGTAAAGTTACATTTAATCCTGACACTGTTGTTTTTCAGGATCTCAAAACAAACCAAGTGATTGGTAGGGGATTCAGAAGAAACGATCTATATTTTTTGAGTCAAGATAATCATGCATACACGGCATATCAAGGAGAAAGTTATATTTTATGGCATGCTAAATTAGGTCACCCTAGTAAGCAAGTTTTGAAATATCTGTTTCCAACAAAAAATTGTGAAGATAGATATTGCGAAGCATGTATTTTTGGAAAAGAAACTCGAATGCATTATCCGATTTCAGAAACAATTTATGAAAATGCTTTTAATCTTGTACATTCTGATATTTGGACATCTCCTGTAATATCTAGACGAGGTTTTAAATACTTTATATCCTTTATTGATCACAAGACTAGATACACATGGGTATATATGCTCACTTCAAAAGCACAAGCATTCGAAGTATTTAAAAACTTTTACAATTTTGTCACTAGGCAATACAACGCAAACATAAAAATGCTTAGGACAGATAATGGAGGGGAATACATTAATCATACATTCACAAATTTTCTAGAAGAAAATGGAATAATTCATCAAACTTCATGCCCATATACCCCCCAAAAAAATGGAGTAGCCGAAAGAAAAAATCGACACTTACTTGAAATAGCAAGAACAATCATGTTCTATGCTAACATGCCTAAAATATTTTAAAGCGATGCTATTAGTACCGCAGCTCATCTAATTAACCACTTACCCACTAAGATACTTCAAGATAAATCTCCCTTAGAAGTTCTGACTAAAACCAAACCAAATATTACTCACTTAAAAGTGTTTGGATGCATATGCTATGTATATATACCAAAACAATTTAGAAATAAATTAGATAAAAAAGGGAAGCGGTGTGTCTTCATAGGATATGGATCATTTCAAAAGGGTTATATATGTTATGATCCTATGACTAACAAAATATACACATCAAAAGATGTGATATTTGTAAAAAATGAGTTTTATTTTACAGATACAAGTGAAGAGAGAACACCAGAAAAAGGAAGATCTGTATGTTTTCTTATTAACTCCTAAAGAACTTAGCAACTCTTCTCGCCAATCTAACGAAGAGAACAACTCAGAGCAAGAGCAAGAGAGAGAATTATCAGAAAATTCTGAGCAAAGCAAAGATAGAAGTTCCCCCAAAACTGAAGGAAGTAAGGAGCAAGGGGGAGACCAAATCCAAGAAGACTTACTTCCCTTAGAAGCAAATGCAGAATCTAATGATCCGTTATCATCTCGACCGCCACTTAGAAGTTCAACAAGGCTGAGATTCCCTCCATTAAGATGGGATCACTATGTCTCTAAGGTCACATCTTATCCCATTGCTAACTATTATACTACAACTAACGTTTCCTTAAGTCACCAAGTATTTTTGAGTGACATTGATCAAGTACAGGAGCCTAGAAGTTTCAATGAGGCCAATAATCACCCAGAATGAAGGAAAGCAATGAAAGAAGAGTTAGATGCTCTCACAAAGAATAAGACTTGGGAAATAATGACTCTCCCAAGAGAAAAGAAAGCAGTTGGATGCAAATGGATCTACAAGATCAAGCATAAAAGCGACGGTTCAATTGATCGCTACAAAGCTAGACTTGTAGCCAAGGGGTTTACCTAGACCTATGGAGTGGACTATATAGAGACTTTTGCACCCGTAGTGAAGATGAACACTATAAGGGTCCTCTTGTCTCTTGCAACCAATAAGAACTGGCCAATGTACCAGATGGACGTAAAGAATGCTTTCTTACAAGGAGAGCTGGAAGAGGAGGTTTACATGCATCTACCTCAAGGGCTCAACCAAGGTCACGAAGGACAAGTGTGCAGATTGAAGAAAGTCATCTACGGTCTCAAACAATCTCCTCGGGCCTGGTATGCAAAACTAAGCTCTGCACTTCTCAGTAACAATTTTTAAAAATGCAATAGTGATTCCTTTCTATTTACTAAACTTGATAATGAAAGAATCACTATTGTGCTCATATACGTTGATGATATTATTATTACTGGGAGTGATATGAGTCATATTGATCAAATTAGAAATTTTCTTAAATCTAGTTTTGATGTTAAAGATTTAGGGATACTTAAATATTTTCTAGGAATAGAACTTGCCTACTCTCACAAGGGGCTTGCCCTGTCCCAAAGAAAGTACACTCTTGATTTGTTGTAGAAAACAGGTAAATTGGGAGTAAAACCAGTCATTATCTCTATCTCAACATCCAATGAGGGGAATGATATTGATCAACTATTCACCGATATACAAAAGTACCAGAGACTTGTAGGAAGACTCATTTACCTGACTATCACCAGACCCGACATTGCATATGCCGTGAGTCAAATCAGTCAGCATATGCATGCTCCTAAGGTTTGCCATTGGAAAGCAGCTGAAAGAATTCTTAGGTACCTTAAAGGGTCTCCTGGGAGAGGAATCTACATGAAAAACAATCAAAGTTCAAAAAATAGTGGGCTATTGTGATACGGATTGGGCTATTGTGATACGGATTGGGCCGGAGATTCAACGGACAGAAGATCCACCACAGGCTATTGCATGTTTGTTAGTGGGAATCTCGTGTCTTGAAAGAGCAAGAAACAATCCGTAGTTTCAAGATCTAGTGCGGAAGCTGAGTACAGAGCCATGGCAGTAGCAACCAGTGAAATCGTTTGTTAAAGGCTCTAGTTGAAGAATTAGGATTTCAAGTCACTTCTCCAATCAAACTTTTCTGCAACAATCAGTCTGTCATTCACATTGCTTCTAATCCTGTCTTTCATGAGAGAACAAAATATATTGAAATTGATTGTCACTTTGTACGCCAAAAGATTGAAGACAAGACCATAGTTACTCCTCATATGAAGAGTAGTGAACAATTTGCTGATATTTTTACTAAGAGAACCGCGACAAGTCACATGCAAAATATTCTCAACAAGTTAGGCTCCATAGATATCTACTCACCAAACTTAATTGGAAGTGTTAAAATAGACCAAAATGAGACTTATTGATTGATCTAGTCAACCATCATGATTGATCTAATCAACCATTCAATCATAATAATTGATTTACTCAATTACTATGATTGATTTAACTATTTCAATTGATTTGGTCAATTATATATATTTGGTTGATTTAATCAATTATTAATATTGATTTAATCAATCATTCTATATTTAATTGATTTAAATAATGATTGATTTATTCAATCATTATATATTTAGAAAATTAATTTTATTTTTTACTATTTTCCTTTTTACTAATTTTATTCAAATTTCTTTCCTTTTCTCTATTAGCTAAACTCTTGTATAAATAGGGCTATTCTCCACATTTTGTAATCAGGCAATGAAAGACAATATTCTCTCTTGCATTAGCTCTCTTTCTTCTCTTTTGTAATTTTCTTCAATCAATACAAAGAAAATTCTTTTCATTTTCTTCTTCTTTTTCTTCAAATTTTATCTTGATATAATTCTCTTACGTAATATTGATTCTAGATTGCATGTTTAGAAACATACGAGGAGTCTAATATCAAGATTAAAATTTTACAACAGGGACGAGATGTATTCATGGGTTTAGAGTCAAGAAATATATATATATATATATATATATATATATATATATATATATATATATATATATATATATATGTTAGAAGAGTGAGAAATACTTTTTGTTAAAACTCTGTGTGATTGTCGTTTTAAACAAAAGAAGTTTGCCAATGTGGGTCAAAATTTGGGTTGGTTAACTATAATTCTGTTTACAGTGGTGGTCTAACTTGTGATGCCCTTTTCCAAATCCAGAACAATTATAATAATAATATTGAGTTTCTCTATATGATCTCTATTGCTATTATTCTGCATGCTCCCATGGGGCCCTATTCGTCATAGATGGGGTATCAAATTTCTTTGCTAATAAGTCAACTTTTCTCATGACATCATCATACTGAAAGGCACAATAAATCTCATGTACTTGTTTTAGCGATCCTTTCCTAGAAGTGCCCATCTTAGATATTACTCATGTTGCAATGAATTTTCATACATGTCCTCTTCCAAAGTGCGTTAGGAGTCTTGTTCATGACATTACCTCCAGAATAGACATCTGCTATCTAAACCATCATAGAAACTCTAGTCTTGTTGCCATCTAGGGATTCATGTTCCAAAAATGCTCTCTAATCTAACATTCATGGAATGTTTCATTTGGTAGTTAGGAAAACGTGGCGATTTCTCTCCTTAGTTTGGTCAATCTTTTAATGGAGAATTACTTGATTAGACACTCTCTTACTAATTGATCTCCTGAAGAGTTTGTACGTGTGTTAAGCAGATGTTTGGCTTTATCCTTGTGGGGGGGAGGGGGAAGAAAAAAAGAAAAAAGACACAAACGAGTTTCTTCCTTAGTAAGATTTGCAGCTTAAAGGTTGTACTGAGCTCCAAAGACTTATCTAAGTCCCAATATGGGTTGTCAAAACTAAGACCATTAGAAAAAAAGAAAGCATTTTGATTATGTTGGTCTTATTCTAATAGTAAAGAACTAGGACGTCTAGAAAACTAAATAAGCAAACAAAATAAAATGAAAATAATGATCAAAATTGCATATACAACTATAAACAACTAATTACAAGGAAAACAAGAAGAGATTCAACAACACAAAGAGCCAATTTCCTGCAACAACACTAAAAACTTGATGTGTTATGTATATGTAAAACTCTACTTGCCAATGTATGAGGTACAATGTAGACTCGGCGAGTAACGGCATCTCACCTATGAGGATCGTTGTGCTATTTGAACCCTTAAAGTCTTCCTAGGTAAGCAAGAGTGAAAGAATAATGAAATATTGAAAACTACAACAAAATAGAACTTAGACTAGAAATGCAATAACATGAAATCCTAAAATGCAACTAAGGTTTAATTTAAAGGATTTGAGGCCAGGGTGTTGAATCCACCACTCATATGTTTTCTAGCTTTATTTCACTTAGGATATGAATAACGTTTGTGTAAGGTTCTAGGATTCGAACTTCGAAACCAACAAAAAGACATTAGGACAAGAGAAGCAATGAATTGGCATAACCTATTTAAGCTTAACATAGACTGTTCTATCCAAATTATCAACTAATCAGTGATTTAGAGAGCAAGTGACATGATTCATCCATTTCTAGCATGATCCCTGCATGTATATGTTATGAATAATCTAATCCAAGGCATAATATCATAAAACTCCTTTAATTGACCATTCTTCTGTTTTTTTTTTTTTTTTGGTGAAATTTAATCGACTATTCAACACTATTGAAAAACCATTATTCATAAAATTACAAGCACCGGAAACAATTTTACCATTATTATCAAATCTTAACAAGATTGAAATGAGATTATCAAAAGAAAGAATGATGAATAAACAATCTATGCTTATAATATCAAAATCAAAAGTCTAAGCTTTGCAGTCACAGAGACCAAATTTCAATTCTGAGCTAATCAAATGAAATCCATATTTGGTTTCATCAAAACCTTAGTTTACAACTTGGTTTATAGTAGAAAAGAAAAGAACACAAGACTTAGCAAGCAAGAGAGAAACAGGAATCACAACCCAATACTCTCCTCTGTCATTTCCCACAAAACTAATATGTGGGAATTAGATGCTAACAAGATTGTTCTGTTTAATCCTTTGTTCCTTATTATTCCTCTGATTGTTGGAGATTTCATATTTCCTCTTTTTCGGACGGAATATCTCATTAGTGTTTTCATTGAGCAATTCTTATAAGCAGGTGCCCCGTTGTGTGTATAGAAAGCGGAAACCCTACAATTAGATTAGATGGTTTCCAGGAGCCATACTGGCCAGCGATGATCTTCAACTTATTTTAGCTTCCCAACCCATTAACACTCTCTCCCCCCACTTGCCCTTTTTCCTTTCTTCCTCAAATCCCCCCCCAAGCAAAGATAAATAAGCAAATAAAACTCTTATAACTTTGATAAATTGATGCAACAACTCATATCTGCTCTTTGGTTTTTTCATTAATACTAAAATTCAATAAACTATAGAGGAATAACCAAAATTTTGTACCAATTTTAATTATGAAATCGACCAAAATGATCTGAGGATGGCTACTGGCGATTAATTTTATCTTAACACTTACAGCAGTTGATTTGATGAGAGCCTGGTTATCGAAGGTATCATTGTGGTTGGAGTTAGGTTTGGGATTTTTTTTCTTCCTTAAAAAAATGTAATCTCAGTTTATTTTCTTTTGTTTTTAGTACAACATTTCATTAAAAAAAAATGATAAGTAATGGATTGTTGAGGCAGTCATTATCAATTTTGGCTAGATTTGAAAGAGCCAAGTAGCCAATCCAATACAATCAAAATGATCTAGGGAAGATTACTTCTTTCTCTAAATGAAAACCGAGGTTGAGTTGTGCTGACCTAGGGAGGCTGAGCTGTTTTGCTGTTCTTTGTCTCACCACAACTACTTGGGTCGAGCCTGTTTGCATCGGCTAAGCTCATTTGTCCAATGCCTACTTTATGGTGTGGGCTTTTATTTGTGACTGGTTTACTTGCTGTCTCTCTGTTCCTTCCCATTTTTAATTTTTCTTAAAGGAGAAAATAAAATAATGATGTACCAAAACGTGGTGCAGATGGAAAGCAAATCAAATCAAAGGGCGACTTTGGTTAATGGTTTTGTTTATTTCATGAAAGTAGTCTGATTTATCTGATGAACCCATCCGTCTCCCCTCCCACCGTAATACGTACGATCCAATCAGCTTCCTTTTCTGTTCCCTCTGCTCTCCCTCTCCCAATCTTCAATCTAATTTTTTTTGGCGGGAACTTTTCAAATCCCTCTCTCTCCCTCTCGTCTATGAAACTAAAAATATAAAATGAAAGACTCTTGCGCTTCCCTGACACACACTCCCTCTCTCTGTTTACAACTGCGCACAACCTTGGACTCTCTCTCTGTGTTACTAGAAAGCGATGGCTGCAAAGGAAGGACAAAGTCGAGGTCGAGGCCGAGGTCGAGGTCGAGGTCGCGGTCGAGGTCGAGGAGGAGGTTGTTTGAAAGGCGATATGGAAGATTCCAACAAGAAACAAGGTGAGGCCGTAGATTTTCCGGTTGCTGTTGGAGCTTCAGATGCAGAGCAGCCTTACTCTCTTAGAGGCAGACGCAGGACTTCTTCGACCCAAGTTGATGAAAAATCCTCTCCTCCTCCCAGACCAAAGCGGGGCGTAAAAATGGACGCAAATGTAAGTAACACTCCATCCTAACCAAGCTTAGAAAGGAAAGAGAAAATTTGCCTTTGTCTTTTGATGTGAAAAAAAAAATGGCTGTGAAGCAGGGGAATATGGTAGAGTCATCGATGTGCCACCAGTGTCAACGCAACGACAAGGGGAGAGTGGTTCGCTGCACTCGTTGTCCCTCTAAGCGCTTTTGTATCCCCTGCATTACTCGATGGTATGCTCTAATCATATCATGTTACTCTTTCTTAAACAAATCCTAAAAGAAATCAATCTTATTTTGTTCATTTGGGATAAATAAAAATATAGGTATCCCCGAATGACAGAGGACGAAATTGCTAGCGCTTGCCCATTCTGTCGCGGTTTTTGCAACTGCAAAGCATGTTTGCGAATGGATCCTTCATCTCAAGTCAGTTGTTTTTTCTTTTATTCTTCTTTCTTTATGGGAAGATTTTGTTTGTAAAATGTCATCAAACTGGGTATCAATTTTTGTAGAAATTGAAGAATTTACATGTAGAGATGGGTGAAGATGACAAGCTTAGGTATTCTCATTTCATTACCAAGTCCCTTCTCCCATTTCTACAGCAGTTTAATCGAGTACAACAGCTGGAAAGGGAGATGGAGGCTAAACTTCAAGGTACTTTGATTGATTCCAATGGTTTTATTTTCTGTTGAACAATGCTTGTCATATTGTGCTAGAAACAAATGGATAAAGCTGTTGATGATAATGTAAGAGTTGAGTTAGTCTCTACCTGTATTAGGTGTACACTGTGCCTTTGTTACCAGCACAACACCTGTTAATTTGTTCACTAATTGATTTTTTTCCCCTTTTCCTTTTTGGTAGGCAAAGATTTGCAGGAGTTAAAGCTACGAGTGGCAGATTGTCCTGAAGATGAACGTGTTTACTGGTAAATTTGGTTACTCAAAGTATGACATATCTTAGAGCAACTTTTTCTTAATTTAACAATTTATCTAGTTAGCTTATTTGTTTCTTTTCTCTAATTCACACAATTGGGGTAGCGATTTGTTTCCTTTCTCTAACTCACACAACTGGGGTGGGCGGTTGTTTCCAGTGACAATTGCGCAACTTCCATAGCTGACTTCCACCGAACCTGTCCTGAGTGTTCTTTTGATCTCTGCCTTACTTGTTGTCGGGAGATCCGAGATGGAAACCTTCAAGGTGGGAAAGAGGAGGTAATTATGGTATATCCTGACCGAGGTCTAGCTTATTTACATGGTAAAAAGGATACTCCGCATTCTGCTGGAAATAGGAGAATCTTGGATTCACCTGTTCAGCTACATTCTGTAAGTAAACTTAAGGGAAGATCAGGTTGGAAAGCAAATGATAACGGCTGTATCACTTGCCCTCCAGCAGAGATGGGTGGCTGTGGTCTTGGCCTTCTAGAGTTGCGGTGCTTGTACTCTGATGATAAAGTTTCAGAGTTGTTGAAGCGGGCTGAAGACATTTCATTGATTCACAATCTTATGGATATGCCTAAAACTTGTCCAGAAAGATGCTCCTGTAGTAACTCAGTGCAAGAGATTGACTTTGGAAACCACAACGTTCGGAAAGCAGCTTCCCGTGATAACCCCTATGACAACTATTTGTATTGTCCGATAGCTCAAGACATTCAGCATGGTCAATTGGCGCATTTTCAGTTTCACTGGAGCAAGGGAGAGCCGGTGATTGTAAGAAGTGTACTTGAAAGTACTTATGGCTTGAGTTGGGAACCAATGGTCATGTGGCGAGCATTTCGTCAAATCACTAATGAGAAACATTCGCAAAATTTAAATGTGAAGGCCATGGAGTGCTTGGATTGGTGTGAGGTCAGTTCATAAATTTAGTTTTGCTACATGAAACAGATTTGTTTACTGCCCGTTGACATTGATTGTTACATTCTATCGATATCTTCTCTCGTGTTGATTGATGTTTTAACATGGTCATAAACTTGCTCAGTCGTTTGCCACATTTGAGTTGAAACTGCTTTATGATTAGTTCAACTTCGTCCTTAACATCTACTGGTATAGTTGAGCATCTTCTTATGCACACAAACATTTTAGTAGCCCATGTTTGTTCTCTCTGCATTTCTTTCCAATACTTTCCACTTTACTGCACATGGAGACACAATGGAAATTACTATTATATGAATTGTAGCAACTATTCTTTTTAAGTTCTAAGGGATCAGGGGACAACTGTCCTTGACTAAGACCTAGAAACAAGTGGAATGGCCATATTTTCAGAGATTGCTATGCCAACTAGAATTGTTTTTCTTAATAAGTTATCAAGATTATTATAATGTAAATCCAATGCTAATTTGTTCTGAAGCTTAATTTGGAATGTCGATGTTGAGAACTTACATAAATCAGTGCTTTTAAAGTTCAAGATGGAAAGAAGTGCATTGCACCTGAACCTTCACTGCTTCTGGTTGTAGCAATAATATTCAAATTGATGATAAAATTTGATTCTTTTATTAGGTGAACCCATAGTTACCCGGGTCATTTTTGTCCCTTAGACATGCAATTTAAATCATTCAAACCAAAATATGGAACTTTTGCTATTCAAATCACCAGAAAAAAATGGATATCTGTGTTAATTAGTTTGGAGAAATTGACAAAATGCAGGCAGCATAAATATAAAACGACAACATGTAAAGCATAGTACTTGTCTCTTCTTTATTTGTTTCAGTATGAGTTCAAGTTTATTTTGTATATACCAAACATGTGAAAGACTTGAATGAAAAAAATACCAGTCCGAGGATCTAAGTCTACAAGGAAAGGTAGGCTCTTGAATCTATTACCCACACCATGAGGAACCATGATATTTGTAGCAATGGGTTAGTGAAACTTAAAATAGATTGCCTTAGATTTTATGGAGTAAGGAGTTTTAGTTATCGTGCCAAATCAACCCAATTTGAAGTGTGAAGCAAGGTTCCTTCTCTACAAATTCATCACATAAAATTGTGGCCATGGAATTTCAGGTTGATGTCAATATTCATCAATTTTTCAAAGGGTATTTAGAGGCTCTATTTGACAGTGAGGGGTGGCCTCAGATACTTAAACTGAAGGATTGGCCACCAGAAAATAAATTTGAGGAGCGTCTGCCACGCCATGGGATTGAATTTATCAGTGCCTTGCCCTTCAAGGAATATACACATCCTCGCAGTGGTTTTCTTAATCTTGCAGCCAAGTTGCCTGAGGGAGTTCTAAAGCCGGACTTGGGACCTAAGACTTATATTGCTTATGGCGTTGCACCCGAGCTGGGTCGTGGAGATTCTGTAACAAAGCTTCACTGTGATATGTCAGATGCGGTATGCTTACTTTCAGTTCATGATGGCATTTTTTTTTTTTAAATAAATAATTATTCCTTCTTAAACCCCATTGCCCTTTTAACATATGAAGCGTAGGAACCTATTAAGTACAAAGATAATCCTTGCCTACCAAATCTGTTTGGAAGGTGAGCATGACCTGGGGAAGTTAGCTGAGGATGTGTATTTAGTTAAAGTTTAGACCAACCTTCTGCTGCTAGCTACTTAGCCCGCACCTTGAAGAAGCCAAGACTACAATTTAGATATGCTATAATGACTTGAGGCCTAGAAATGTTCCTTTTGTTGGAACCACTAGTTTCAATATGCAGTTCTGGTATTCACATTGTTTACAAGTGGATTGAAATAGTTATGTCTTCATGTAGAAGTTATACAGCCTTGAAACACCAACGTTAGACTGGTTGATTATTCATAGGGTGAAACATCTGCCCTTATCTGTATTGTCTGAATGCAACAGGAGAGGAAAGAAGTAGGAATACTAGTGTCTTAACTGCTGTATATGTATTATATTGCAGTTATGGGGCTTTGAATTTTTGGTTGGTCTATGTTCTTGTATTCTGTATAAGACGAATCGGGAATATTTATTTTCTGGTAGCTTTTATCAATGAGCATCAGAATTGGGGTGTTTCTCTGCTTTGGTTAAACTAAAACATGTGAACAAAAATCAATTTCTAGAAAGTTATTGATATATGTGAAAGGGCCCATCTTGATAATGCCTTTGTCCAGCCATTCTTCATGCTTAGTTTGCGCATTTAGTTAAAGTGCATTGATCTGTTGAGTGAATGGAAGTCTCTTTGGTAAATGAATATGCGTCCTTGGTCGTAATTTTAGTCTTTAAGTATGTTTAGTAGTCATTTAGATATGGTTGCTAGAAATTTGCATCTTTAAAAAGTTCCCGTTTCTTTTCAATTTCTTAGTTGAAGTTGGTGTTTCAGGGTCCTAATGTTTTTCGAAAGTTTCTATTTTAGATTTTTGACTCCTAACATTTCTCTATTCAGTCCATTTGTAGAAGGGCCGACCCCAATTATTTTGGGATTAAGGCTCTAGTTGTTGTTTCAATTTGTAGAAGGTTTAACATTGTCCTTTGGCTGTCCTAGCATTTACAGGTATGCCTTGAGGGTTAATTTATTAATAGGTATTTTTTAAGGCAAGTTGTTTTGGTTTTCCTTTCTTGAAATCTTCTTCTCTTTGTTCTATGTGCTCACAGTTGCTGTCAACTTTTCAACATCTAAATCTTCCACCTCACAATTTGAATCCCTCTCTGTCACGAACTCTATGCTTTCCCTCATGCCTATTGTGGTACTCTGGGTGAACCATTGTGGTACAGTATGGCTCTATCATTCGTTAGCGAGGTGGAGAACATAATGACCATGCTCCCTACTTTACATTTATCCAATATCATGCCCTCCTTTTCATCATGGTCTCACAGTTTATGTCCATTCAGCTTGGAGGCTAGCCTACATGGTTTTCTCCATAAATTGTTTTCCAACTATTTTGTAAGTTCTTTCTCCTCTTCTGATTTCAGGTGAATATTTTGACGCATACTGCTGATGTGGTTCTTACTCCAGGCAAACTTGCAAAAATTGCGGAACTGAAAAAGCAGCACATTGCCCAAGACCTAAGAGAATTGTATGCAAATAATGAACAGGTGAATGATGGAGAGGAGCTAAGGGATAGTAATTACAAGAAGACTAGCGAAGTTTGTGAATTTGAACAGCCGAAGGGTTTGGTAAGTGTTGTACCAAAGTTAGAGGACAGCGAAGTTTGTGAATTTGAACAGCAGAAGGGTTTGGTAAGTGTTGTACCAAAGTTAGAGGACAAGGTTTTGACATCACAAGATGACAGTATTGTTAATTCTGCCGAAGGGTGTAGCAAAATCACAGGGGGAAAGAGAGGTCCTCGAAATAGGAAAAGAAAGAGGGGCAAGTCATTGTATGCAAATAATGAACAGGTGAATGATGGAGAGGAGCTAAGGGATAGTAATTACAAGAAGACTAGCGAAGTTTGTGAATTTGAACAGCCGAAGGGTTTGGTAAGTGTTGTACCAAAGTTAGAGGACAGCGAAGTTTGTGAATTTGAACAGCAGAAGGGTTTGGTAAGTGTTGTACCAAAGTTAGAGGACAAGGTTTTGACATCACAAGATGACAGTACTGTTAATTCTGCCGAAGGGTGTAGCAAAATCACAGGGGGAAAGAGAGGTCCTCGAACTAGGAAAAGAAAGAGGGGCAAGTCGCATGGTGATCTGGGCAGGAGTTCTGAAAAGTTGAAAAAGGAGGATCAACAGTCTATTGCTGAGGGCAACCGTGAGGTTTCTGGTGTCTCCCTGGATGTGGTCTTGAGTAATGGTACAAAGATGGAAAATGGTGGAGAGGAGTACATGGCTGAAGCATCGAATACTGGGAAAGAAGTCATAGCTGATAAGCTTGAGAAGGGGGATGCGAGTACAGATAGTGCATTCTTAGGATCAAGTTTGGAAGTCTGTGAATTTGCAGAGGGAGGTGCCATCTGGGATATTTTCCGCAGACAAGATGTTCCTAAGCTGCAGGAATATCTTGAGAAGCATTATAAGGAATTTAGACACATCCACTGTTCTCCATTGCAGCAAGTAATAACTGACTTCAGGATTTGTGAAAATACAGTCATGCTTTATGGAGTATCACAATCATTTATGATCATTTCTAGTCTGTAAATTTTTCTCATCTCACTTTGGATTCCATTAAATTCACGGACTGACATTCTGAAAGGAAAAGATTTGGTGCTTTCATTAGCATCATCTCTGTGAAACCTAAGACAACATTGCCTTTTGTTTAATCAATGCAGGTTGTTCACCCTATTCATGACCAGACCTTTTACCTGACAGTGGAGCATAAAAAGAAGCTCAAGGAGGAATATGGTTGGTACATTAATAATATGGCATTTTATATTTGTTTTTACTTGTTCCATCCCAATGATTAATACTAGATATTCTTTGTGTAGGAATTGAACCCTGGACTTTCGTGCAAAGACTTGGGGAGGCTGTCTTCATACCTGCTGGTTGTCCCCATCAGGTGCGAAATCTCAAGGTAAATACGCTTAACGTGTCTCATGACTCCTAATGTCGGACCACTGGGAAACTTAAATCATCAGTTACAATTATATGATAATCTAGGAATTCTGGATACTGATAAGGTTCTTACGATTATGTCTTGGTTATTTTTATAATTGATTGACACTTTGAAAAGGCAATATGCTGCGCATGCACCAAAAGTAATTTGTGCCTGTGATGATCAGACTCTGCCATTTTGCTGACATATTTATCTTTTGCAGTCATGCATAAAGGTTGCACTTGACTTTGTCTCTCCTGAAAACATTAATGAATGTATCCGAATGTCAGAGGAAATCCGTGTACTTCCCCAGAATCATAGGGCTAAGGAAGACAAATTGGAGGTATGTAACGATTTCTGACTATTATTCCTAATGCTTGCTCTACATTGCCTTTGTTATCATTGAAAACTTTCTTTAGTCAACGCACTCAAGTGGGTATTTCTGACCAGATTTCTGTGTCTTTACTTCTGGTGCTTGCTGGTCTGCCTCTTCTTTTAGTTGTATATTTCTGTTAAGTAGAAGCTATGTACCTAGATCAAATTTATATCTAGATCAAATTCCTTTTAATGTTCATCCTGGATATTTTTTCTTTAAGCTACAACACAATTTGAATTTTGTTGGACCCTCTGAATCTTCATCAATTAGTATTCCTGTCTCCAATGCTTTCCATCTCCATTAATCTAACTCTGTTGCAAGGACCTCCTTAGATTGTGATCTGTGTCGCATGCTAATTTGATTACCATGTACAGTTAATGAAATTGGTTTTAATTGATTTCATTCAGATGCCCTTGATAAACAGGCTTGAGGTGGAACAAGATCATTGCACACATGAATATATAAAACCATATAAATAAAGACATATCTCAATGTCTCTTGTCGATAACTTTCTTTTTGTTGTTGTTGTTGTTGATCTCTGTCCCCTTGAAGCAGGTTAAAAAAATGGCTCTTCATGCATTAGATGATGCTACTGTGTATTTGAGAAAAAATGCCAAGTAAGTTCATGGTTCGCATGTTTTCTTCATTCTTTATTTTATTATCTCCCTAACAAGGGATCATTGGAACAGGAGTGCAATTATTATTGATTTATTGTTCTTGGCCCATGCTAGGTTTTGAGGGCTAGGATGATCTTATGAGACTGTTTTTGTCTAATTTATATTTACCCCAGTTTTATGACATACTTATTTCATCCGCACCTATATCTTCAAATTTTAAAATGAATAGATTTGGAGTAACTGTATTTCTTTGTCTCCAGCTCTGAGGGTGGTGAAAAACTGCTTTCCAAAACAAAGGCTGACGATGTAGCTGCTAAGCGCAAGAAATCCACTAAAAAGAGAAAGAGGGGTGGGGGAAACCATGCCTGAAAGTAGTAGTCTATATACTGCCTGTTTGGAGCGTGATATTGTTTTTGGTCCAGTTGATGTTTTTGTGTACCCAATGCCATCGCCTTTTGTTCTTGGTTCCAGAAGTCCATCCATATTCTGTCTTCTCTGAGACAAGAAGCCACTCTAAAATGAAGAGGTGTGATTTCAGTTGTAGATGGCAAATACAAGTTCTTGGGTTTTGTTAAGTGATCTGTTCCTTCTTGTTTTAAGCTTATGATATTAGCTTGTCTTTTCATTTTGGGATCCGGCCTTTCCAACAAAAACCAAAAGTGGACGTCGCATAATATGCAAGAAAAACTGTGCTGGAGATGTCTTACTTTATTCGTTACTAGCACTAACCATAATATGCTGGTAACTCTCTCTCTCTCTCCAACTTCTAGCATAACGCTTTTTTATTACATCTATGTCCAACGGTGTCCATAAAGCACAAACCCACTCAGCCCAGGGGCTCAAAATGATGGCAGCAAAATTCAATTCAAATGGATAGATGGGGAAGGATTGATTCTAATTTTACCATATTTTAAGTCCAATATTTTGTTCATAAACTTTTATTTATAAGTAGGGCCAACTACACCCTATCTTTTGTTTAAGTATTGTGCCCATCAGATTGCAAGTAGTTCCTTTCATGATTAGCACTATTTTCTCTTTAATTCTGTCTTCTTGTTTTCAAGACAAAAACTAATGATAAATCGTAACATTCAATCTCCATGGAGCTATGTATTCATTAACAATATAGTATAGACGTGAATTACTCCTACCATCTTGGATTTCGTCGTCCTTCATTTGATGGAAGGTGATTTATCATTACTGATTTGGATATATAATTTGTTCATTTATTATTATTATTATTTTTTATTAAACGAAAAAAATTGGGGATATTTTTTGTCTTTGTGAGCGGATACCGAGGAGTTTTCATGTATTGGGGAGTTTTCATGTACCGGGGAGGTTTCACATTCTTAGCTTTTTTATCGGGGAGTTTTGAGAGAGGAGTGTATTGTGTACCGAATAGTTTTCATATATTGAGGAGTTTTTACATTTTTAGTATTTTTACTGGAGAGTTTCTCTCTCTATATAAGTCGGGCAAATGGAGAGATGAAGATGTTGTGTATTGAAGAGTTTTTATGTATCAAGAAGTTTTCATGTATCGAAAAGCTTTTTATCGGGGAGCTTTAAAAGAGGAAGGTATTGTGTATCGATGAGCTTTCATGTATCGGGAAACTTTTTACCGAGAAGTTTTCACATTTTTAGTTTTTTTATCGGAGAGTTTTGAGAAAGAAATGTATTGTGTACCGGGAAGCTTTCATGCATCGAGAACCGGGGGGTTTTTTTATCGTGGAGTTTTCACATTCTTAGTTTTTCACACTACTATTGAGACTCCATCCTGACTTCTCAAATAGACACAGACTAAACCTTGAAACAGGCATTCCCAAGTCTCTGCCTATAAACATGGCGTACTCATATAAAAAGGTCTTACTCCCCAATTATTAGAATCTCCATTGCAGTTTTGCACCATCGGTGCAAGATATCTAAGATATCAGAATTGCATAGTTCTGCACTAAGGACAATAAATAATGCGTGGTTTTATATCAAAACTCTTTGTCTTCACACGTAAAGAACTAGACTAGAAATATTTAAACAATAATCGGATATGTATGAAATTATTTTTTGTGATATTAGATACGTAGGCAAAATGTTTATATATATATAAAAAATATTTTCGATATTGAAATGCTAAAAAAATAAAAAAAAGTAAGTTAAAAAAATAAATTAGGAATATGTCTTTTGGTCATGTAAACCTGCTTGGTTAAAGTATTATGTGAGTTCAATGAAAGATTTAGAATATATCTTTTGTTGTTGTTAAGCGATTGTACATTTGTTCTTGTTGTATGCTCTGCGACAAGTTGAACTGTTTTTTTGCACAGAACTATCAAGACGTGTAGCGCTGTAACCATGTAATTTGATATTCTAGTGTACATCTTCCTCAAGGTTTTATGCTAAATACATCAATACTCTCAAACAAATACTTACCATTAAAAAATAATAATAAGTCTTTAGTCGAAAAAAAAAAATTTGGTTGGTTAAAATCTTTAGTCAACTAAAAAAAAAAAAATTTGTCGACTAAGCACTTAGTCGACTAAAGACTAAAATATAAAAGGACAAATCATAAATCACATTCATAAATTAATTTCCATTATTCGACATTACTTTACAAGTGGATCTTCAATTCCATGTGCAATTACGATACATCATTGCCCTCTAAAGCCATTAACTAGTGGCACAAAAAAGGGAAGAACACAAACATACAACACAGATAAAGAAGAAATCAACAATTACTAGAACAGTCTGTTCACTCACAGATGGTATTACCTTGGAAGAGATGTGCGTGTTCTCTCAAGTGGTATGACTGGTCCACTGATACCACTAAGGTGTGTGAATTGCTTTCTAAATTGACCAATAACGCTACATTGAAGAAAAGCCACAATGGGAACGAAGCATAAGTGTTATTAAACTTGATAAAAGAAGAGGCATAGAAGTTCACCAGATAAAATATATGCGATTTTATACACATGAAGGAAAATAATTAGAACCTTGGAGAGGCAAAATTTAATTTAAGTACAAAAATAAAAATTTATGTTAAAATTTAAAAGAAAATATATTATTTTTCTCTCAGTGCTCTCTATCTCTCGCTATCTTATTTTTTCATACATTATTTCTTATTTCCTCTTCATTGGTACGCTATTGCAACACTGCAAGAGAGCTCTTGCAAGAGAGCCGAGAGCTGAGAGATACACAAAAAAAATTGAGAGATGCATGTGAAGAATTTATTGAGAGGCAGTAATTGGAATTTGTAATTATGCAAGTATTGAGAGTAGCAAGAAGCAATGTGTCGAGGAGCTATGTATTGAGAAGCTTTCATATACCGAGAAACAATTTACGGAGAAGTTAGGGAAGAGTTTTCATGTACCAAGGAGCTTTCATGTATCGAGAAGGAATTTACAAGGTAACTATATACCTAGGAGCTTTCATGTACTGAGCAGTTTACACATTCTTTTTTTTTCTTCTTTTTAAGGAAGCAAAAAAAGGAACGGCACAAACAGGAAAAAAAGAAGTGAAAAAAGAGAAAAATTATTTTAAGATTTTAAAAAATATATTATTTTTTTTCTCAATGATTACCATATTTCTCCATACATTATTTCTCATTTCCTCCTCATCGGTACACTATTGCAACACCACGAAAGAGTTGAGAGCTGACAGATACACAAAAAAATAGAGAGATTATGTGCAGAATGTACCGAGAGATAGTAATCGGTATTTGCAATTATGCAAGTCTTGAGAGTAGTGAGAAGCAATGTACCGAGGAGTTATGTACAAGAAGTTTTTATGTATCGAAAAACAATTTATCAAGGAGCTACGGAGGAGCTTTCATGTACCGAAAAGCAATTTACTGAGGAGCTTTCACATTTTTTTTTTCTTTCTTTTCAACAAAGCAAAAAAAGAGATGGCACAAAAGGGAAAAAAGAAATGAAAAAAATAGAAAAAAATTATGTTAAAATTTAAAAAATATATATTTTTTTCTCAATAATCTCTCTCTCTCGGTTCATTACTCTATTTCTTCGTACATTATTTCTCATTTTCTCCTCATCGGTACGCTATTGCAACACCACAAGCGAGTGGAGTGTAGAGAGATACACAAAATTGAGAGATGCATGTGAACAATTTACCAAGAGATAGTAATTAGTATTTGTAATCATGCAAGTGTTAAGAGTGGTAAGAGCAAGGTACTGAGGAGCTATGTATCAAGGAGCTTTCATGTAACGAGGAACAATTTACCAAGAAGCTATCGAGGGTTTTCATGTACCGAAAAGCAATTTACATAGTAGCTATGTATCGAGGAGCTTTCATGTATGGAGAAGCAATTTACTGAGAAGCTTTCATTTTTCTTATCAAGGAAGCAAAAAAGGGAAGTGTAAAAAAACCCAAGAAAAAGTAGTGTTGCCATAGTGTCCATATGGCTCTCTTGTGTTGTAATAGTGTACTGATGCCCTCATACTTGTTGCAATAGTGTCTCTCTCGTGGTGTTGCAATAATGCACCAATGCCAAGGAGCAAATGAAAAATAATGTGCCTTCATATGGATATCAAATCCCCCATATAACAAAACCTGCTAAATAATGAATATAATAAAATCCTCTTGCCTCCTCATCCCTAAACAATACTGCTATTCTCTCCGTAAAAAATAGTCTTAACATCAAATATCAAAAATAAATATAGTGAAACATCAAAGACAATTCGAGAATCAAAGATAAAACCTTAAAAAAAAAAATCCTAAAATTCTCCTCTAGTGAAGAAGCTCAAGATCTAAAGCAAGAAAGTCACAGTGGACATAACCATCGCCGCAGATCCGGAAAGAGCAACTCTGTTCAAATCAGAAGCACCGTTTCCTTGTGTGTTTCTTTTAGAGAGGTAAATGAATGATGTAATGTTCATACGGTTCTTTTTTTTTTTTTTTACCGCAACAACTTATTAAGATTTCAGAGTTAATGTATCATTGAAACAAGAAAAACAAGTCATCATTCATCATTTCAAGAATCTCAACTCCAAAATAAACCAAACCACATGATGCTTCTCAACGTTTTGTTCGTTTCCATTCTTTTCTCAAATTCCAACTCTCTTTCTTCTTTGGAAAAAAAAGACCTACATTCATTGTTTGATAATTTGGAGTAACATGGTAGAATGGACTAAATACTCTGGTGTACATACAGAAAACTTCTCGGTATAGCTGATCGGTATATAGCTCCTTGGTACATATAGCTCATCTTCGGTGATTTCTACTTTTCGATAATTTCTACATCACACAAAACTAAGAAAGGTTTAAACTGTAGAAAGAACTAAAACCTAAGAAAAAGTTGCTCGACATATGGAAAACTCCTCAATATAAAGAAACCAAACTCTCATTCCTGAATCTTTACTTAACTAAAACCAAATTTAGCCCATTAGAAGTATCTTTACTCAACTAAGATTTTTCTTAATCGATTAAAATACTTAGCCAAGCACAAAGCAATTTTAGTTTGGTTCATAATCAAAATAGGAATTTTACTTCACTCATGGAAATGAATCTGATTTTGGTCATTTTTGTTAGTTGAAAAATTTGCAGCATTAATAATTGGATATAACTTATAAATTCATAAGTAATTATGCACCGAATTTGAAATTGCAATCATGCTTATACTCCAGCAGAAAATATAATTCTGCATTATTCCATCATTGTGTAGTACATTGTTAGGTTTTCTCACACATTCTATATTTATCTTTTCTTACTTAAACAAAGTATGCGTAGTTTTATAATGAATTATTTTTTCACATTGTACGATATATTATTGTTTAGTGAACAATCCTCATCTTCTCATGTTCTATAGCACATTATTGTTCTGCTCACCGTTATTCGCTAAGCATCAACAAATAACACATTGATTTTATTTGCTCACCGTTTTTAATTCTCGACTATCGAAACGCCAAGCTCTCCGGCTATTCGCCACACATTGAACAAAAAAAGGTTTAAACATTACAAAAAATTAAAAACTAAAGTTCCTCGGGTGAAAAAAGAAACTCTATATAAACAAACCAAATTCTCCTTGCCGTACAAAAAAAGCTTCTCGGTAAACTAACAAAACTACTAGGTAGGGAAACCAAATTCTTCTCAGCATATAAAGAAAGCTTTCCGGCACACAAAAAATGTTTTCCGACACATAAAAAAAACTTCCCGATAAGCAAAGAGAAGGGAAAACGAAAAGTGAGACCAAAAGTGAAAAAGTAATGAAATATTTATTTTTTCAAATGTTGAAGAACTTTAGAATTTGATGTACCATTTCTTTTCTTCGTTCTGCTCTTTTATTCAATATTTAAGTTTTATTTTTATTCATATTTAAATCTTATATTTTGTGTGTTCAAATTAAACGTGTTTCTCTTATTTACTTGTAATTAAGTTTAAATAAGCCATTAGCCAACTAAAAAAAAATATTGAATAAGAAAAAAAAATTACTTGAATTAAAAAAAAAATTTGGTTGACTAAAAAAACAACTTTAGTCAACTAGATACTTTAACCGACCAAAAATACTTTTAGTCGACTAAAACCCTATTTTAGTTAAAAAAAAAACCTTTGGCCGACTATAAAAAAAATTGGTCGGCTAAAATCTTTGATTGACTAAAAAAACAACTTTAGTCGACTAAACATTTTAACCGACTAAAGAGTATCTTTAGTCGACTAAAAGATTTTGGTCAACTAAAAAGCTTATTTTAGTTGACTAAAAGTTTTAGTCGACTAAAAGCTTATCTGTAGTCACCCAAACACTTTTAGTCGACTAAAAGCCAATCTTTTGTTGACTAAACTCCTTAGTCGGCTAAACATGTTGCTTAGTCAACCATGCTCTTCTCCTTAAATTA
This sequence comes from Dillenia turbinata, assembly GCA_037126225.1. Classification (NCBI taxonomy): domain Eukaryota; kingdom Viridiplantae; phylum Streptophyta; class Magnoliopsida; order Dilleniales; family Dilleniaceae; genus Dillenia; species Dillenia turbinata. The sequence continues at coordinate 17,190,968 of JBAMMX010000016.1, read as the reverse complement.
CCTTGAGTCATATTTTTTCTTCTTAGTTGATTGCGATTTCTTGATTCATTTTCAAGAAATTCATCTCTTTTTCTTTTTATTACACCAATTGATTTTCATTGACCTCTTCATTGTCAAATAAAAATCTCTTTTTCCTATCATTGTTAGTACTGCTCTAACAACCTATCTTTTTAAAAAGTATTAGAAATTTTTTAAACTCTTTTTTAAAAACATAATATTATTTAAAAAATTATGAAAAAAATATAAATAAAAAATTTTTTCTCATTAAAATATTACAAAATTAAAAAATACTTTTTATAATTCAACTTTTTATAATTCAAAAATATCTCTAATATAAAAATATCAAAAAAATTTTAAATGTTCTTTTTAAATGTTTAAATAAATATTACAAAAATTCTAACTACTTTCATTAATTAACATATATTAATATATATATTTATATATATATATATATAGATATATATAAAAGTATAAATGAATGCAAAACACGTTGCGTGTGGGACCCATATGCATGCAATTGTGTCGATTTTTTTTTTTCTCTCTCTTTATCCTCTCTCTCACCTTATTGGAAAAAAAAAACATAAAAAGAAAAAGAAAAAAAAAAAGGGTCTAAGGTATCTGTTAGTCGACTAAATGCATTAGTCGACTAAGAGATGCCTTAGTCGACCAAGGCATATCACTACCAAATCTCTCTCTCTCTCTCTCTCTCAATCCTCAAATCCTCTTCCTGAAATTCCAATGGATCCCATGAATGTTTGGGGAAATACTCCACTTGCAAAAGCAGACCCTAAAGCACTCCCCTCTCTCTCCCCTCTCTCTCGTTCTTGTTATTACCTAAATCTCACACCCACCTGAATCAATCGATCGATCAAAGCCCAAGGCCCTAATCATTCCTCTTCTCTCTCTCTCTCTATAATGGCGACGATCACCTCAGATTACCTAGAAGACGAGCAGACTCAAAAGCCCCAGTCCGCTTCATCCTCTTCCTCGCCGTCTCTACTCTCTCTGGAGTTCCCGATCTCTCATCCTCTTACAATGTCTACTTTGTAGAGAGACAAGGTAATAGAGCCCTAACCAAACTTCATTTAACTTCTTTTTTGCAAACCCTGAACCTTAAAACTTTGATTCACTTGTCTTCTATCGTTATTGTGTTATGTTTTAGGGGTTTTTTTTGGGAAATTGTTGTTCTTGTTTTTATAACACCGAAATTCTGGAATTAGGGTTTGTGATTTTTTGCTGCTTGATTTGCTAAGCGTGAGTATGTTAATGGGTGTATAGGGTTTGGTCAGATCGTCACTGGTAGCCCTTCAAATTTGTCGAAAGGGCAAAATTAGGGTTTCGATCAAATCAGGAAATGATGGCTAATATTGGGGGTTTGGCAGTGGCGTCCACTGGAGTGAATTTTAATGAGCCTTGTGGTCGCATATAGTGGGAATGAATTTCAGTTTTTGGTGAAATTTCGCTTGTGGGCATAGTGATTTTGCTGTTTTGGTTGAAGCAATTTGATAAACATTAGGACTCTGCACCGATTAGTTTTGGGTATGGAAGAGGATTACATTGATTGATATAGATTAGAATTGGGTTTTCAGATTTTTGTTATTTGATCCTTGCAATTTGGAATGCTGGTTTTGTCTACGGAGTGGAGGTGATGCTTCCTTATTGGTGAAGCAAATGAGATCAGATTGTTTTGGGCTCTGTTCATTTCTCAAAAAGCCTTTTGGATTAACATAACTCAACAGAAATTTGTGCTCAAATTTGTTCTCAGTGGCTTACGTGTTGTTGGTGTTGTTAGGTATTACATTTGCCCAAATATTGAAATCTTGGGTTGGAGGTTTGATTTTTCAAATATTGAGAACCATCAGCCTGTGTAGGGTTTTGCTGCTACGGAAGGACTTTTGGCTTGGTTGATTATTTGTTCCCTATGAAGATATAAATTATTCCCTATTTTAACTTAGAATATTTCCGGAGCAGTAGGCTAATCCTAGAAGTGTCTTTGTAACATATGTAGTGTTAGAATTGAGCAAGAAAATTTTGCAAAATTGAATTTTATTCAATTGATTTTTCTTAATAGCAGTTGGGGAATTTACAGGTACAATGGAAGAAGAGCAGCATGAAACCCTTGTAGAAGAAGAATTGTAGAAAAAACCTAACCTTATTGATCTTGTTTTTGATTTGGTTCCAAAAAGTTTACAGTAGAAATAAAGCAGAAAAAAATTAACGGTAGCCCAATGGATTAAAAAATTGTTCATGCTAAAAAACGTAAGAAACAATACACACACACACATATGAAAAGTAAATAAACGCAACACTAGAACAAAACGTTAATAGACTTCCATTGTTATAAACATATTCCTTTAGTATTCTATGAGACCGGCCGTATTACAAATAGACAAGTAATACCCAACATTTGGATTCGACAGATTTACTCTCTAAAATTCTAATGCGCCTGATTCATTCCTTAATGTTACACTTTTTTATGAATTTTAGCATACTTAACAAGGAAAAATTACTCTCTGAATTTGCAGACACTGTTTTGCATTAGGATGGTTCGTCTCTGAGAATTTTGTGGTAGGATTTAGTATTATCCTATTTATACTACAATCTCCCATATGTAATTTTGCAACCATGGACATGATTGAGGCTTTTGAACTATGTTTAAATTGACAACTCTACCTGCTTGCAATTGCTTTGATTTTTTTGTATGATCTGAATGTTGCTACTACAAATATTAAATGTTATACATGTGAACTTACTGCCAGCACATTGAGTTGAAGTGGATCTTGTGGAAGACATGAAGTGAATGTAATATTCTTCTTTTTATTTAGTTTGTCCCTAATAAGTTATGTAATTTTTCCGATTTTAGTTTGTGTAGAATAGACCTATAGAGAGGACTTCCAGTGCACATGGTAGTGAGTTTTTAACAATTCCCATGATTTGGAGATCACAAAATGCCAACAGATTCTTATACTTTAAGCTTTTTATTTTTTTTAATTTTTACTCTTTTTTATTTTTTTAATATAATTGAACATTTGTTGGATGGGTTTGCTACATTTTCCTATTTTCATATTTCTATTCATTCTTTGAGAAGTTCATGATCCACCTATTATTTGTTTCAGACTGGGTTTGATGACATTCAAAGTTTGGAGAGTCCCCATGCTTCATTTCCCATTCAACCACTTCAAGCACTCAAGTATGGACCTTTGTCTCCAACTCACTATCTTGTGAAATGACCATACTTGATTTGTTGATATGGCTTGAGTTTTTCTTTATAAAATCATCATCTGACTCAGTTGAGCATGCATAACATGCATTGTTCTCTTGCCCTAAGTGGTTTGAGAGCATCTTGCACCACTTTAGAGAACAATATCAATGTTAGGGGAACCTTTTTCTTCCCTTTTTCTATGAGCCATGGTTCACTTGATGTAGAGGTTGTTTTGATGTCTGTGAGGAGGATGATGTAGGTGTAAGTACCCCACCATGGAAAGATTCCACACGATCAGAATCTCAACAACAATTTCCAGTACAGTTGTCTTCAAGAGCAGTAGATCAAGAAGCTTGGGGAAAATGTGATAATGATTTTAAGTCAAAAAGTTCTTTACCTCAGCCAGGTCATTCTGGACATAAGTGGTTCATTGATTCAGGAGAATTTTCAATCTCCAAAAAAATTCATTGGTGGTGGGTACAGTTAATTTTTTTTTTTTTTTTTTTTGTGGGATGTTTCTCCAATTCAGCTTCTACATTCTTCTGTATTTTTTATCCTGGACTTTGTTGAATTTCTTGTGAATGGTTTTGTCTTCTGGTGCATCCACTTGGTGACGTTTTATGATTTTACATTTTCGTGTTTGATAAAATGCATCTTATTTATTTGAAACTAAGGGGAAAGAATTTTGAAGATGCTATAAGTATTGCTTTATGCTCATATAAGGCTTGCTTCTATAATGGACATAAAATCCTTGCTAAATCATGTTGCCTTTGTCCACAGCTATTTGGCTGTCTATGAAGTATGAACTTGTAGGAAAGCAAAACAAAGCTTAGTTTTCAAAGGGTGGCTTCTAATTCCACATGCTTCTACAAATTTTGACAGTGATTTGTCTTTGTTGATTGTTGGTTTTTAAATTTCCAAGCTTTCATTGCATGCCCTATAAAATCCTCTTGATACTGATACCCTGTAATTTCTATTTCTTGGGTTGCAAGAGTTACAATTTCTTGCACTTATTTTTGCGATAGATTGTGCACTTACCTGCTAAATGATTTTAATCTTGGCTTTTCAACTTTTTGATCTTGCATTCCTTGCTTGTTATAATATTTTACTTTTAATCAACAGGTTTCTCCTACAATGGAGAGAGAATAAAAGTCGCAAGTAATTCAATTGCAACAAAGGTCTATGAGACATGACCTAATGGTTTTCAAATCTGTACACTCCTCTTTCTCATTCTCAGCGAATTTTGTTCTTTCAGCATTGCAAGCCTAAATGAAGAACTTCAGAGATTGAAAAATAAAATTGCTTAGGTACCAATCTATTTTTGTATCCTTTAAGGTGATTTCAATTTAACAATACCTCTTTTGGGGACAAAACGATACATGCAGTCAAGTTCCTAGGGTTTTATTTGGTTAATGGTTGATAACTTTTGAGTTGACTGCATTAGAAGCAACAGTACTTGAGCTTTTCATTGGGGGAAAAAATGCTCATTTAGCTATAATAGCCCAAGTAGGAGTCGACCAATGCAATGGAATATGGGAGTTTGTTGAAGTGAGTAATACTTGGTATTCATTGTGCTGTAGCTAGAGATGCGATTGAAAGCCATGGCGAACAAAGAGCAAACAGGGGGATGAGAGCACGACAATGAATAATGACGAGAAGCCTGATCATGATGACGTTCAACAATGACGAGTAGCCCCCCTATGATGACTGACAACATTGACAAGTATATATTTTTCCCAACCATTTGGTTCTTATGGACGAGGTCTCCTTATGATCTGCAAGTTGATAGGTCAGAAAAATTGGATCTTATAGTATTTCTTGATTGTAATTTTTATTGTACCATGTTACTCTAACTAGGGGCTTGACATCTTTTTTGCCCCAATTTTCTCCCTTACGAGATTTGTTTGTTGTTGGTTTGTATGAGTTCTGTCTTTTTCGATGGCATGAGCTAGGATATTAGAGTTACAAATAATTTTTATTTGCATGACTGAGAATGAGTTTGATTGATTTTAGGCTCTTATTTCAATTTATACCGGAAGTAGGCAATTTTGTTGTTTCCCTTTTTGATTTACCGGTCATTATTATATTTTATAAATTAAAAATTTAATGAAATTCTTTCCTATTAATCTTTTATAATTATTTTCAGCGGGCATGTAGAATCAAAAACTCCACACCACGCACACGTGTGGTGTATTCCACCTCTTTTTGAATAAATTGTTTTAGTAGTGGTAGGCCAATATTATTCTAAGAGGAAAGAATAAAAAGGCATCTGTTTCTAAAAATTAGTATCATGAATTGGCAACTCCTTTTTACTTTCAATTTCATTATTTGGATTTTTTAAATTCCTAAAATATGCAAGCATCAAAGTTGCTTCTCTTTTTTTTTTATAAAAAAAATTATAAGATTTTCAAAGTTGCTAATTGATACCAAAAAATTAGAAAAACGAATAGCTCACAAGAAATTATAATCATAATTACAAAAGAGAAAAGGGGTGTGGGTTTCATTTTTCTTCTTGTGAAAAATTCACAAGAAGAGAATGATGGATGTGGGTTTCATGCAAAGTCGTTCAAAGCCAAAATAAATCAATTTTAATGAACTTCGGTGGCATTTTTAAAAAAAATGCAAGCATTACTCTAATTTTTTTTTTCTAAATAATTTTAAACAAATTCTTCAAATTATAAAAGAAGAATTGCATGTTCAAATATAATATTATCCAAAATTATACCCAAAGTGAGAGAAGTTTAAATTAAGCTTCTCTAAAATTTTCAAATGTTATAAATATCAAAAATTTGTATTTATATCCATATTCATCCAAAAAAATTATAATTCTCTTTTCATTATGTAACATTTAGTTTCCCCCCATTTATATCATATAACTAAAGATTATGAAACTTATGTGGAAGTTAAAAAATCATGTACTTCAAAGGTCATTATAAGAGTCTATAAATACTTCATGTATAAGAAGTTTGCTTATTTTGTTTTGTTTGTATATTAAGAGAAAATCTCATTATACTTTATATAATACATTCATTTGAAATATTCGAGAAATTATTCAAATGAATCATAATTATCACAAGAAGTTGAACCCATTTTCAAATTTTGATCATTTAATTTGATTTGATGATTAATATCATTTTTATATTTAATGATATGTGCGTATGTTATTAACATACCAAATTTATAAAGAAAGTCATATTAGTATTATAAATATTAGTAATGACAATCATATGTACCGACCGCTCATATATATTGATTTATCAGAAAGCAACAATATATATATTTGTCCTGTAGATACTTGATTAGATTCGCTCTAACTCTATACTTCGTATCTATTTGGATTCCATTAAGGTCAAAAACTAGTTGTGCATTGGTTCTTTGACAATGCCAATTACTCGTTCTTGATGTTTTTCGAACCACTAAAAAATTGTTCTGAATCTGCTATTGACAACTTATGAGGAAAGATGACCCTAAGGGGACAACTCAATGACAATAATCCCCTCCTATGATTCCGTTATTCGGGATTCGATTCTCGTTGTAATAAAAAAAAAAATTATGAGGAAAGACACCTAATTTTTTTATGAAAAAAAAATTATGAAATTTATCCAACTGTTTTTGCTTCATTTCTTGAAATAAATGTGATAATATATAATTATTCATGTGAATATAATCAACGACACAGCTGCAACGACAATCATGGACACAGATGTAGTTGAGATGGTGACCTCTTTTATTTTGAGAATATATCTCACTACTTGAACACAGATAAACAAGAAAATGACAAATGTGCACGAAGTAGGAAAATATGGATATTCTGTGCTATCATTTTGCCATGATAGACATTGGCTAGGTACTTGTCGTGTATCAAAATATCTTATTAAATTTTATCAAGCATGAGTAAAAGTGAAGGAAAAGAATATTGAAAACAATTTTAATCAAGCAAGAGCAAAAGTGAAGGAAAAGAATATTGAAAACAATTTTATTTTTGAAGATGCTAATTTTGACCATAGTTATGATGATTTTACTCATTTAAATGTTATTAATTTATTTACCGTCTCATAAGGAAGTGCTGAAAATGTTCAAGAATAGTATCTCTGATTTCTATTTTAAATTTAATCTAATATTTTTTTAAAAAAAATAAATGATTTATGCAATAAATTAATCTTTTATAATGTCTTGACATATTCTAGAATAAATTTTTTTTTCTCTTTGTATTTTATTATTGACTATCGAAAATTCTGTAGATGGATTTTCATTTTGTGATAAAGATATACATTTTGTAGACAGTGCAATAACACATATTATATTTAAGACAAGAAATGTTTTCTTTTCCTTATTTGGTCATGCAAGAAACAAATGTTAGCATGATGTCAAGTAGTATAAAATTTATTGAAGGTTCTAGAAGAGTCAACATATTGTTATCCAGAAGAACAAAATTTTATACTATGGATAAGTTGTACTCAACTGAGTCTAAAGAAAATCTATTAAGTTTAAATGATATCCACAAAAGTGAATATCATATTGAGACAATAAATAAAGATAATATTGAATATTTGTAGATTGTTACCATGTGCTCTCTCTCTCTCTCTCTCACTCTCTGACTACTCGCTCCACCCAAAGCTGACTACTCGCTCCACCCAAAGCTCTTGCCGGATCGTTTGAGTAGCTCTCTTACGCTGCTCGATCAAGTAAGTAGTCTCTTCCCCTCCCCCCTCTCTCTCTCCCTCCCTTTGAAAACCTACCCTCCTGTGCTTTCTCTCTCTCACGTGATCACCCCTCTCCACCCCTCTCTATTCCTCTCTCTCTTGATCTATCTCTCTCCTCTCTACGCAAATCTCTCTCTCTCTCTCTCGATCTACCTCGTTCTCTCTCTCTTCACAAATCTACCATTACTTGCAAACCGCCCACTCTCTCTCTTGTGATCGACCTCTCCATCTCTCTCTTCGCAGATCAATCTCCCACTCTCTTTGTAGATCTACCATTACTTGCAAGCCACCCTCTCTCTCTTCGCAGATCTTTATCTCTTGATCTTGATCTGCTCCGGCCCATTCTCTCTCTCTCTCTCTCTCTCCCTCCCCCCTCCCTTGCTGACTCTGTCACTGTCTCCCTCTATCTCTCCCTCGTCTCTTCCCTTGCTGACCCTTGCTGACTCCTTGCTCTGGTAATAACCCCACCACTTTCTCCACTCTGTCGCCTTCTCTTCCTCTGCTCCCCTTCTGGCGATATCGCACCCCCTGACTCCCTCTAACTCTATCTCTCCCTTTGCCTTAGTATTATTATTTTTCTTACTATTATCTCCCTGCATTTTATTGTAATAATAATAATAATAATAATAATAATTACTATTATTAATACTAATAATATTATTATTATTACTATTACTATTATTTGTTAGAATTATTTTAATTATTTTCAATATAAAATATATTACTATAAATTTAAAGTTATTAAAATTGAAAATATTTTAAATTCCTATCGATATAATTGTAATATAAAAATCTACTATTTTTATTACTATTATATTTTCTAAGCCATTTTATATACTATTATTTGAAAAACTCCACCATGGCCGGTCCCGAACCCAGGTAAAGGAGTAGGATTGCGATAAATCGATAGCTAACGTAAAATGTATTGTCAAAACCAAAAATGGAAGAGAAATATAAGAAAACTATTGAGGCATCTGATTAGGTAATATTTATATAGTAGACTCTGCAATTTTAAATAATTTAAAAGAAAATTGTTTGATGTCCTTTAATGATAATATTTTTATATGGCATAAGAAACTAGATTATATAAACTTTAAGCAATTAGAAAAATTGTCCAAAAAAATCTAGTTTGAGGAATTTCTAAAATTTCATTGAAAAAACCTATAACTTGTAGTGCATACTTATTAAACAAATAAGTAAAAACATCTTTTAAAAGTAAAGATCACATTTCCACATCTAGACTATTAGAAATGTTGTATATGGATTTGTTTGGAACTGTTAGATATTTAAATCTTAGAGGAAATAAATATGGACTAGTCATAATAGATGATTTTTCTAAATTCGCTTGGATTTTATTTTTAGCACACAAAAGTGAAACATTTGAAACCTTTAAAATTTTTACAAAGAAAATTCAAAATGAAAAAGATATAAAAATAGTTAGTTTAAGAACCGACCATGGCAAAGAATTTGATAACTTAAAATTTGTAAAGTATTGTGATAAAAAAGGAATAAATCAAAATTTTTTAGCATTTTACACATCACAACAAAATGGGGTAGATGAACATAAAAATAGAATTATTCAAGAAATAACTAAAATTATGTTAAATGATAGTGGTGTAGGAATATATTTTTTGGGCGAAACCTCATCTACAGTATGTTATATAATAAATAGAGTTTATACTAAATTTATGACAAATAAAACCCTCTATGAAATTTTTAAAGGAAGAAAACCAAATATTTCATATTTTTATACATTTAGATATACATGTTTTGTTCTGAAAAATAATATAAATATTAGAGGTAAATTTGATGAAAAAGTCATTAAAAGAATATTTTTAGGTTATTCTCTAAAAAGCAAGACTTATAGAGTTTTTAATAAAGAGTCTAAAATTGTAAAAAAGACAATAAATGTTAAGTTTTATAAAAATGAATTTCAAAAAGTAGAAATAAAAAATGATCATATTATACAATATGAAATCCCCCTTGAAAAACAAAATGCAAAAGAAAATGATCAAAATAAAATAAATCAAAGTGAACAAAAAGAGAAAATTGTTAGAAATTGGAAATTCTTACCTAGTCATTCACCAATTGATGTAATGGGAGATGTAAGTGAAGAAATAAAAACTAAATCAAACAATAAAAATATTGAAAATCAATTTTCATTAATATCTAATATAGAACCGAAAACATAGAAGAAGCCATAGAAGATGAAAACTGGATAGAAGATATGCAAGAAAAATTAAATCAATTTAAAAGAAACAATGTTTGGACTTTAGAATCCAAATCTAAAGATAAATCTATAATTGGAACCAAATGGGTTTTTTAAAACAAATTGGATGAAAATGGAAATATTGTAAGAAATAAAACTATATTAATTGCCAAAGGATATTCACAAGAGGAATGAATTGATTATGATGAAACTTTTGCACCCATTGCTAGATTTATTAAACTACTTTTGACTTTTGCATGTTTTAAAAATTTTAAATTATATCAAATGGATGTTAAAAGTATATTTTTAAATGGCTATATAAAAAAAAGAAGTATATGTTGGGCAACCACATGGTTTTGAAAAAAATAGTAAGGAAGATTATGTCTATAAATTGCAAAAAAAATATTGTATGGTTTAAAATAAACACCAAGGGCATGGTATGATATATTAAGTGAATATCTTGTGAAAAATAACTTAAAAGAGGAAAATATAAACACTATTTTATTTATCAAGTATGTTGATGATAATATTCTTGTTGTTCAAATATATGTTGATAATATTGTGTTTGGATTAACAAATGAACATTTGTGTGATAATTTTAGTAACATCATGAAAAGTGAATTTGAAATGTCAATGATTGGTGAATTAAATTTTTTTCTTAGATTGCAAATTAAACAATCTCCCCATGAAATTTTTATAAGTCAAGAAAAGTATACAAAAAAATTAATTAAAAAATTTGATTTGAAAAATTCAAAACATATTAGTATTTCTATATCTACTTCTATCAAGTTAGATCTAGATGAAGAAGGGAAAGATGTGAGTGAAAAACTTTATAGAAGTATGATAGGATCATTATTATATTTGACCGCTTCTAAAACTGATATTTTATTTAGTATATGTTTGTGTGTAAGGTTTCAAAATAAACTTAAGGAATCTCATCTTAGAGTCACAAAAAAAATTTTAAAATATATTGCCAGGACTAAAAATTTAGGAATATGGTATCCAAAAGATTCAAATTTTGAATTAATTAGATATTTGGAAGCTGACTATGCTGGTTACAAAATTAATCGAAAAAGTACCTTGGGTATTTGTCAACTTTTAGGAGATAGGATAATAAGTTAAGTATCTAAAAAATAAAATTCAGTAGCATTGTCAATGATAGAATTGGAATATATTTCAATAGAAAATTGTTGTGCACAAATTTTGTTGTTAAAATAACAATTTAGAGATTATGGGTTAGATTATAATAATATTATCAAAAAATGTGACAATACAAGTGTCATTTGTCTTGCCAAAAATCTCATAAATCACAAGACCAAAACATATAAAGATTAGACACCATTTTATAAGAAATCATGTTTTAAGTGGTGATGTAATTTTGAAATATATTGAAACAAAAAATTAACTTATAGGTATTTTTACAAAATCTTTGGATAGAGAAAGATTTAAAAATATTAGAAATGAAATAGGAGTATGCTTCCCATTTTAAAATTATATTAAAAAAAGGGAATATAAAGTCTTAAATATGAGAAAACACTAGAGTCTCTATACAGTGATTGTTCATTTTCCTCTCTCTTCGAAAGCCCTAGCAAAAAGCCCTAACCCCAAATTCGCCATGGCTCCCCCCAAATCTTCAAGAATTTTAAACAAAACAACAAAGATTTCATCTTCTTCACACATTAATCTCTCTGATTTGGACTCCTCAAGTTCGGATTCTTCAAGTTTTCACTTGGATCATGATAAACACCCATTGAACCCTCAATCAATTTTGGTATCAAATCATGACTCCAGATCTCAATCAACCCAAAATCAAACTGATTCCTCATATCAAGAAGCCAACAAGACTTCTCAGAAGAACAGATGCCTTAACCCATTCGAATCCAGATTCCCAACATTCGATCACGTCCAATCATGTTTGAAATTGGTTCTTGTAGATTTGTTGATTTTAACTATTTTTAGAAAATGAGATTGGAAATGCGAACTCTACTTGCAAGAATTGGAGGTGCTGGACTGTGTGATACAAACAGACCTTGCACTAGAAAGATAATTTTTTATTTCTACAAGAATCTGGATGTTGAGAGTACTGATGTCTTGAAGTCAAGAATATTGGGTTTAAAGTTAAGATTAGCATAAATGACATTGCTCATTGTTTAGGACTTAAACAATCAGAGTATAAGTCACTGGAGGGCATGAAAAAAAAGAAATTCATAGTCTGCTTCAAACAAATATTGATTCTGAAATAGGATACTTATATGAAAAAGATTTTCCTCTCCTTGTTAGAGTTCTGCACAAAATAGTTTTGATGTGCTTAAACCCAAGATATGGAAGTTCTACCACTGTGACTTTAGAGGATGGTAGAATCTTGGTTGCTTTGTTGCTAAGATGACAAATTGATTTGGTCAATGTATTTGTCAGTCACATTCATAGGAACAAAAGTAGCAAACACTGTGTTAGGAGAATCAATGGTTTTTCATATAGGAATAGATATCATTAAACACAATGTATGGAGAAACAAGGATAACTCTTTCTGGAAAGGAAAATTTCAAGGCAATGGTGACATTGATTGTCCATTTGTGACTGCAGAACCACTGAGATCCACCTTTGTTCATGGTAAATCTTCAAGAAGAAAGAAGAAACCTTCTAAGGGTCATGAGGATGAATGGAAAGAGAGAATAGAAAGAAACTTGATGAGTGCTTAAAAAGACAAAAGGACACTCAATCTCAACTCTCTGAAATTCTAAAATTTCTATCAAAGAATACATCTTAGGTTCTGAAAACTTCATGTTCTGTTTGCTTCTATGTTGTTAGGCTTATCTCTGTCAAGGACACTTATTTCATGCTTATGCTTCAATGATGTATTTCTCATGTAATGGTTTCAAACTTTAATATAATTTTGAATATTTTCTCTTATGCTTTATCTAGTATTCTTTTTGATACAACAAAAAGGGGGGAGAAAAATTTTTTTTAAAAAATAAAATGCACTCAACATTGGAGACAAATAATAAAAAAAAAAAAACTACACACATTGAGGGGGAGAACTAAAATGACCACAAATTAAAAACAAACCATATGCACAAGTGATAGTAAGGTGTGAACTAAGGGAGAGCTTATATGTGAAAATTTTTTGATGAGTTTGAATATGTGTATTTGTTTGTGTTATTTGAAAATGTGCATATGTAATTTGAACTTGTGCACTTATACATGTTATTTGAAAATGTGCACTATTGAATAATTTTTGGGTATTTACTTTTAAGGTTTTGTTGTCACCAAAAAGGGGAAGAATGTTAAGGAAATTATTGTCTTCTTAGTTTTGATAATAACAAAATCTCTCATATTATTCAAACAATTTTATTTAGTGTACAGATGATATATTCAATAAATAGTTTTTATTAAAGATAAGTTATAGAAGCAGTCATAGAATCAGTTATAGAAGCAAGACATTTCTGAATCATAGAAACAAGATTTTTTAATATTTGTTGAAAACCTAGCCAGCAAGGTAAGTGTAGTTTGGGTACTACACTTAACCTATAATTGAGCCTAGATATACATATAAGATCTCACAATAAGAGAATACTTGATATTCTAACACTTTGAAATTTTTCTAAGTGTTGAAACAAAATCATTTGGGCATATTTGGATAACCATATCTACTTGTGTGTTAAGGTATTTTTAAATCCAAAAACTATATTTCAAAGAAGGTGCGAGGCATTTCAATTTTAAGTTTTCATAGCACAAAAATTTTGTGGATATGTTGGAGAAAAATCTGCTTAAAGTTGGTTGGTCACTCATATTTTGTAGAAGATATATTTTTTTAAGATGGTTCTCAAGAGATGTTTGACTTTAAATATCTTCACCATTGGTTAAACATTTTTGAATTTGATAATTCTACATTATAGTGCTATTGTTGAATAACAAATATGATAATTTATAGGACAATTATTTCAGGATTTTGGTGGAGAAACAAGTGTGCCAGATCAGCATATTATTCAACTATTTTCTAAACTGTGGCAGATTTTTTAGAGAGCATTTCGAATTTTTCACAAGAGCTATCATCTTGATAAATTCAAAACAGTTTGTGAAGATGTCAAGAGGGGTATTTAAACTTCAAAAGTAAATTTTTACTGATGGTAAATCTCATAAATTAAGGAGGACTTGCAGCCAATTTTTCAAGGGAGTCACCAGAGAAGTTACAAGTGCTGTTACTAATAACTTTGAGAATTTTTTTTTTATTGCAAAAATCTAGGATTTGAAGTTACAATAATTCAACCGTATAACAGCTTCAAGAGGGTTATCAAGGGGCCAAAAAAACACGCCCATCTTTGAGACAATACAACACCTTAAAAAACCGAAACAAAGTTTTGCATTCTGTGACTAGAAAAATCTGTTGGTATCATTTTATTTTCTTACTTGTAATCCTTTGATTGAGCATAGAATGTTGAGTTGTGAGTGTGCTTTGTGAGTGGACTATTGAATGTATTTCTTCCATTGTTGGACGAAGGTATCTTCATGGTGTGAAGATCAGAAGTCAACAAGTGGTTGTACATTGTAGTCTTAGATCATAGTAAAAACTAGCACGTTGCTAGATTCTGACTTGCTTGGCTGGAAGAGTGGACGTAGGGACAACGCCGAACCACTATAAACTGAATTTGTCTTTTCACTTTCTCTTTTAATTTTATTGCATATATTATAGATTGGCCATAGGATCAAACTAAATCTAAGTGAAATTAGATAAATTTTTGAAAAGTCGAATTTTTAATAACTAATTCAACCCCCATTCTTGGTTGTCATTGGGACCAACAGGCTATGTTTGCCCATTCTGAAAGATAAATCCTTTTAATAAGTTGGGGCATCATAGGTCCATTCAGAGAGATAGATCCATTCGATAGTCAGGGCATTATGGGCTTGTTCGAAAAGTTACTCCCTTCGATAAGTCAGGGCATCATAGTCCCATTCAGGGAGATAGATCCCTTTGATAGATCAGGGCATCATGGGACCATTTGGGGAGATAGATCCCTTCAATAGGTCGGGGCGTCATGGGCCTATTCGAGAAGATAGATCCCTTTGATTGGTCAGAATGTCATTGATCCGTTTGGAGAGATAGATCATGTTCAGAAGGATTAAATGACAATGGTCTATTTAGGAAGATGGATTCCATTCAGGAGGACTGAACGACACTAGTCCATTTGGGAAGATGGGTTTCATTCAGGACGATCGGGCGACAGTGACCCGTTCGGGACAACCGAGCGATAGTGACCCGTTCGGGAGAATGGATTCCATTTGGGACGACTAAGCGACAATAGTCTATCCAGGAAGATGGAATTAATTCGGGAGGATTGAACGACACTAGTTTGTTCGAGAAGATGTGTTCTATTTGGGAGGACTGAATGACACTTGTCCGTTCAAGAAGATGGATTCCGTTCAGGATGATTGGGCGATGTGACCCATTTGAGAGGATGGATTCCGTTTGGGAAGACTAAATGATAATGGCTAATTTGGGAAGATGGATTTCGTTTGGGAGGACTGAACGACACTGATCCGTTCGGGAAGATGGCTTTCGTTCGGGAGGACTGAACGACACTGGCCTATTCAGGAAGATGAATTTCATTTGGGACGACAAGGCGACACTGACCTATTCGTGAGGATAGATTCCGTTCGGGAGAGCTGAGTGACAATGGTCAATTCAAGAAGATAGATTCCCTAATAATGGACTCCGTTCGGGAGGATACGTTCGTTCGAACGAGGCTGAGAGAATAAGGGCAAGAGAATTACCTAACGAGAGGAGCCCTTGACTGCCTCGTCACCAATCGAATGTCGCATAGTCGAATGAGCACAAGCTACCGGTGTCTAGTAGGACTCGTACAGTACTAGGGGAGAAGAAGTGAAGAAGGCATTAAAAATTTTTATGATTTGTTAGTCAGTTGCTTCCTATGGATGACGCCAATCTGTTGGAGTCGATTTTGACCTCCGCAGATACCTACTCTTTCAACTTGAAAGGGGAGCCTGTACCAAGAGTGTTCGCCGTATCGGATGA